>CM035423.1:177535905-178135905 GCA_020310875.1 Ceratopteris richardii | reverse complement strand
CAATAGATGGTGAAGACAAACTTTGTATTATCTGGCCATCTAGTGTTTTGATAAATGTTTTGCTCTTATTCATCTTGAATTTTAATTTATCCAACAATCCTGGACTTATCAAATTAACTTGTGCACCTGAGTCTATCAAAACCTTGATTTATTCATTATGAAAATTCATTTTTAAGACAGACAAATGCTCCCTCACCACCCTTGAAGGTGTTTCACATAAGAAAACTTCTCTTATCTCCTTAGCCTTTCTTATTCTTTCTTTTGCTTCTTGTTGAGCTTCATTCCTGATTTTTTCCTCTTCTTTTTTCTTTTTTTGAGCTTGATGTATCCTTCTCCGTTCAAGAATAGTTAATGGAAGATCATACCTTTTTATTCTACAACCACTTATGAAATTGGGCATGATTTCTCCATCTGTATTAGCTAATTGGACAGCTCCACTGTTACTAATTTGGTTGATAATGTAAGCTCCATGTCCCTTCTTCTGAAATTTTTTCTCATGTTCTTTGAATGTATATGCCAAAACTAGATCCCCCACTTGCATATCTTTTTCTTTAATATGAACATCATGATATGCTTTTTGTCTCCTTTTATCTGCATATATGCTCATAGTTGCTTGAAGTATGGAAGCTCCAAGTTTTTCCAATTCCAATACCCTTTCGGATAATTCATGTCCAGCCCACTTGTATTGATTCCCCACCTTTAATGTTGGTATGAGAAATTCTAAAGTTAATACTGCATTTTGTCCATATATCAAATTAAATGGTGTTGTACCAATAGCAGTTTTGTATGCCACTCTATAAGCCCATAGAACATGATTAAGTTGTAAATCCCAATCATTCCTATTTGTGTTTACCAATTTTCTCAAAACAGTACAAAGCATTTTATTAGTACTTTCTACTAATCCATTTGCTTGTGGATAATAAGGGGCTGACTTTCTATGATTAATCATGAAATACTCAGTTATATTTTCAATTACTTGGTTTAAAAAATGAGTCCACCTATCACTTACCAATTCAATTGGTAATCCAAATCTGATGATAATATTTTCATAAATAAATTGTGCAGTGGTTTGAGCATCATTTCTTTTTGTAGCCTTAGCCTCTGCCCATTTGGTCAAGTAATTTGTAGCTACAAGTATATACTCAGCATGAGACTATTTTGCAGGAGGATGGATAGGTCCAATGAAATCCAACCCCCATTTGCTGAATGCTCTTGCTGAAATAAGTGGTACTAATGGCATATCATCTCTTTTACTTCGTTGCTTAACTCTTTGACAAATGTCACATCTTTTCACATATGTTCTTGCATCAAGAAAGAGAGTTGTCCACCAAAAACCAGAATATAAAATGAGTTTAGCAGTCCTTTCACTTGAAAAATGACCTCTTGCTACTCCAGAATGTGCCATCTCTAACATTTCCATATACTTATCTTTAGGAACACATATTCTTAGATATCCATCCATTACTTTCTTGTAAAATTGGTCTCCTATCAATTGATACTCTTCAGAGATTGTCTGTAAATTCCTAGAGTCTGCATTAACTTTTAGTGGCTCTAATGGTTTATTACTTCTTAACTCCTCAACTATGTTTGCACTCCAATCTGGATTTTTCTGGAACCAGTACAAAGTTGTAATTTTTGAATTTGGCAAAGATTGACATTTAAAACAATTAGAAACATATTTCTCCACATCTTGAATTTTTGTAGGCCAATGTACACCCATTCTATTGAGATTTTTTAAAGTAACCACCGTGGAAGCATGAGTACATGGATTCCAACAATGAGCTTTTCTTAGATATTCCTGCTGCTCATATTCCGGAGTCCAATATGATTTATATGATACAAGTGCCCAGCTAGTAATACAAAGCTCCTACTTTGTAATACCAAATGTGTGTTGTTTTCATGTGTTCTACAAGGTCCCATGGTTAGCAAAGGCACCAAATTCATTGCCCAAACAAGAATACTTTCTATTTTGAACAGATATGCATCTGGTAAATCATCATCTAAAGGTGAGTTTGGCTCTCTGGTTTGTATCCTGGACAAATTATCTGCTCTTAAATGAGTTTTCCCTTGTCTGACCACTACCTCAAACTCAAATTCCATTAATAGTAGGAACCATCTGACTATCCTTCCTATGTGACATGGTTTGTTTACCAAGTAAAGTAGAGCTTGGTGATCCACAAAGAATTTAAACTTGTTGGCTAAAAGATAATGTCTGTACTTCTTTACAGCAAATATCATTCCCAATCCTTCCCTTTCAGTGGTTGTATAGTTTCTTTCAGCTAAATTCAATCGCCTACTAGCATAAGCAATTGGAAAGTCTAATTTGCTTCCTTCTATTGGTTGTGCCAAAACACATCCTAGAGCAAAATTTGAAGCATCAACATGAACATGAAAAATTTGATTCCATTGTGGAGTGTTTAGAATAGGTGTTGTTACCAGACAGGTTTTTAAAATCTCAAAGGCTTGGTCACATTCTGTGGTCCATTCAAATTTTGTAATTAATGCATACAAGGGTTTTGCAATATCTGCAAACTTGTGTAAAAATTTTCTATAATACGCACAGTGTCCCATAAAATTTTGAAGTTCTTTTACATTTGTCGGTTTTGGCAGATCCACTATGGCCTTAATTTTCCTCTCATCAGTTGAAATTTCATTTTTAGAAACTATGTGACCCAACACTCTCCCTTGTCCCACAAAGAACACACATTTCTCAGGATTTAAACACACTCTGTATGTTCTACATTTCTTGAATATATTTTCTAGATCTTTCAAATGATCTTGTCTTTTTAATGAAAAAGTGCAAAGATCATCAACATAAATTTCCATTATGTTTCTAAGAAATTATTTGAATATGTGGCACATCAACCTCTGAAAGGTTGCTGGAGCATTGGTTAAACCAAAAGGCATAACCCTAAATGCATAAATTCCCCATTTTGTGGAAAAGGCAGTTTTATGTTGGTCTTCCAAAGCTATAGGCACTTGATTATATCCTGAAAAACCATCCAAAAAACTATAGAACTCCTTGCCTACAACTCTTTCCAAGAGATGGTCTCTTATTGGTAATGGATAGGTATCTCTTATAGTGCTGCATTAACTTTTTTCAAATTAATACATACCCTGAGTTTCCCATTCTTCTTAGGTACCACAACTATAGGAGATATCCACTCTGTGTACTCAATTTCATAGATGAATTTGGCAGCCAAAAATTTGTCAATCTCTTCCTTTATTTTAGCAGAGTATTTGTCATTAAATGTATAGTGTCTTTGTTTGCTAGGTTTTGCATCAAGAGTAATAGGAATCTTATGTTCACAAATTAGGATCAATTCCTTTCAAATCCTTATAATTGTAAGCAAACACATCCCTATAAGTTTTAGACAATTTCATCAATGCTTCCTCCTCTTGATTTGTCAGGTCATCAGCAATAACAATGTGCCTATCTTCCCCCTCTTCTTGGGTAATCACCACCTTCTTAGTCTGTTCTTCATTGTCATATGCCTCCCCCTTTTTCTTATCCCTTTTTGGTTTCATTTTTAAAAGTAATCTGTCTTCTACTTCATAGGTCTTGAAGTTTGAGGTACATCAAATTGTTGGTCCTCTTCCTTCCTCTTTTTATTTACTTCAGTTTTTTGTTTTTTTTCCACTTCTGTGTATACATTTTCTATAAGTTCTTGAAATTTTGTCTTTTATAGCATCTGTAGCCTCCACTTCTTCTAGAAATTGTTTTTTTCCAGTATTTAACATTATCTCTTCCTTCAAATTCTCTTCTTCTTTTGAAACCTTTATCATTTGTATTCCTATATGAAAAATATCATATCCTTCTTCATTTTGAAATTGTACTCCCACATATTCATCATTGGCCAAATCCATTGTAGTCAAAATCTGATTCCATCCATAAGGCTCAAATTCTTCATCTTCAAATTTTTGTGGTATGTAACTTTCATCTTGTGACTTCCTTTCTCCTTGACAATCCTCTTTTTTTAACAACCTTCTTTTATGTATGTGGTTCCTTATCATATTACACTTCCAAATTGTTGATTCTTTTTCATTCTGATCTTCACTTCCAGATTCTTCACTTGATTCTTGATTTTGATGTACTTTGAACCATTCCTGAGGGGACATATCACAATACTACCCATTTCTCAAATTTACTCTAGTTACCCTTCCTTTGCTTTGAAGATATAGGCAATCTCTACCCCAATCTTACACAATTTGCATTTGTCTCATAAATGGTCTTCCTAGGATAATTTCATATGAGGTAGATTGTGGAAATTCAACTATGGCAAAAGTGTGTTCTATCTCTATTCCACATATTTCCACAATCACCTTTTCCCAAATTCCTAGAGGTTTTTCTATGTATCCATCTGCAAGTTGTAGTCTCATTTTGGTAGGTATCAACTCATTCTTTCCCCATTTCTCCCAAGTTTGTTTAGTCATAATTGGCACTCCAGATGCACTATCTAATATAGCCTTGGCATGATTATTACCAAATTGTATTCTCAAAGTTGAGTTCCCTTCTTCTCCTTGACAGTATCCTCCTATCTTATCAATAGGTATGTACAACAATTCTTCCATTTTCTGTTGTTGTGGATCGAGGCTCTTTGACCTTGTTTCCCAATTTTTCATATTATGTTGTAAATGAGGATTTTGTTTTAATAACTCTTCCATTGTGGTTTGATATAGAATTGTACAGTGTTTGTCTAGATTGATTTGGAAGGTTATTTGTGAATTTTCTTCCTGAGCAAGATAATTCCTGATTTTTGTTGCATCTGACTCTACCATTGTTTTTTAATGATTGTCTATTTCTCCAAACTTATGTTGTGCTTCCTGTATAATTTGTTTACATCTCTGCATTCTCTCATCCTCTATATCTGGCATAGGATATACCAACTCATGATCTGTAGGATTTGGTCCATCTTGAATTCTTCCTTTGTATGCTTCTATCAGAGTCTCCAAGCTTTTTGAATTTTTTACCTCATTTTGTGTCTGTGTATTTTGTTGTTGACTATTGTTTGAGTTTCTTACAGTTTCCTCTTCTAAATTTTTACCCATTCTCATCTTTCTTTCCCATCTCCCTTTTTGTTTGTTTTTCTTTTCTTTTGGAAATAAATATTTCTTGTGGTCCTGTGTGTGTCTCATTTTTTATGCCTTGTTGTTTAGCTTGAGTCTTGTTATGGCATTTACAGTTACGTGTTCATGATCACTCAATTCTTCTCGCTCCATTATGTTAACTGCTTTTAATGGTATGTTACTAGATGTGTTTTGTTGTTTTTGAGGGTTTCTTGGACAATCTCTTATCAAATGTTCCCTGCCACAATCCTTACAATAGGCTCCTTCTATTCTTAATGTTGGAGGTTGTGGACATTCTCTAATGAAATATCCCCCCCCCCCCCACATCTATACTAGGTTATCTTCTGGCCTCCTTTGAATTGGGGTTTCTGATTGGACATGTAATTATTAGTTATGTACATGAATGTGGTTGTGTCCATTTCAATTCTCCCATTTCCCAAGTCTAAGGCTTGCAGTTCTGGTTCTCTCTCTTCATATCCTTCCCAATCTTCTTGATATCTATCACTGAAATGGTAATCCTCTCTGTAAGATGATTTGAGTCTTGTGCTTTGTTCTACTGGTGTGTATTTTACTGGTACTACATTTTTTTGGTAATGGTGGTTGTTGCCCCAGTACAGGTCAACAATCCAGATTCTCTGTGTAAATTGTGTTGGTTCATATATTCTATTTCTTTGATGGGTTGTTTATTGTAGAAGCATTCTTCTCTAGTATGGTTTGTCCATTTCCTTTCTAAGGTATAGTATTTGAGTGTTTTCCTATCTTGCAAATGTTGTGGTTTCTGATAAGGACATTGTTGAACCAAATGACTCTCTCTGCAATTATAGCACTTCTTATTGGTTGATATTCTGGTGTTAATCAAATTTGTTTTGGTGTTCACTTCTAGGGCCTTAGCAATGGCTTGTGCTAATTCTTCCGTTGGTGGAATTCTATCTTTATTTGTTCTTGGTTGATCAAATGCTAATAAATCTTGTCCTCTATTATCCTCTAAATCTATTGCCTCTTTCACACAGGCCCTTAGATCAGGACATCTCCTATAATACACCAAGGTTCTTAATTGTGCACTTCTCAATCCTTCTATGAACAAAGACACTTGTCTTGCCATTGAAGGTACCGCTTCTCTTGGACATCTATCAATATACTGCTTGAATCTCCTGGCTGCCTCTCTCACATTTTCATCTTTTTGCTGTTTGAAACTATGTATTACTGTAGTTGTACTATGTTCGATTCCAGTTTTGGAGAATTCTCCTATAAAGGCCTCAAGGAAGGATTCCATATCTGGATACATTTCCTTTCTCAATAGGATGAACCAAGATCATGCAGGTCCAGTTAGGGTTAGCCCAAATGCTTCAAATTGTACTTTGTAGTCCTCTACTTCTTCTGCCATTATCAATTGTCTGAATTCTGTAGCATGAGCATGATGATCAGAATACCCTTCATATTGATTCTTCATGCATTTTGCTACTTGATAGGGCCTAAGCATTCTTCCATGGTTTTGCCACTACTGTCTCCTTCTGATGGGAAAATCAATTATTCCTTCTGCTTCTCTTTCAAAAGGATTTGGAGAAGTGTGTAATCTCCTTCCTTTTTATGGTTCAATAGAAGTAAGATTTTCATTTTGTCTTGGAAAGTCTGTTTGCCCTAGGTCTTGTTCCCAAGGTCTTTTGTTTGCACATTGTCCTAGGTCATTAGAATTTTTAGGATCTTGTGAAAATATGTACACACATCCCTGTCTATCCTCATATCTACCATCCCTAAATTGTGCCACTGGCATTATATTTAAGGGAATTTCTAAGTTTCTCATCCTAATGAGAAACTTATGCATACCATCTTGATACACATAGGATCCAAACCTATTTGTATACATGTACTTGAGGATATTTCTAAAGTCACTAGTTTTTGGTGTTTCATTTGTCTCATTTAAATTTTTTATGTTAACTGTCTGTCCCAAATCCCTTTCTTGTAGTTCACCTGACTCTATCTCTTTCCTTTTTAACTCTTGTTTATCAGGTATAGAAAGTTTATTACCAAATCTCAGAATCATTCAATCACTTGTATTATATTTCTTCCAAGATTTAACTTTTAACTGATTGGGGCCAACTGAAAAGATTTTATTTTTTTATAATTTGTGGGAATCGTGATTTTTCACGATTCTGTGATGAGAATCGTGTTTTCCACGATTCTGTGATGAGAATCGTGTCTTCCACGATTCTGTGATGAGAATCGTGTTTTGCACGATTTTGTGATGAGAATCATGTTTTCCACGATTCTGTGATGAGAATCGTGTTTTCCGCGATTCTGTGATGAGAATCGTGTTTTCCGCGATTCTGTGACGAGAATCGTGTTTTCCGCGATTCTGTGACGAGAATCGTGTTTTCCGCGATTCTGTGACGAGAATCATGTTTTCCGCGATTCTGTGACGAGAATCGTGTTTTCCACGATTCTGTGACGAGAATCGTGTTTTTCACGATTCTATGATGAGAATCATGTTTTTCACGATTTTGTGATGAGAATCGTGTTTTTCACGATTCTATGACCCCAGACAATCGTGATTGCTCACAATCCTTTAAAAGACGATTTTTCGACGAAAATCATATTTTGGGGATTGCGATCTTGAGTTTTGTCACAGAATCACGATTTTGTGCAGATTCCTTGTAATTTTTTGGATTTTGATTTTTTGAATTCTTTTCACACTATTAGAAGCGCCTTATCAAAATATTAACATGCAATAAAGAACTCATAATAGAATGGCAATTTATCATGCAAAAAATTCAAAAATACTGAAAATTGCGATTCTGTGTTTTCAACGATTTTTTGTGTTTCAATCTTTACCCAATATTTCCAACTTGAAAATATGTGAAAATTTATTGTGAAGAAGATTACCTTGTTTCCTGATCAAAGAATTTCCCAGAAGCTCTGTGAATGCACAAAGTCACGATCTTGACTGCTCTCTTCATTCACTCTCTCACTCAAATGAATAATTTTGTTATGAGTTTATGCTTTTATAGGTTTCAGAAAATCGCGATTGTGAGTGATTTTGGGCAATTTGAGTTCTCACTTTAATAAGTCTTGTTCTTGTGCAAGTGTGTTGTCTTATTTTTAAAATATTGTTCCCTTAAACAAAATTTCATGCTTTCTCTTTACTGATGAAAATCGTGATTTTGTGTCCAATTTTCAAATATGATCACTTGATGCTCAATTCTTATTGAAAATTTGATTTCCTACAATTGTGCAACGTATGAAACCTTAAAATGGCTTACCTTAATGCCCAATAGTACAAATGGATCAATTTCATTATCTTACTGAAAATCGCGATTCTGAGATGGGAATCGTGTTTTTTCTGAAGTTCCCTGCTTTTGCACTTTTTGATTTTTCTTCCCACCTGGTCTTCTCCAATGTTCTTCAACAACTCCAAATCAATTGTCACGTACAATTATGCACCACTCAATCTATTCACAAGAGATTAGAATTGAAAGAAAACAGCACTAGTTTCTATATTTTTCTGATTTTTTTTTTATTTTTTGAATTTTTCTTCAACTTATTCTCTTCCCAAAATTAACACCAACCTCATGCAAAACTTCATTAGTAAAAAGAAATTTGTTTTGAATTTTCATTAAATTTTATGAATTTTTTTTTGTAATTTTGTCCCTAAATCAAGGAAAACACTTCACTTAGGGTTTTCTTATTTCAAGATCCAATGATCTTTTGACTTATGATTGGTTGTACTCACTATGGTTGCAATCTCACAATGGAAATAGAGCTTTTCAAGAAAATATGTGTTGAAAAGTACAATTATCAATTCATGCAAAGATGAACTCAACGCCCTCTTTTTTTCAAGTGTTTGAACAATTTTTCCTCAAGACTCTCACTTCACTTTAGGACAAGCAAATGGAACAATCAATTTGCACATAGCTACTTTACTTGACTTTCCTCATTGCAATTATGTCATCTTTTCCAAGATTGACAAAATTTTCTTGGTACTTTGTCAAAAAGAAATCTACCTATGCAAAGATAATCACATTTCACTTTTCCTTCCATCATTTTTTTTTCACAACACCTGCACTTTACTCTTAAAGAGTATAAGCAACTATCAATTTGCATAAATTCACATACTTCTTTGTCTCAAAAGGTTAATTCATGCTTTCTTTTCCCGAAAGACAAGCCAAAAAACCTATCTTTCCAATTTTTCTTACTTGATTATAGAGTAATACCTTTCCAATGTGTCCAAATACCATCAACAATGGAAGATCTAGCAAGGTCCAAAACTTCAATGAAGCTTTTGCTTTGTTCCCTGGCAACTGCGCCAAGAAATGTTTGTTGTTAACCTTTGGAGTTGTCCTCTCTAATCATTATAGCACAAAAGATCAACTACACATCTTTAAATTGTCAATCCGGGAAGTATGCAAAGACCACAACCCCTTCTCGTTAATGGAATCCAAGAATAAGAGTTGACATGACTGTTTTTTTGAGAGATTTATGAAGAAGAAAGGAAATAACTAAGGTTTTGATTATCTTGAGTTATTGTTGCTCTAGCACAATGGTAAGTACCACGTTAAGAAGCTTCACCTCCTTAATTTGATGGAGAGTGTTAATCTCCAAAAGAACAACCTACTCTTGTGATTAGAGCACCTCTATACCAAGAGTAAGTCAAAACTTCCACTAATTTAGAGGATCAATCTCCAACTTATCAAAATTGAGAAAATCTGTGAAGAAGATAAAACACAGAAAAGTCTGCTGCACTATTTCTTCACATTGACCTATCAAACGTGTAAAGTTTTTGATGAAACTTTGTACGAATCATCTCCTAGAAATTGCGCATCTCCTCCAAGTTGAATTACTTCAAAAGCTTCAGTATAACTTGAGAAATCAACTTCACAAGTTACCTATGTCCAAATCTGTACTTCTGAGAAGTCGATTTGACACCCCTAACTTCTTAACTTTGGTTCTCACAATGTCGAACCCGTTTTACAAAATGCTTCTAGCCATAAGTAGCTTATCTTTCAACTTAAAGATTAAGCCCTCACTCATGCAAAACTTTAAACTGTGCTGGGAGAAATGATCAAAACATTAACTTCAAAATCTGCGCCTGTTTTAGGAACCTGTGAACACACTTCACATATGAATGTTCCTACACTTAATTCTCTAAGCCTGATTGCAATTAGAAGCTAAAACTTTGTACAGAGGTCAAGCACCTTCCAACTTAGACTTGTACAAAAGCATTTCATGATTGATCTACTGTAGAAGGAGAACACGCAGAAACATCGGGCACAAGATTTTCAATTACTCAGAAAAGTTTACAACTGAGTGATGAGAGCTAACTCAACTAACTTTTTCTCTATCTCATGACTTCTAACTTCCTCAATCTTGGCTTCTAACTATTGTCACATATGCTCTCATACATGCCCCGACTTTTCTCAAAGTATTTATAGATAATTTGTACAAGATTCTTACTCAAGCAAAGATCTAAGTGAACTATGTACATATGTGTACATTTCTCATATACTCTAAATGTGTCTTTCTTCCAAGCTTCAATAGTTGATCCTTCCTTCATCCTTTAATCTTCCAAGCCTTCAATTGGTGATTGATCTGCACCAACAGCTCCCCCTCAATCATCAATTGAGGTTTTCTCTGTCTTCTTTACACCTGCCATGTCTTTGAACCTTTGTAACTTTGATCCATCCAAGCCTTTTGTAAGCATATCAGCTATCTGATCTTTTGTTGAAGTATGGATTACTTCAATCTCTTTATCCATCACCTTCTCTCTTAGAAAGTGATACTGAATCTCAATGTGTTTGGTCCTGGCATGAAAAACAGGATTAGCAGCTAAATACAATGAACTCATGTTATCTCCATATATAATTGGTACCCCATGCATAATGTCAAGACTCTTCATCAAGGTCTTGAGCCAAATCACTTCTTTTGCAGCTTCAACCATGCCTTTATACTCAGCTTCTGTAGAAGACAAAGCAACTGTATGTTGCTTCTTAGAACACCATGAGATTAACTTATCTCCCACATAACACATGTATCCATAGGTTGATCTTCTATCATCTGGATTACCTGCCCAATCTGCATCACTATAAATTTTGATATTTGTATCTGAGGTAAACCCATAATACAAACCTTCATTGAGTGTACCCTTAATGTACCTCAATACCCTTTGTCCTGCAATCCAATGTTCTTTCCTTGGGCAATGCATAAATTGAGACAAAACTCCTACTGCATATGATAAATCAGGTCTAGTTAGAGTAGCATAGATAAGGCTACCAACCAAACTCTGATATTGTCTCATGTCCTTGAATTCTTCACCTCCAAACTTACTCAATTTGTGATTCACCTCCATTGGTGTAGGTGCTACCCTGCAATCATCCATTTTAAACTTGATTAACAAGTTCTTCAAATACCTTTCTTGGGTCACAAATACTCCATGTTGAGTATATGTAATCTCCATGCCCAAGAAATATGACAAGTCTCCCAAGTCACTTATCTTGAACTCCTTTTCCATTTGCCTCTTGAGTCTTTGTATTCCTTCTTCATCTGTACCTGTAAGAATTATATCATCAACATATATGCACATATATATGAAACCATTTTCACTTGCTTTGATAAGCAAGCTACTATCTGCTTTAGACACCTGAAAACCAAGCTCTTTTAGGAACTTCACAAGTCTATAGTTCCATGCCCTTGGGGCCTGCTTCAAGCCATACAAAGCTCTCTTGAGCTTGCACACATGATCTGGATACCTTTTATCTCTGAACCCTTGAGGTTGCTCCATGAATACATCATCTGAAATGTAACCATTCAAAAAAGCATTCTTCACATCAAGTTGACATAGCTTCCAACCTTTACATGCAGCAATAGCAATGAGTGTCCTTATGGTTGTCATCTTTGCCACAGGACTATAGGTCTCATCATAATCAATACCATATGTTTGAGCAAAGCCTTTGACAACAAGTCTAGCTTTGTATCTAGACACACTTCCATCTGCAAACCTTTTTGTCTTGTAGACCCACTTGCATCCAATAATCTTCTGACTATTTGGTTTTGGAACCAAATCCCAAGTTTGATTTTCCAATAGTGCATCATATTCCTCCTGCATAGCACTCTCCCATTTTTCCTTACCTTTTGCCTCTTCATATGTAGAAGGGTCTTCATCTGTATTCACCATATAAGCATAATCTTTTGTGGCTAGAAATGAAGTATCATAACTATACCTTGTAGGTTGCCACCTATTTCTTGATGACCTTCTGAGTTCTCCACTCCTTGAGGTTTCTGGCTCTTCACATTCAGGATCAAATCTTGGTGTCTCTTCCACTTCAACCTGCACTTCATTATTCTCTTGCTCATCAAATATCTGAACTTTTGATTTACCTTTTCTTTGACTCACTTCTTCTTCATCACTTGTATTGATGTTGATTGTACCTGCATACCAAGTGCTTTGTTCATCAAATGTAACATCTTTAGAAACCATAAATTGTTTTGTTGATGGACTCCACAATCTATAGCCCATCTGCTTGTCATCATAGCCAATGAAAACATACTTTTCAGCTTTGGGTTCCAATTTGTGTCTTAATTGTGATGGCACATATGCATATGCCACACACCCAAATACTCTGCAATGATCCAAGGTAGGTCTTTTACCCCACCAAGCCTCATATGGTGTCATACCCTGCAAGGCTTTACATGGTAACCTATTGACCAAATAAGTGGCTGTATTTACAGCCTCAGCCCACAAATAATTAGGGCAATTTTTCTCCTTCATCATGGATCTTGCAAACTCAACAAGAGTTCTATTTCTCCTTTCTGCAACACCATTTTGTTGAGGAGAGTACCTGCAAGTAACTTCCCTTTTTATACCTGCATTCCATAAGTAATCACTGAACTCATTAGAGAAATACTCTCCCCCTCCATCTGACCTTAGTCTTTTCAACTTATGACCTGTAATTCTTTCTGCATATGCATGATAGTGCTTTAATGTATTAAACACTTCTGACTTATCTTTGATCACATAGATAGTGATCCATCTAGTAGCATCATCAACATAAATCACATAATACCTTGATCCATTTATACTGAAATCTTTTGATGGTCCCCACACATCTGTGTGTACCAACTCAAGCTTCTCTGAGTACATAAAACCATGCTTGGAATAAGAATGTTTATGAGCCTTACCTAATTGACATGCCTCACATTTGTATGTCATATGTTGACCTGCAACATTAGGCAATCCAAGCACTGAACCATTGTTAACCATGTCTTTAATACCTCTTTCATTGAAATGTCCAAGCCTCTTGTGCCAAAGATCTAACTCAGAGATCTTATGTCCTCCATATGTGAACATAGCATGACCAATATTGCCTTGAATCTTCAATGTAAATAATCTTCCTTCCTTTTTCCCTGAAACAATCTGTTTATACCCTTGGCTAGGGTCTTCCACATATACTCCATCATTAGTGAACCTTACTTCATATCCCTTTTCAACAATTTGTCCTACACTTATCAACTTCTTAGGGATTGTAGGAACATACAAAACCTTACTCAATAAGGTGCTTCCATCCTTGGCCTTCACTGATCCAATTGACTTCACATTGTGCTTTGTGTTGTCACCTGTTTGAACAACATGATTAAAAACTTTACTCTCCAAATCAGTCATCAAAGATATGTTACCACTCAGGTGATTGCTACATCCTGAGTCAATGTAGAAGACTCTTTGATCTTCATTCTGCCTTTCACAAGTTGCATTCATTATCAATGTTGAATCTTCCTTTTGATCTGAAGCATAATTGTAGTAGGTGTTGTTGTATTGTTGACTTTGGAATCCTCTACCTGCATTTCTTCCAAAGTAATTCCTTCCACCTCTACCTCTGTAATTACCTCTTTGATTTCTGCCACCTCTTCCTCTTGAATTATAATTTTGATTGTATCCACCATTATTCTGATTATTATGCCAACAATCATTAGCTAAGTGATTTGTCTTACCACAAATCCAGCAAGCTTTGCCTCCATCTTTGTTGTTCCTGCCTCTTCCTCTACCTTTGCCACCTCCTCTTCCTCTTAGGAAGTTGGCTTGAGTAGTTGTTCCTTCATCTTCACCTGCTTGTTGTTTTCCTTTGCTATTCTTCTTCTTGTCCTTTGAGTACATTGCATGACCTGTACTCTTGTCACCATCTCCTTTAACATCCTGCTCAAATGTTAGCATATGACCTAACAATTGATTTAAATCAGGAGTGAAATGGTCAAGTGATAACTCTGTAGACAAAATAAATGGCTTCCATTTGTCATCACCTCTCAACCCTGTAAGGATTTGCCTTACCAATTTATCTTCCTCAATGTCTTCATCAACAGCTCCTAAAGCATCTGCAATATCTTTCATCCTTGTCACATAGTCTGAAATAGATTGAGAGGCCTTCTTCTTGAAGGTAGTAAACTCTGCCCATAAGGATGCCTTCCTTGACTTTGTAGTGTTCTGGAAATGCTCCTCCAAAGCATTCCATATGTCAGTTGCACTTTCAAGACCTCTAATATGAGGTAACAAGTAATCATTGACTCCCATATAGATAATGCTCCTAGCTTGAGCATCTTTCTTCATCCAATTTTTCAGATCTGCTAACTCTTCCCTAGTTGGAACACTAGGATCTCTGAACTCTGGCTTCTCTTCTTCTCCTGTGATGTAACCAATTAAATCTTTGCTCATAAGATGAGCTTCCATCCTCATTGACCATGCAGGATAGTTTTCCCTATCCAATTTCTCTATCTGTAGAGCATCTCCCATCTTGTATCCACCTGTGTATTGAAATCTTCAAGCTTTACAAACAATGTATGTACCTTTACTTCGAATTAGACTCCTTTTGCTTTTCTTGATGTCGAGTAGTCTTGTCCTCAGGCTTTTGACTCCAAGCTTTCACTTCTTAGTTCTTCAAGTGTTGAATTTCTTGAATCTGCAGCAGTCGGGATCCTCCTTTCCTTGATTTAATGTCTCCTGCTCTGATACCACTGATGGAGAGTGTTAATCTCCAAAAGAACAACCTACTCTTGTGATTAGAGCACCTCTATACCAAGAGTAAGTCAAAACTTCCACTAATTTAGAGGATCAATCTCCAACTTATCAAAATTGAGAAAATCTGTGAAGAAGATAAAACACAGAAAAGTCTGCTGCACTATTTCTTCACATTGACCTATCAAACGTGTAAATTTTTTGATGAAACTTTGTACGAATCATCTCCTAGAGATTGCGCATCTCCTCCAAGTTGAATTACTTCAAAAGCTTCAGTATAACTTGAGAAATCAACTTCACAAGTTACCTATGTCCAAATCTGTACTTCTGAGAAGTCGATTTGACACCCCTAACTTCTTAACTTTGGTTCTCACAATGTCGAACCCGTTTTACAAAATGCTTCTAGCCATAAGTAGCTTATCTTTCAACTTAAAGATTAAGCCCTCACTCATGCAAAACTTTAAACTGTGCTGGGAGAAATGATCAAAACATTAACTTCGAAATCTGCGCCTGTTTTAGGAACCTGTGAACACACTTCACATATGAATGTTCCTACACTTAATTCTCTAAGCCTGATTGCAATTAGAAGCTAAAACTTTGTACAGAGGTCAAGCACCTTCCAACTTAGACTTGTACAAAAGCATTTCATGATTGATCTACTGTAGAAGGAGAACACGCAGAAACATCGGGCACAAGATTTTCAATTACTCAGAAAAGTTTACAACTGAGTGATGAGAGCTAACTCAACTAACTTTTTCTCTATCTCATGACTTCTAACTTCCTCAATCTTGGCTTCTAACTATTGTCACATATGCTCTCATACATGCCCCGACTTTTCTCAAAGTATTTATAGATAATTTGTACAAGATTCTTACTCAAGCAAAGATCTAAGTGAACTATGTACATATGTGTACATTTCTCATATACTCTAAATGTGTCTTTCTTCCAAGCTTCAATAGTTGATCCTTCCTTCATCCTTTAATCTTCCAAGCCTTCAATTGGTGATTGATCTGCACCAACATAATTGTCAATCCGCGGAAGAGATAGGAGTGATATGAAGATCGTGAATGTGAGATGAAGTGAGAGTGAAGGTGAGAAGCATAGAAATGCACACACACATACACACACACTACGAAGAGACAAGCAAGACACAATGGAAGGTGAGAAATCAACTCTATTACTCAAGAACACTATTACAAGCTCAAAAGAACTCTAACCTCAAACAAGCTAACCTCAAAAATGAGCTCTCTAGCTCTTTTTATAGTTTCTAGACTAGTTTTGACCGGTTTCACATCTAGTGACCGGCATAGTTAAAAATTAGGTCCTAGATGCTATCTGGAAGGGTAAATGGTGTCTAAAAATAACGAAAATCGATACGCTTGTTCTACCTAAGCTCCTCAAGCTCGAGGACTCCTCGGCTTGCACAAAATGGAGCTAGAAATTAAGAAAAGGGTTTTTCTATGTTACATATGTTACATTAGTGATAAAAATCACTGTTGGAGGTTTTTGAAAAGTATTTTTAAAACATGATTCTTTGAAAAAAGATTCGACTGGCTCCCTGCTCCGTCGTTACATGCTTCCGCGTCTTCTATGCCTCTGGCTGCTTCCAACACCCCCCTCCCTCTCGCTTCTGTCATCCCTGACAGAACCTTGTTGTGAGGTCTGCCGGATATAGTTCTGTAGGAGGTCTTGAGCGAGGGTGTGCTCGGAGATACGAATGCCTCGGGCCAGATCGGCCTTGAGTTTCTCCCAGTCTATTGGTTGCGGTTCTTCTGGTGGCGGGAGCTGATAGTGTGTGGAATAGACCATTCGTTCACAAGCAAATAATTGTAATAAATGTGTAGGCCTGCTTATGAATACCTCTGAATGGTATTCCCAGAAGCCGGTTGTGAACATCTCTTCGAACGTCTGCTTGTAGCACGCTGGTAGGTACTTTATTTTGCAATGCCAGGCATAACACACCCGTAGCGATGGCGTTGTACTCATATCATATACCAGATCGGAGGTGCCTTGACGCGTCGGAAGACTTTAAAAATCATTTGCATCATGTCAAAGATTTTGACAGTCATATGCGCCGCTATATCATCCATATGCTTTAATCTAGGGAGCCAGTGGCGAATTGTAGCCATCATGTAGCCTACACTTGGTAACTCGATGGGTGGCTTAAAATAGGGGTAATTCAACCAGTCCTGGCACTGCTTATTGTTTTGTACCTTAATAGCAAAGGCTGTCCAGGAGCCGCGTCGTGGTACTGGTCCCCAACATGGGTTGTACTTCAAATGCAAAGGTGCCTTTACCCATGTACTCATCATTTCTGGATACTTCTGTAGTAAATCTTTTCACCACTCTGGTTGATAGATCTCTCCTTGCTGCGCATCTAGTGGCAAATCGTCTTCCTCGAACTGAGTCACATGCGATGGTTTCTTACCTGTTTCTTTCTCAATGGCTAACTGGTATTCGGCCATTAACATAAAATACGGTTTATACTGTAGCTCGTGCCCAGATATGTATCGTCGCGGGGCCAAATGAGCAAAGAATGGAGATTGTAAAATTCTTTCTTCTATCATCGCCATGGCATGTAATTGTGCCTCTACTCTAGCTGAGTGCGTTGTTCCAAGTTCCTCAATTGTCTTCATCCACGCGGGAGTCGGGAGTTCTTAATAACTGTATACGAATTGGTGGTACCGTGGGAGTGGATGCGGTCGGTGACTGCTCTGGAGATGGTTGTGGTGAGGGTGATTCTGGCACCTGAAGGCAGGGTATGGTTCCTCTCATGCGTTTTCCGGCTCTACCTTTGCTAGACTTTCTAGCCTTCTTAGTGGTCCCTTTGAATGCCTTCAGTTCCTCCCTCGTCTTCTTTTGCTCCCACCTATGTTGTGCCAAATAGAGCTGATCAATTATCCAGCTAGCTAGATCAACCGTTTGAGGTCCAGTACATGCTAAGTATAATCCAAACCAGATTCTTTTGTGGGGCATGGTAAAACGATCCTGAGCTGGGAAAGCAAAATGCTGCATGCATATCCGTAATGGCTTGGAGAGCTCAGGTGTTATACAGAAATATCCTCCCACTTAGTTACGTCGCCACGTTTCATCTGCTCTGGGACTAGTCGTTCTCGCTCCGTCGGAGTGTGTGTTCCATGTATTTTCAGAGCTGCGCGAATTAAATCTTTAGACAAATAAAACCTTCTGAATGGAGGATCATTTACCAAGGATGGTAACATGAATGTGCCGGGTAGATCCTTGTTCTCTGAAGCTGTCAAGGTGGTTACTAGGTAAAAGCATCTGTAAAAATCGGGTTTAGGCAGAGGGTCACTAAAATATTCTGTAAATCCCGCTCGTGCCCAAACGTGCGTTAAATCTTGTGTATTCTGCAGTCCTTCAAATTCTCTTGAAAAGAACTGGTACTTGGTCCATGTGTGAAGATCAAATGCCAAATTGGCCTCAAATATGAAATCAGCGTCTGCTACTGCTCCTGCTAGGCCTTGAAACCAGTGAGAGTTACGATGAATCTTCTCAGTGTATCCTCTAGGAGGATCGTCGATTGGCATGGGTCCTGGAAAACCTTGAAACTCGGGTGGTTGCATCGTCGGATAAGATTCCGCGAGTAATTCTCCAATATTGGCCATTGGTGTGCTTGGGCCAGCTTCTGATGGTTCTTCTTCGGTTTGCATGATGACTGACGAGCTAATGGAAAAGATCTGCTACAAAAGATTAACACATTAGCATGGAAATTAATTATGATCCAAATTAAGGTGAGACCGCAATCCCTTTCCATAACCGATGTGTAACCCGTGTAGCCAAGTGTCGTGAAGTGATTGATGCTATGATTTTTTTGCAGAGCTAATGCATGTCTCTAGATGCCTACATTGTCAGATTATGCGTACATTTCTTGATGAGCTTTTATTATGCGGGACGTGGGGTTATGGTGTGTGAATTCATACAAGGTTTAGTTGAGGGTGAATTATTACAAGGGTGGTGTTTAAGCGGGGTGGGAGAATTGTTAGATAAGGGGATACAAGAAGACATCTGGATACGTTTCAGTATCCATTTCCTAAGAGTCTTTGAGTGGGTGGTGTGTTTCTGCTGAGGGACAAAAAGTGGTATCGGGTTTGGTGGTATTGAAGGATGGAAAGATTTCTGAGGGGTATATATTACATGGCTTGAGGGTTGGGCTATAATACATTGTTTGGGTACCCAAATCTGCGTGGGTGTAGGTCGATTGATAAGATACTTCTTGGCGATCCAAATCTGCCGAGTATTTGTACTTGTAGAAGAAGATCGAGGGGACTTTGGATACTGACTCTACTTCTTTTGAAACTTTATCCTGTTCTTGTCTGCAGTGTTGCCAATAGCCTGTGGTTGCTGTCCTTTTGGCACCCATATTTGTCTCGTGCCACTTGTTCTGTGATGCTGATACTGCTGCTTTCCTTGCCTTATCTGGTGGTGTCGTCGGTCTGTGTTCCTCTGTTGTGGTTGACTCCTTCGTGGTTGGGTTTGAGAGGTCCATTGGACGCTCTGCTTTGGAAAAGAAGGGAGATCCACCACTTGCGTGACCTGCCCATTAGGAAGTGATTCGTTATTTATCTTTAATCTAGGCCAGTCCACAGCAAGTTTGGAAGGATGAGCACTGCAGGGTTTTGTGCTCATTTGGCCGCTGATGCAACCCACCTGACCGCTGATTGTGTCCATCTGCCCTAGCGGTTGGGTAGCTGCCCCTTCTAGTTTGCAAGAAGCCCCAGGGAAGATCTCCTGTCGTCCTTCTGATTGAAAACTGTCCATAGCCAAGCCCAAGACGTAACGTGACTGATCTGACCCAAGATCTGCCGGTCTTCCGTCGCATGCATTTCATAGGGTCTAGGGTTACAAACCTCAGTTGGAATGCCGTTAGGGAAGTCAAGTGGTATCACTCGCTTCTGTTCTCAGGTTCCAATCTGTAAGGAGCCTTGTCTAAGATTTAGGTCCACTGAGTGATCGTATAGCCAATCTTGGCCAAGGATTAGGGGTTCTATCAGGTCGTCATCATGGCACACTAGTAGCTTCGCTGTCATGGTCACTTCCTTAATGAGGATAGGAAGGTCCACCTCACCCATGCAAGGGGTTTCCATGCCTCCTAGCCCTATGAGGTATGCCTCAATTGGCCGCATAGTCGTCTAAGCATATCCTTAGTAAGAGGTTCCTGATATAGCTTGACTCTACAGCCACTAATATAATTAGGCATTACGTCTCCTTCTAAGGTGGCTAACTGTACTGCTCCACTTGTTGAGAGTCTGTTAATGATCATAGGTCCATAACCTCGCTTTTCTAACTTACGTGTGTGTTGCTTTAGCGTATATACTAGAACTAAATCTCCTTCTTTTAGGCCTTTATCTTTCACATGTGCATCAAAATATGCTTTCTGTCGTTTCTTTGTCGCATATATTCCTGCTGCTGCCTTTAGCCTGGTTTCTCCTAATCGTTCCAAGTCCATTATTCTTGCTGATAATTCATGGCCGGTCCACTGATGTTCTTGTGCAACCTTAAGGGTCGGTATCAAGAAGTCCAAAGGAAGCACTGCATTCTGACCAAAAACCATCTGAAAGGGAGTTGCATTGAGTACGGTCTTGTAGGCCACTCGATATGCCCAAACAGCATGATGTAACTGTTTGTCCCAATCTGAACGTTTGTTGTTCACGAGTTTCGTCAGTACGTTACAAAGGATCTTATTAGTGCTTTCAGCCGGACCATTGGCCTCAGGATGATATGGTGCAGATTTCTTGTGAATCACCATAAAATCCTGTAACAAATATTCAATGACTTGGTTTAGAAAGTGAGTGCCTCGATCGCTCACTAACTCTATAGGCAGTCCATATCTTGTAAAGACATTCTCAAATAAGAATTTTGCAGTTGTGTGTGCATCATTCTTTTTCGTGGCTTTTGCCTCTACCCATTTCGTAAGATAATCTGTGGCAACAATAATGTATTCAGCATGTGTACCTTTTGCAGGGGGGTTAATGGGTCCTACAAAGTCTATACCCCACTTTGAAAATGCACGTCCGCCCATCATGGGTTTCAATGGCATTTCATCTCTGCGAGTAGGAAACTGAGTTCTTTGGCACACATCACATCTCTTTACATAGGTATGAGCATCCATGTGAAGAGTGGGCCACCATAATCCTGCAAAGAGGATGCCTTTCTATTAGGCATTCGTACCATGATTCTTCTATCTTCGATTTCATATTTCTTGAAATTCTCGGGTACTTTTTCTGACATGGTTGCTTTCTTCTTTCTTTTCTTGCCTCCACTCTTGCTAGTCACTTCTGTGGCTAACCTCACCTCATTCGTAATTTCCTCGTGTCTTTGAGGGTGAGTCTCTACTTCGTAGAAATATTCTTCCTCTGATGCAAATGGAGAGTCCATGATAATTGATTCTAAATCAAAATCGCTTGCATCCTCAAATGCATCAGTGTTAGGTTCACACTCTTCTAAAATTGAATCCCACATGATTGGCTCTATCGTGAAAACTGATATGTCATAGCCATCCTCGTCACAGTGGGGTGTCCATTGTTCTTCATTGATGACTACATCCATGGTTGCTAGGATTTCTGCCCAACCATGGGGTTCAAACTCTTCGTCTGGAAATACTACCGGTGCATAAGCTGGATCCTGAAGGGTTCGTGGATGTTGTTCTGCACCTAAGGTCCTTGCTTCTAATCATTCTTCCTCTTGTTTGGCTACTTTACACATCCATAAATGAGTGTCCTCGTGTAACCATGAGGGGTCTGATTCTAATGAGTGCACGGATTCCGTCTCTACCTGAGTCTTATGGATGGTATTCCATTGTATCGGGGGTACGTCTCTATGTGAATAGTCTTTAAGATTGACTTTGGTAGTCACTCCTAAATGTTGCAAGTACAAAGAATTAGTTCCCCAATCTTGTACAATTTGCAACTGACGCATGAATGGTCGTCCCAATATCATTTCATAAGCATGATTTTTACTAAAATCACAAATGGCGAAAGTATGCTCAAATTCTACACCACAAGTGGTGAGAGATATGCCTTCTAGTAAGCCTAATGGTTTTTCTATGTGTCCGTCAGCCATTTGTAGCTTCATCCTGGTGGTTCTTAATGTTGGCTTACCCCAACGTTTCCATAAAGCGGTGGTAGCTATGGCTACTCCGGCTCCTGAATCTAAGATGGCTTTCGTGGTGTAGCCCTGATGGGTTATCGGAAGATAAGTGTTACCTTCCTCTCCTTCACTTACATCTCCAATCTTTTCTACGGGTATCTCTGGTACCTTATTTTGTGATCCTATTTGTGAGGGAGTAGTAGCAAGCTCGGGGAATTGATTTGCTACATGCTTCCACAATTCTGGTTTAACCTTTAACAACTCCTCTAGAGTGAGATTACACTGTACTTTAGTGTTCTTGATCACTTCCGTGTTTCTATGGATTACTGATTCTTCATTCCTCACTATTATCGTGGGTGCTCTCATACTAATAGACTTTGCTTCCCATGGTCCTGTGAACTGAGGTAATTCTTGTAAAGAATTAGATTCAAATCCTGTGTGTTCACTCAGTTGCTCTTCCTCTACATCATCGTAAATAGAGGGAATGTCTTGGGGAAATTGTTCCTACAAGTCATCTATTTCTTGAATAGGAGGATGGGTTCCTTGTTCTTTTCTCCATTTCTCTTCTTGGATTTCTCTCAAAAATTCATGTGAGTACCTATGTATGGAAGACAGGTTGTCTTGACTTTCTGTGTTGGGTACTTGAGACAGGGATGGTGCATTCCTTTCCTGTGTCTCTGGGACACTAAGATTCCTGGGCTGATCCTTTTTCTCTTTGCTTTCAATCAAATATTCTAGCCTCTCCATTAGTCCTTGAAAGTGTAATTCCGGTTTTGCCATGTTATTCCAATTAAGATATCTAGAGGCTTCGAACAAAGCTTGTGCTAGTTCTACCATCTTCATGCAAAGTTTAGTTCTCTCAATTTCTAGATCAGCTCGAGGGTAGTTTTTGCTCATTTCAGCTACCTGAGGTCCCTCTTTTAATCTAGCCTGATATGCACGAAACATCATGTCTAGATTTTCTGGTATGGGTTCCGCTAAAACTGATCCTGATTTCTGAGCTGGATTCTCTTGATTCAAGTCCTGTGAAGTCAATTCTAGGATTTTGGCTCTCGACTCTTTTAGACTTCCTTCCAACTCTGTTATCTTTTTACTCCATTTTCTCTTTATCCTTTCTCTAGAATCTTTCCAAGATTTTGTTTTTTTACTGCTAGATTCTGCAACTTCACTACTTCCGGCTACTTTCTCTTGATTAAGCTGTTGGTTCTGTAAGAGTGCCTGGGCTCTTGTTATAGGTTGGATAGGCACGTACGTAGGGTTGGATCCATCTGCGTTGTTTACAATACCTATCACGTTGATCGGTGTCACATTCGAAGCATTAACAGGGTTCTTAGGACAATCTTTGATTATGTGCTCTTTGCCACAATCGGCACAATAGCCTTGTGTTGAAGCTCAAAGTCAAGGACAAAGCATGGAAGCACATCAAAAGGTGGACACACAAGGAAAGGGAGCAAGTAGGGAGCTCCAAGAAGTGTATGTCAAATTTTCAGAAGAATCCCCTACAAAAATAGTGATTTTCATCACTAAAAACCATTGTAAATACCATTATCTATTTTTAGTAACTCCATTTTGTTCAAGCCGAGGAGTCCTCGAGCTTGACGAGTATTAGAAGTACCATCGTACCAATTTTCATAATTTTTAGACTTCGTTTGAGCCCTCAAATAAGCCCTGGAACCTAATTTTTAACTAGGCCGGACACTAGGTCTGGACAGGGCCAAAACTAGTCAAAAAACTATAAAAAGAGCTAGAGAGCTCATTTTTGGGGTTAGCTTGTTAGAGAATAGAACTTTTGTAAGAGAACTCTTTTGCAATCTAAGCTTTCCATTGTTCCTCTCTTTGATCTTACTTGTGTGCGTGTGTGTGTATGTGTGTGCATGCTTGTGTGCTCTCACTCACGCACTTGTGCCTTCACTTGCTCGTGGTCTTCATACCGGTCCTCACGTCTCCGCGGATTGACAAGTAAAGGAGGTGGTGCTTACGCTTGAGCTACACCAAATTTTGGCGCCGTTGCCGGGGAGAGAGCTTCGAGGACGAGCGTTGTGATGGTAAGATCGTAGATTTGCGACGTTGGAAGGTAAAAAAACTGTCATTTCAGTTCATTTTCTGTTTTTTCCTCTTCATCTTCATCATCATCATCATCTCCACCTTCTTCCACCTTCTTCTTCATAGAAAATTCTTGTTTTTTAGTGCATTTTCACCATCTTCATACCATTTTTCATGCATTATTGTGTGGGAAGGAGTTAGGAGAAGCAAGGGAGAGCAAGCGCTGTGTTTTTTTCATGATTTTCTGCTCATACGGAGCTCGCCATAGCCGGCGCTCAGAAATTTGAATTTCCCGCCAAAAAACGCGATTCTGTGATGAAAATCGCGATTCTGTGAAAATTCAAAATTTTTGAAAAATCACGATTTTCTGTTTTCCCGCCTAAAAGTTGGCTGAAAAAATCACGATTTTGTGGTCATTCTCAGAATCGCGATTCTGTGATTGTGCTCAAAATCGCGATTTTCATATCAAAAGAAACACGATTTTCTAAAAACACGATTTTGAGCGGGCTCAAAATCGCGATTTTCACAAACACGATTCTGTGCTCAAAATCGCGATTTTCATGTCAAAAAACACGATTCTCTAAAACACGATTTTGTGCTCAAAATCGCGATTTTCAAAAACACGATTCTGTGCTCAACATCGCGATTTTCATGTAAAAAAAACGCGATTTTCAGAAACACGATTTTGTGATCAACATCGCGATTTTCAGAAACACGATTTTGTGATCAACATCGCGATTTTCATGCCAAAAACACGATTATGAAAAAACACGATTTTGTGAAAAAACACGATTTTGTGAATCACGATTCTCTGAGTCAAAATCGCGATTTTCAAAAACACGATTTTGTGATCAACATCGCGATTTTCATGCCAAAAACACGATTCTGAAAAAACACGATTTTGTGAAGAAACACAATTTTGTGAATCACGATTCTCTGAGTCAAAATCACGATTTTCAAAAACACGATTTTGTGATCAACATCGCGATTTTCATGCCAAAAACACGATTCTGAAAAAACACGATTTTGTGAATCACGATTCTCTGAGTCAAAATCGCGATTTTCAAAAACACGATTTTGTGCTCAACATCGCGATTTTCATGTCAAAAAACACGATTCTCTAAAACACGATTCTGTGCTCAAAATCGCGATTTTCAAAAACACGATTCTGTGCTCAACATCGCGATTTTCATGTCAAAAAAACGCGATTTTCAGAAACACGATTTTGTGATCAACATCGCGATTTTCAAAACACGATTTTCTACTCAAAATCGCGATTTTCAAAACACGATTTTGTGAAAACACGATTTTGTGAACACGATTCTCAAGGTACAAAATCGCGATTTTCTCCAAAAGTCCTGTTTGCCTGTTTTGACCCCCAGGAGCCTGAATTGGCATAACTTTTTCATCCAAAGTCCATTTTTTGAGCTCTATGGGCATCAAGTGGGACTAGGAAACCAAGGGGGCTCCAAAGAATTTTGAACCATACCAAAGGGAAAATTTGGACTCTTGACTAAAGCTTATGAACCTGAGATCTGGTAGACACTTAGGCAAGGATAAACAAAGCATTAGATCTTCTGAGGCTAGTGTCAACCATACATCCAAGTCTTGGGCACAACAACTAAGTGGTCATCTTTTACTAAGTTCAGACACAAGTGATTCAGAAATATCTTTTAGTATGGGAAAACCTGCAGGTGGCTCAGGGACTGCCCATCTACAAACACCAGAAGGTCCCTATAAGACACAGATGGAATATATTCGGACCAACCAATTAGGTGCTCGCATCTACGAGGATGGTCTGAGGCGATCAGTGGTCCAACTCAAAAATCCAGATCAATCCTTTGGACTTGAACACCCGGTGGTCAAGTTCGAAGAGGGTTCATACATTGATAAGGAAGGAACCATGTATGTGGTCACCAACCTACCAGATAGGACTGATGAGTTTGGAAATGTCATTCCTGAGAATGAAATAGGAGACCTAAAACAAGGAAATGTAGGACAAGGACCCCAGACTCCTAGAGGTAAGTCAGTTTTGACCCGAGTGATCACTCCAGACTGGATCCCTCAAGATAACAAAAGCATAGAACTATTTTTGAATAGAGAAACAGAGGAAGCCTTTTGGAGATTCAAGCCAGATCAACCTAGCCAATTGGGCATAGTCATCATCTACGAGTTCAAGGATCCAGAGATACCAGGCAAAGTTGTCTACCTGGATAACACATCAGAGAAAATTCTCTTGGTAACAGAACATGATAGACATGCATATACTTGGAAGAATGAATTGATTTTCCCCCCACCAAGATCCAATGTTTCCCATGGCCTCCAAGGAGTAGGATCATTCCACGCTCATGAAGCCCAGAGAGAAAGAACTAGAGAGAGACCTGAGGTAAGTTTTGCACACACCGGGGGCAGGAATAGATCAGGATTTGAAAATGAAAGACCTGAAAGAGAGAGACATCAAGCACATAGGCAAAAAAGAGATGAACATGATTTTCCATTGCCTAGACCTCGAGAGCACCCAAGAACCCTTAGACCCACTCAAGTGATCAAGGCAATGAAGAATTATTTTGACGGGTCAGGAGATCCTTATGATCATGTGGCCGAGTTCAAACAAGTGTTAAGAGCTGAACAGGTTGAGGATTTATTCACCCAATACGAGGCATTTGGTTTGACTCTTAAGGGCACTGCCTTGGCTTGGTTTCAACCATTGAGTAGTCGCAACTATCGCGATATAGGTCAACTGCTAGACGAATTCATTGTAGAATTTTCCAAGAGTGGTATCAGGCATAACACATCATCCTTGATCCACAGTTTCAAGCAGACACCCCAAGAAACAGTGCAACTAGCAGGTAGAAGGTTCAGACAGTACCTAGAAAGATGCCCTACTCCAGAGTTACCCACACCAGCTAAACAAGTGGCTTTGTTCTTAGATGGCTTACTGAGCACAAAGTTAAGATCATATGTGTACTTGAAAGAGCCTAGATCCATAGAAGAGTGCGTGCGGACGTGCATCGACATAGAAGATAACTTGGGTGAGGAGTTAGGATTGTCCAAACTCTACAAAGATTCGGATAGTTCTACTAGTCATACTTCAAAGATCTCCACAGAAATAGAAGAGATAGCTGAGCAAGTTGCCAAGAAGCTGGGAGTCCAAAATAGACAAACACAGAGAGTCACCCCATTGAATCGGTGCTATACTTGCGGAGGTGACCACATGGCTAACGTATGCCCAACGCAAAACCAAAATATTAGAGAAAGGAATGCTCCCTATTGTACTATTGAAAGGAAGTACACAAACCATACGGCTCAAGATTGTCCCTACAATAGGCAGGCTGTTAGACAAAATTATCAGCAACCTTACCCACAAGGTAGGTATCAGAACCAATACCAACAGCCATATTATAGACCACAACAGCAATATCAGGCACCATATAGGCCACAACCTGTCTTGGGAAACCAACCACCAACTCTTGCCAACGTGATTCCAGTCAAGTATGCTGTGGGAGAGGAAAATCCAAATAGAGCATTGGTGCCCCTAACCCCATGGATACCAGATAATGATTCTCATGCTCATAGTTCAGACTACTCCCATGAAGGTAGTCCACATGCGTATTACACAGAGTCACCTGAACATATTGAGATTTACTCGTATCAATATGAGGCACCACCTATGGAGCAAAATTGGGAGCCAGAATACTCCAATGTCATGTACACGAATCCTAACCCTAGGCCACAGTTGAGACAAATGAGACCACAAGCCCCTAGAGGATCTTGTTTCAGATGTCATGGTGACCATTTCATTCGTGACTGTCCCCACCCACCATCTCCAAGTCAAGGACAGGCTATCACAATACAGGCTTTTTGTCCTGATTGCGGCAAAGACCATCTCCCCAGAGATTGTCCAAGAAACCCCTCTAGTGCACCCAAGATTACACCCATTAATGTGGTAGACTTAGTGGCAGATTCCAGTTCAAGTAGTAGCAATGTGGCTCCTATACAAGCTGTCACTAGAGCACAAGCCTTAAAACAGGATAAACCAGTAGAACAATCAGAGTCGAGTGAATCGGGAGAGCCTAGTAAGAGGAAAACAAGAACATGGAAGAATACCAGAGAGAAGGCCAATCGCAAGTGGAATAAAAATTTATCGGAACTAGAAGAAAGCTTAAAAGAAGCGAAAACAAAAATAGAAGACATTGCATCTCAAAGCCCCTCGCATGCCGAAACTCCATCCACTCCACCTCATCCCACCCCACCACCCATTGTAAATAGACCGCAACCCGGGTCTGTTCTGGCAGATCCAACCCCAGAAGGCTTGGACATGATGTTCAAGGCCTACCAGGCTCGACTTCAAGAAGGGCCTACAGCGGCAAACCTAGACAAGAGTTACCCTAGAGCGGATTTAGAGATTGAACGGATGAAAATGTGCATGAAAATGGTAGAACAAGCTCAAGCTATACTTGAGACTAGTCAAAAGTTCAATCAGACAAACTCTGTCAAAGGGGATTTGCATTTCCAGGGCTTACTAGAACGATTAGAGCAGTTGGTAAACAAACCACAAGTTTCTTTACCTCCACAGGCTCAACCAGTTATTGAAAGAGGAAGCTCCCCACCAATGGGAGCTTATGTTCCTAATTCCACGGATCCAGGAATACCTCCTTCAATTCAACAGTACTCTCAAGAATTCTTGTGGGAAATACAAGAAGAGAAATGGGCCAAGGAGAAGGGTAATTCCCCTCCTATTCCTGAGATTGATGATCTTCATGATCAATTTCCCCAAGACATTCCATCTATTTATGGAGATGAAGCAGAACAACAAGAAGACGGAAGGTTAGATTTTGAATCTAATACCTTAGAAGAACTGCCTCAATTTCCAGGCCCATGGGAATCTGAATCTCTCCAGATTAGAGCTCCCACAATACTAGTAAGAAATGAAGACTCAATGGTTCCAAGGAACACGGATGTCGTGAAGAACACTAAGGTTCAGTGTCATCTCACTGTAGAAGAGCTGCTCAAAGCAAAACCTGAGCTTTGGAATCATGTGAAGGATCAGGTTCTAGAACTTGATTCCAACATGCCAAAAGCAGGCTCCAAGCAAAGGGTACCAGAGATACCTCTAGACAAAATAGGGGACATGTGTGAGGGTGAGGAGGGTAATACTTATCTTCCAATCACTTACCAAGGTTACACAACCAAAGCAATCATAGATTCAGGTGCTGGTGTTGCTATTGCAACCACCTCCTTGTGGAAGCAATGGGGCAAGCCCACATTAAGACCAACTAGAATGAAGCTTCAAATGGCTGATGGTCATTTTGAAAGACCTCTAGGATTGCTAGAAGGGATCACTCTAACCACTTGTGGTGTAGAGTTTGAGCACACATTTGCTATATGTGACTTTGAGAAAAATAATGTCTATGAGATGATCCTAGGAAGACCCTTTCTACGACAATTGCAAATAGTACAGGATTGGGGAACTAACTCCTTGTACTTACAGCACTTAGGGGTCACCACCAAGGTCAATTTGAAGGATTACACCTTCAGAGATGTACCACCCCTACAGTGGAATTCTATCCACAAAGCGAAAGAAGATTCCATCTCTGTGCATTCTGAAAGTTCACCTGATCCATCATGGCTACATGAAGATACTCATTTGTGGATGTGCAAGGTCACAAAGGAAGAGGAAAAACGTTTAAAGGCAAGAGAAGAAGGAACTTCGCTAGGAGATAGACCAGTTAGAGACCCAGCCTACACACCGATGATCTTTCCAGATGAGGAGTTTGAGCCTCATGGCTGGCCAGAAATCTTAGCCACCATGGACATTGCTGTCAATGAGGAACAGTGGACACCCCATTGTGATGAGGAGGGTTATGATATCTCAGTTTTCATGTGTCAACCCTTGCTAGAAGAATGTGACCCTAGTGATGTCATAGAGGAAGAAGAGAATGACGATGATCTGGAGTCTATTGTGATGGATAGTTGCTTTAACTCAGAGCAGCACTATCTAGAAGATATAAGAGTGTTCACCCAGAAAGAAGAAGAACCTCTCACAAGTATTAAAACAGTAAACTCAAAGGATGGAAGTGAGAGTAGTCAAAAGAAAAAGAAAAGAAAAGCAGTGAAACAAGAAGAGGAGGAATCATTGTTTGAAGTACCAGAAAACTTCAAGAAATATGAAGTTGATGACCGCAAAATTTTGGTAAGAATGCCTAAGAGAGAGGCTATTATAGGAGAGTCATATGATAATAAAGAAAAGACCAAGAAGATTGTAGTGACCATTGAAGAGAACGAAGAGAGATGCACATATATAGGAGATGACCTAAGTGCAAGAGAAGAAAGGGAGCTCATAACTCTATTAAGGGAATATAGGGATGTGTTTGCATGGCACTATAGAGACTTGAAAGGGGTAGATCCAAGAATTTCCTCTCATACTATCCCCATGACTGCTGATGCTAAGCCCACCAAACAGAAGCCCTACACATATAATGATACCTATGCAGCCAAAATAAAAGAAGAAATTGATAGGTTGATTGAAGCTGGATTCATCTATGAGATTGAGCATACCGAATGGGTGTCCCCCATTGTTGTGGTACCCAAGAAGAACGGGAAGTTGCGAGTGTTTATTAACCTTAAAAAAGTTAATGCCGCTACGATTAGAGATAGTTATCCACTTCCAATCACAGAACACCTATTGGAGCGTGTTGCAGGCAAGGAAGTTTATAGCTTCCTTGATGGATTTTCAGGTTACAATCAAGTAGCCATTGCCCCAGAAGATCAACACAAAACAGCTTTTGCTACAGAGTGGGGAATATTTGCATTTCGTGTGATGCCATTTGGGCTCACCAATGCACCTGCAACATTCCAAAGGCTCATGTGTCATGTCTTCAAAGAGTTCTTGCGAAAGAGCTTAGAAGTGTATGTGGATGATTTATGTGCTCATTCCCAAGAAAGAAGGTTTCACATCCCTGAGCTCAGACAAATCTTCAACAGGTGTAGAGAATATCGAGTGTGTCTGAACCCAAAAAAGTGTGTGTTTATGGTGCGTCAAGGTAAAATCTTAGGTCATATTGTTTCTAAGAATGGAATCTCAACAGATGAAGATAAGGTACGAGCCATAGCGGAGCTACCAAGGCCAAGGAATATTAAAGAGGTACAAGCCTTTATGGGCCATTGTGGATACTACCGTAGGTTTATCCACATGTACGCGATCATAGCTAGACCCCTTTATGCCTTGTTGTCTAATTTTGAGTGGAACGACGAATGCGAGAATTCTTTCAACGAACTGAAGAAACGTTTGTGCACGGCACCAATACTGACCACTCCTGATTGGAATAAACCATTCCATGTTCATGTGGATGCATCCAATCATGCCATAGGATGTGTGCTTGCACAACCCACAAGTGAAGGAAACTTAGATTTGCCCATAGCATATGCTAGTAGACAGCTCACTGCAGCTGAACGGAACTATACCACCACTGAGCGAGAGGGCTTAGGCATGGTATATGCTGTGAAGAAGTTTAGACACTATTTATTGGCCAACAAGTTCAAGTTTTTCACTGATCATCAAGCTTTGTTATATTTGGTCAATAAACCTTGCAATACTGGACGCTTAGTAAGATGGTTCCTCTTACTAATGGAATATGACTTTGAAGTTGTTGTCAGGAAAGGTAGAACCCACCTTCGGGCAGATCACCTTTCTCGCATCACTTCACGAGAGTCACCGCAAGGAGTGTCTGACGAATTACCTGATGCTTATCTGTTCAATTTGGAAGTTGTTCCTAAATGGGCAAATAAGTTGGTACCAGTCCTAACCTTTGGCCCTGCAAATAAGAATGTGAAAACATCACAAGAAGAAATTGTAAAATCACAAAAACATCACATATTAGCAGGAAGCATGTACAAACAAGATACTGAGGGTGTATTAGCCTGTTGTGTGGAGGATGATGAACATAGTAGTTGGTTGCAACAAGCCCATGAAGGAATGCTAGGAAATCACTATTCTAAACAACGAACATTGCAGAATCTAAAGCGTTTAGGAGTGTATTGGCCTAGCATGGACAAAGAAATACATGAGTGGATTAAGAATTGTCCAAGGTGTAGAGAGAGACCCCCAGTGGAGCATGCGACCCTTTATCAAGTGTCATTAATTCCAGATTGGAGTGCTCCATTGGTAGAGTTTATGAGATCGGGAAGATTACCCAAAGAGGCTAGTCTAGCAAAAAGACGAAGCATGGAGCAAGAGGCTCAAGGCTATGCCTTAGTAGGGGACAACCTATACCGAAGAGGCAAAGATGGTTACTTAAGACTATGCGTTCATGAATCAGACTACTTAAAGGTCTTAGAGACTGCACACAGCGGTGTTGCAGGTGGACATTTTGGTCCTGACCGAGTGATCAAGACCATTCTATTCTCAGGACTTTGGTGGCCCACTCTTCATATGGACGCACATACCTATGTGAAGAAATGTGACACATGCCAACGTGCACAATATCCAGTGAGAAAAGACGAGATGCCCTTGAGGCCAATGATGGGAGGACGTGCATTTTCAAAGTGGGGCATAGACTTCATAGGTCCTATTAACCCCCCAGCTAGAAACTCCCATGCAGAGTACATCATTGTAGCCACAGATTACCTTACAAAGTGGGTAGAAGTCAAAGCCACAACAAAGAATGATGCTCAGACTACGGCTAAGTTCTTATTCGAGAATGTGTTCACGAGATATGGACTACCAATAGAGTTGGTGAGCGATAGAGGCACACACTTCTTGAATGAAGTCATTGAAAATCTCCTCCAAGAATTCTTGGTGATACACAAGAAATCTGCCCCCTATCACCCACAAGCCAACGGACAAGCCGAGAGTACCAATAAGATCCTCTGTAACGTATTGACAAAACTGGTAAATAATAAACGCTCTGATTGGGACAAACAACTTCATCATGCTGTTTGGGCTTATCGAGTTGCCTACAAAACGGTACTCAACACCACCCCATTTCAGATGGTCTTCGGACAGAACGCTGTGCTACCATTAGATTTCTTAATCCCTGCCTTAAAAGTAGCACAAGAGTATGAGTGGAATGGGCATGAATTGTCCTCTAGGATCTTTGATCTCGAACGCTTGGGTGAGACGAGGCTACGAGCGGCAGCAGGCATCTACGCTGCAAAGAAGAGGCAAAAGGCATACTTTGATGCACACATCAAGGATAAGGGATTGAAAGAGGGAGATCTAGTGTTGGTATACACACTAAAACAACATGCCCGTAAGTTGGAAAAAAGAGGATACGGACCCATGATCATTAATAGAATTTCCACTAGTGGTGCAGTTCAGTTGGCCACTCTAGAAGGAGATATCTTGCCAAACTATATTAGTGGCTGTAGAGTCAAGCTATATCAAGAACCTCTTACTGAGGATATGCTAATGAGACTCAACACTGCTAAGAAGCGAAAAGATGAAGAGTTAAGAGTGAGAGAAGAAGCACAGGTAGAGGCCAGAGAGCGTATTAGGCGAAATAAGTTAAGGCGATTAGGCCTAGAAGTCAACTCAACAGCCCCAAAATATCACATGGATATGTGTCAAAAGTCAGACATAGCGACTTCTCAGGTCATTGACCGAAGACCCTTTGTGACCATAGAGATAGGACAAGGGAAGGGTGCAAGGACGGTGAAAGCATTGATTGACTCAGGTGCAGCAAGTAGTGCAGTTAGACTTTCCTACTGCCAAGACTTGGGGTTGAACATTAATCCCATAGAAGCTTATCTCATAGGATTGGGCGGTGTGGAAACCCCTTGTTTGGGCGAGGTGGAACTTCCCATCTACCTTCAAGATGTTCCAATGAAAGTCAAAGCGCTAGTATGTCAAGATGCGAACCTTACAGAACCACTTGTCTTGGGTCAAGATTGGATCTATGACCATGCAGTTAACTTAAACCTAAGAAGTCAAATTCTTCAAGTTTGGGTACATGAACAATGCATTACATTAGAATTAGAGAACTGCATGCTCCTAAATCAGGGCACCACACACTCTCTTAGTTCTTCCAAGACTAATCATATGAAAGAAGATGTTGTATGTGTCAAAAGCTCTATGATGCAGAAGGAGTCAATCGTGGAAGACCAGGTTCGAAGGCGGGTGGATCTTTCTTCTTCTCCAAAGAATCAAGTAGTAGTGAGTCCACCACACAAGCAAACACAACCGTTCACGACAACTGCTACATCAAATAGAAAGACACCATTCGATAAAAAAGCAGTTCCGAGCATGAAGCAGATATGGGTACGCAAAGGAGAGCAACCACCAACCTTGCCCCCACAAATTCCATCCATGCAAGCCAACCAGGCCAGAAGACGAAGGAAGGAGCTCGGACAAGCTCAATCACAAGGTACCCAACAAGTTTGGGTGCCTAAGAAGTTAGCTGGAGCTCAACAAGGGCAATTACAGATGTGGGTACCCAAGAAGCTCTTACATCTACAACAACCTATGTTCTCCCACATGCGGAAGGTCTCAACAAAGAAGCCAAAAAGAGAAAAGGGTAAGAACCATGTACAGAGCCCGAAAGAAGATCAAATCAACTCTTCAACAATAGTAGGAAGACGAGCAAAAAGGATATGGGTTTGGAAGCCAAAAATACAAGTAGCCTCCACCGAACCAAAGCGCCAACCACACTGGATACCACAGTTCAGAAAGCATCCAAAGAGGAAGACGCCTGAAGTCACCTCTACAGTGCGAAATGTTGTTCTAAAATGGATCCCTATAAGGAGGAAGGATCAGTTGTCATCTCAAGATCCAATGGATACCTCCAACAAGGATGACATCAACATCTGCAAGTAAGATCAGGCCTCGACGAGCGACAACCATGTGTTCTTTGCACAACCCTGTCTTTTGCACCATTCAGGTCATGCATTTCCAAAGTATGCATTAATATAGGGCCACATTACATGTCCGTGCATAGACACACTTGAGAGTCCCATGCACGAGAGCACATTGGCGTATGTTAACTAGTTTTACTGATACTAACGTCTATCTTCTTGTTTTGTGACATTGTTCCTCTCTTAAAAAAAAAAAAAAAAAAGGGGAGGAGAAAGCACTTGTTCCCAGGTTTGGCTCATGAAACATGAATGAGTCATGCTTAGTTGATGGTGGAACTGCGGATTACTGGGCATTTATCAGTTGGGATAGAAGTGTGTCTCGACTAGCAGATGATATAATTGCTGCCTTCTCTGATAGATGTCCAGAACTTGGCATGAACATGGCATCCACAACTATGGTTTCCTCCTACCATGGGAGTGTAGAGCTTGAAGGTTCGCAACTTGAGTGATGCTTAACTATTGTTTGTACAAGAGCATCCAAGGAGATATCTGCAAGGAATAGTTCTGGAGGAGAGGGGATCTGCCATTCAAAAGACCTCATCAGTAGACCATCAACACGGACATCCATCCACAATGGTCCATCCCAAAGACCGAGTGTACAACACGAAGAGATGAACATCCATCGACCTTCTCCATGGTAAGTATCTTTACTTTGGAAACATCATAACCATGATAGCTTAGGAAACCTCTTCGTCGGCATACCCTTGAGCACTTAGCTCAAGAGCCCCAATTTTTGCACCATTCTTCTTCCAATGCATTTCCCAAGTAAGCATTCATAGGGCTACATTACAAGGCCGTGCACAAGGCACATATTTTCCTCAACCCATGCATGAACACACTTACCCATCACTCAATATGGGTTATGAGTACTTGGCATGACTACTATGAAGATCAACTTTGGAAGATCTAGAAAACATCAACGGAGACTCACAACGACACAGTCATGCTGGAATCCAAGGAAGAAGCACATACCACAAGACTACAACTTGCAAAGACTCACAGTGATAGATGAAGAACGTCAGACGACTTGTGTTCATACAGAAGGGACACTCCCTCTCAAGGCACTACTTGGAACAACCACTACAACAAGGGTCTGTCAGGGATGACAGACTCGAGAGGGGGGGGAGTGTTGAAGCTCAAAGTCAAGGACAAAGCATGGAAGCACATCAAAATGTGGACACACAAGGAAAGGGAGCAAGTAGGGAGCTCCAAGAAGTGTATGTCAAATTTTCAGAAGAATCCCCTACAAAAATAGTGATTTTCATCACTAAAAACCATTGTAAATACCATTATCTATTTTTAGTAACTCCATTTTGTTCAAGCCGAGGAGTCCTCGAGCTTGAGGAGTATTAGAAGTACCATCGTACCAATTTTCATAATTTTTAGACTTCGTTTGAGCCCTCAAATAAGCCCTGGAACCTAATTTTTAACTAGGCCGGACACTAGGTCTGGACAGGGCCAAAACTAGTCAAAAAACTATAAAAAGAGCTAGAGAGCTCATTTTTGGGGTTAGCTTGTTAGAGAATAGAACTTTTGTAAGAGAACTCTTTTGCAATCTAAGCTTTCCATTGTTCCTCTCTTTGATCTTACTTGTGTGCGTGTGTGTGTATGTGTGTGCATGCTTGTGTGCTCTCACTCACGCACTTGTGCCTTCACTTGCTCGTGGTCTTCATACCGGTCCTCACGTCTCCACGGATTGACAAGTAAAGGAGGTGGTGCTTACGCTTGAGCTACACCTTGGATGTTATAGTATTGTGATTGCCCTGCTATTGGAGGATGTGGACAATCCTTTATGAAGTGATCTCCTTGGCACCTAAAGCATGGTCCTCTAGGGCCCTATGGTCTCTGTTGTCTTAATTGGGCCGTGGGTTTGGGTTTGTGTACATCACATTAGCATAGTCTGGCTCCCAACTAGGTTCCACTGGTGGACTATCATAATGATATGTTTCTACGTGTTCTGGTGACTCCGTGTAATATGCGGGTGGACTATCTACATGCGTAGAGTCAAAACTGTTTGAGTTCGGGTCACTCTCTGTGATCAAAGGTGAAGAAGGCACTAAAGCCCTACTTAGGTCCTCTTCTGCAGCAGCGTATTTGACTGAGATGACATTCGCTGGTGGGGATGGCTGCTGAGCTAAGACAGGTTGAGGTCTCTGTTGAGCCTGGTATGGGTAGTTCTAAGGAGGCCTATAGTAATAAGCCTGAGCATTGTAATGGCCTTGATACCTACCTGGCTGTGCGTATGCTTGCGTTCTGTCTCACGGTCTGTGCGTTGTATGGGCAGTCCTGAGCAGTATGATTCGTGTATCTTCTCTCAATTGTACAGTATTGGCCACTAGGGTTGGCTTGAGGTTGTGGTGCATTGGGGCAAACATTTGTCATATGATCACCACCACAGGTGTAACAGCGCTTGTTCATTAGTACTCTAGGTTTACTAGAAACTCCTAGTTTCTGGGCCACTTTTTCTGCAAGGTCTTCTATTGAGCTAGACAATTTTGTGGATGCTAGAGATGAACAGTCTGAGTCCTTATAGACCTTTGAGAGTTCCAACTCATCTCCTAAGTTGTCCTCAATGTCTATACAAACTCTTATACATTGCTCTAGCGTTCTGGGTTCTTTTAGGTACACGTAGGAGCGTAGTTTAGAGCTCAACAAGCCATCTAGAAACAATGACACTTGCTTGGCTTGTGAGGGTAGCTCTTGCATTGGACATCGTTCAACATATTGTCTAAACCTACGTCCTGCCAGTCTTACTGTTTCTTGAGGGGTTTGTTTAAAGCTATGAATCAACGAAGACGTGTCATGTCTAATCCCACTTTTAGAGAATTCAGTGATGAATGACTCTAAAAAGTGATGGATGTCTCTAAATTGCCTTTGTTGCAAAGGTTGGAACCAACTTAAAGTTGTATTCTTTAACGTTAGTCCAAATGCGTTGTATTGCGTGAACATGTCTTCAACTTGTTCTGCTCTTAGTACTTGCTTGAATTCTGCGACATGGTCATAGGGATCTCCTGTCCCATCAAAATAATTCTTCATTGATTTTACTAATTGAGTGGGTCTTAACATTCTTGCATGTTCACGTGGTCTAGGTAGAGGAAAATCATCTCTACCACCTGGTATTCCATGATCTCTTTGTCTATCCGCTCTATTAGTGTCCGTGGTTGTTCTATCTCTCCCCATGGGGTGATTAAAGCTTACTTCCAGTCTCTCTTTATTTCTCTCTCTTTGATTTCCATGGGCTGATGATGTTCCTGCCCCTTGTTGACTTGTATTCATGTTCGTTCTAGATGGAGGGAATACCAATTCACCTCTCCATGTGTATGTGTTTTTAGCGTGGTCAGGCACCACAAAGACTCTTTCTGAAGTCTCATCCAGGTATACAACCTTTCCAGGTGTATCCGGGTCCTTGAACTCGTATATCGTGATGATACCTACCTCACTAAGTAGTTCTGTCTTGTATCTCCAAAAGGCTTCATCAGTTTCTTTATTTACAAACAACTCTATGCTTCTGTTGTCCTGAGGGATCCATTCTGGGATTAGTACTCGTGTCAGTACAGATTTCCCTCTAGGTGTTCTAGGTTCTTCTAATGGTTCTTTTCCTTGAGATTTAGTTTCCGTCTCTGGCTGAAACACGCCAAACTCGTTGGTATTGTTTGGTTGCGTACTTAAGATGTACATTGTTCCTTCCTTGTCTATGTACACGTCTCTCTCAAATTTCACCATTGGACGTTCCAATCCAATGGGTTGATCGGGGTTGTGCATTTGCACCACTTGCCTTCGCAAACCATCCTCGTAGATGCGAGCACCTAATCGGTTGGTTCGGAGAAACTCTAGTTGTGTTCTATAGGGTCCTTCTGGTTTTTCTAAGTATGCTACATTTGACCCTACTTCTGGTCTTTCTATGCCAAATGCCATTTCTGAATCACTAGTGTCTGAGCTCTCGTAGGGGTAATTACTATTCAATTGCTGAGCCCACGATCGAGCAGTAGTTCTTACACTTGCCTCTGATGATCTAAGGCTTCGTCGGTCTGACTTACCTATATGTTTGCCCGATCTAAGGTTCATTAATTTTCTTCCTTGCACACTCAGTACACGCTTAGATCGTCAATGATTCGTTGTTATTACTTTCTTGATTCTTTTTAGATTTCTTTAGATTTTTGTCTTAATGTATGCGTCAGGAATTCGACTTTCCGTGGTACTTTGAGTTCTCGTTCCGTCAGACTTATGTTCTTTCCTTTAGGTTTTCGTGTCACACACCTTTATCTTTAGTCTTGGACTTGATAAATTTAATTCTCTTGAGCTTGAGGCGTTCCTATCGTCTTAAATCCACAATGCTACCGTTTATCCTAAGCTAAGAATTGACTGGGGGGGTTGAGTAATCTTCCAACCTCGAGTCAGCTTTTCTGGTTGCTCTGATGCCCAAGAAGCCGTGCTTCCCAAGCTTTATGCCCTTCACTGCCTTGCCTTGGTTGCCCTTGATTGTCCTTGCTAGACCTGGAAAAATCCAATATTAGACCAATTCACAGTTGGATGATCAAGCACTTGAGTATATACACCTTTTAAGTCCCTTCCCTTTTGCCCAACTTTTCAATGTTTGCCCCCTGGCTTTCTAGTCCCAAACTAGGTCAACCTCAAAATAGCTTATCTAAAAATGAGCTATTAAGCTCAAAAAACGGACTTCGGATGAAAAAGTTATGACCGTTTAGGCCCTGGGGGGTAAAAACTGACAAACAGGTTTTTCTCCAAATATGAGCTAAGGGGTCTCCTATGAATATAATCACCCAAAAATTTCCCAAAAATAGCCCCAAAATTGGCCAAAAAATGAAACCCTAAAATTTGCGATGGGGGTGCACAATCGCGATGGCATGAGACAATCGCGATGGTCTGGGACCGTCGCGATGGCGTGAAGGTGAACAATCGCGATGGTCCGAAGTGCACCGTCGCAATGGCGTGAAAGTGGACAATCGCGATGGCGTGAGTGTGAACCGTCGCGATGGCTCGATCAGGCGGACAATCGCGATGGCGTGAGTGTGAACCGTCGCGATGGCTCGATCAGGCGGACAATCGCGATGGCGTTAGTCAACGGTCAACGTGGACAATCGCGATGGTCCAAAGTGAACCGTCGCGATGGTCACATATGCGATGGTGTGAGCCAATCGCGATGGTCTGGGTGCAATGGCGTGAGCCAATCGCGATGGTCAAAAATTCAGGTTGTCGCGATGGTGTAAGGGTGTCGTCGCGATGGCGTGAAGTGTGAACCGTCGCGATGGTCTAGCTTGCCATGTGGCACCGTCCGCGCGATGGCGTGAGCCAATCGCGATGGTGTGGGGTCAACCGAACAGTCGCGATGGTCCGCGAACCGTCGCGATGGTCCAAATGAACCGTCGCGATGGCGTGAGACCGTCGCGATGGTCCGGCCGAGCTGTCGCGATGGCGTGAGCCTATCGCGATGGTGTGACACAATCGCGATGGTTTGAGACTGTCGCGATGGTCCACCAAAGTATGGTTTTTTGCAATGCAAGTATGGATTCCTAGAGGCGCAAGTGTGCTCTACACGCTGGTGTGGTCGCCTTCTTCAAATTCCGAACTTTGCAGACCATCCCGATGGTCTGACACAGTCAGAAATTTCTGACAGAAACTAAGAATTTTACCTTTTCCAAGCTTTCCTGATGCACTGGAGCTCTGTACCTGCAAGAAAACTCAAGAAAACAAAAGTACACACAAGCACAAAAGCTCTCTCTCACTCTCTCGCATGCACAAATGAGGGGAAATGAGGAGAATGGGTGGATATGGTGAATTTTCTGATTTTTTTGGAGATGAAGATGATGATGCGGTGATGAAGATGGAGTGTGGGGGAGGTGAAAAACACTAAAAACTAAGTAAAAACAACAACAAAAACTGAAATTTTTACCTTCCAACGCTACTTCTTGCTATACTCTTACCATCACACATTCGTCCTAGACTCGATCCCCGGCAACGGCGCCAAATTTGGTGTTGCTCTAGCACAATGGTAAGTACCACGTTAAGAAGCTTCACCTCCTTAATTGTCAATCCGCGGAAGAGATAGGAGTGATATGAAGATGTGAATGTGAGATGAAGTGAGAGTGAAGGTGAGAAGCATAGAAATGCACACACACATACACACACACTACGAAGAGACAAGCAAGACACAATGGAAGGTGAGAAATCAACTCTATTACTCAAGAACACTATTACAAGCTCAAAAGAACTCTAACCTCAAACAAGCTAACCTCAAAAATGAGCTCTCTAGCTCTTTTTATAGTTTCTAGACTAGTTTTGACCGGTTTCACATCTAGTGACCAGCATAGTTAAAAATTAGGTCCTAGATGCTATTTGGAAGGGTAAATGGTGTCTAAAAATAACGAAAATGGATACGCTTGTTCTACCTAAGCTCCTCAAGCTCGAGGACTCCTCGGCTTGCACAAAATGGAGCTAGAAATTAAGAAAAGGGTTTTTCTATGATACATATGTTACATTAGTGATAAAAATCATTGTTGGAGGTTTTTGAAAAGTATTTTTAAAACATGATTCTTTGAAAAAAGATTCGACTGGCTCCCTGCTCCGTCGTTACATGCTTCCGTGTCTTCTATGCCTCTGGCTGCTTCCAACAGTTATACAACAACATTTTCAATGATCTTTGTGCCTAAAGTGTGCCATTTTCTTAGTAGAATACAAATATGAAGTCGAATTTCCAAAATAGTACCTGTATCATACAGACGAGACAATCGTGATTCTATAAAAGCTGAGAATTTCTAACTCTAGCTTTGATCTTCTACACTTTCTTGCTCAATTTACTACAAGTCACCTCTCTTCATACATCTCACTCAGAAATACACAAGGAAAGTTCACAAATTCCATGGATCACACAATGAGAAGACTCAACAAATCAAGAAAAAGATCATGGAAGGAGAAACGCGATTTTCTGCAGGAAAGCTTTTCACATTACTTGGATAGCATGGAAATAATACAACCAACCTCTTCAAATTAGAAGAAATTATCTTTTATACTTTTTCAAGTGTCCCTTTTCACACTTGAAATTTGATCCTCTTTGCCTTCTATTCTAAAAGTATGCTATCAAAGAGCTTCCAAAAATTCTAAGAAAAATATATATGATCCTGCTTTACATGAGGAAGACTCTTCCCAATTTTTACATCATTTGGATAAATATATCTACAAAAGATTGTCAAATTACAAATAATTTCTCTCAAAATATGCTTCCTCTAACAGGGGAATATAGATCTTCTAATTTTAATGCATTTCTACCTAAGTGTGGGATAAAACATCAATGTACAATGATGCATACAGCTCAAAAAAATGGAGTTTTTGAAATGAAGAATAGGTCTCTCATGGAAATGGAGAGGTGTATGGTCAAAATTAAGGCTTTACCACATAACTTGTAGCTTGAGGTTGTTTTGTATGCAACACATGTACTTAATAGCTATCCCACCAAAGCACTATACTCAATAACTCCATATGAGGCTTGGCATGACCTTAAACCATTTATTGCTCATTTATATGTCTGTGTGTTTTGCATATGCATTAGTGCGTGAACAAAAGTGTAGAAAACTACATGACGAAACAATCAAATGTATTTTCCTTGCGTACAATTCTAAAAGCAATGAATATTGTCTCGATCATCCACATACTAAACACATTTTGGTTAGTTGTGATGTTGTTTCTGTGGAGGGTGCAATTCAGCCCTTACTTTCATGTGTTAAGGAGACACCACTTATCTCAGAAGATGTGTATGATACTTTGCTACCTCTTTTCACAAGTGGACAATCAAGTGATGGTCCAAATGAGGCAATTTCCTAGCCTTTGCAAGTTTCCAATGATGATTCAGATCATTCCATTTTCTATGCATATTTACATGATGCACTTGTTTATGAGAGGGATGATATACAAGATGCAAAAACTATGCATATTGTACTCATTGAGGATGTCATAGATCTCCCTTTGCATAAGATTGTTATGCAATGGTTACCTCTAGTATTTCTAATGAGAATGAGCCAGTTTCTCTTGATGAGCATAAGATTCAAAAAATTGGATGGCTATTGTGCGATCAGAATTTGATGTTATTATGAAGAATGGTGCGTGGTCTTTGCTTGGTTTGCCTATAGGCAAAAAGGCCATTGGCACTAGATTGGTATACAAGATTAAATGTAAGTTTGATGGAACAGTTGAAAGATATAAGGCTAAGCTTGTTGCAAAAGATTATATTCAAGAGAACGGCATCGATTTGATGAGTTGTCTGCTCCCACATGTCGAATGAACACTGTTTTAGAATTTGTGTAGTTGTAGCTCATCATGGTTGCAATATAAACCAATTGGAAATTAAAAGTGCATTTCTAAATGGTGACTTACATGAAGCAGTGTATGTATTTTACCTCATGGTTTTGTGTAGAAAGGGCATGAAAACATAGTTTACATGTTGAAAAAAGAATTATATCATTTGAAGCAAGCACCATGTGCTTGGTATGAGAAGATACATGCGTACTTGCTAGCACATGCTTTTCATAATAGTCCAACTAAGAGAACCTTATACATTAAGCATGGAGATGATGTACTTGTAATCAATGTTGCATATATTGATGGTATTCTGCTCACTAGTCCTAACAGAAAGCATATTGCTGAATTTAAGGCTGATTTGCATGCCTCTTTTGAGATGTCAAATTTGGGGGATTTGCATAATTATTTGGGCATTCAGTTTATGAAAGTTGATGGGGGAATATCTTTCTGTCAAAAAAAATATATTCACACATTAAGTGTTTTGGCCTTGAAGACTGCAAACCTATTTCTAGCCATGGAAATAGGTTTAGAAGATTACAAGCCTATTGCCACTCCCATGGACACAAATTTACTATTGAGTCTTCATGATTTTTTAGATGCATTTGATATTGTTCTATATCAATAAATTGTTGGATGTTTGATTTACTTATGCATAATTCGGTTTGATATTCAATTTTTTGTCTCTTAGATGAGTTGGTTGATGGATTTCTTGGGTATGAAGAATTGGTAGGAAGTTAAGAGCATGGTTCGCTACTTAAGTGGTACCCAAATGCTTGGATTGTTTTATCCCAAGGGGGGTCATTACCACTAGATTTACATGCTTTCTCCTACTTAGATTTGCTATTTGATATGACACTCATGTTTCTGCTAGTGGTTTTTGTTTCATGATTGGTAGCTCATGCATATATTGGTTGAGAAAGAAGCAAACTATTGTGGCCACTTCTAGTTGTGAGGCTGACTATAGGGAAACTTTCACTACGATTGCTCAATGTGTGTGGCTCAGAAACCTTTTGGCTTATTTGAATGTTTTTCAATCTTCTGCAACCATCGTCTTTATTGATAATCAGAGCGAATTGAAAGTTGTGAGGAACTCTATGTTCCATGCTCACACAGCACATTTAGTTGCACTATCATTATGTCAAGGAGATATTCTTTGTTGGAGAGATCAATTTGTCTTGTGTGCCCACACAAGATAATGTTGCAGACCTTCTCACAAAGGCTCTACCTAGAAAGAAGTTTGAAGCTTTTTGCAAAGCTTTGATCTTACTAACTTTTGTGGTTTGATTTCTTTCCACGTATCTTGGACCTTCGTTATACATGGGTGTCATCTCCTTGTCCACAACATCATTCCCAGGGGGAATTTGCTCATATAATTGGTAGTGATTGTGTGAACACACTTAGGACTATCAGGGGCATTTTTCCTCTTTAGGAGGTACTTTTTCCACTTGTACATATGCCCATAACCCTAATGGGTCACTTATCTTTGTACATTCACTTTGTAATACATCTAGTATTGTATTGTTCTTCAAGTCTATTCTTCTTCTTCCTTGTGTTGTTTGTGTGCTTCCATACACCTTGAACTCCAACAGTAATAAATCCGTAGATAAAACTCAAATTCAAACCTTTTCCACTCAATCTAAGGCTCAAAATTAAGTATGAGCCTCTCCCACTCATAATAGAATAGAGGTAACTTACATTTGAGCATGTTCTGATCATCCAAAGCAAGATCCAACTTAAGTTTGAACCTCTTCTGCTTGAAATTTTTCTCCTTAGAGGTTTGAACTTAAGTTTGAGTCTCATCAACTCATAAAACATTATAGGATCAACATTATCTTTGGGCCTATTATGCTCATATCCTCTTTTGGTTATGAAAGAATCCATGGTTTGAACTTAAGTTCAAGCATCTTTCACCTAAGCTACAACCTCAAACTTAAATTTGAGCCTCTCTAACTTATACAAGATTAGAGGCTCAAATTTAAGTTGAAGCTTGTTCCCATCATCTAAAGCTTCTCCTAGTTGTATGATATTAGATTCTTGGGCTTAAGTCTGAGCATCTTTTGTTGTGACTAGAGGCTCCAACTTAAGTTTGAGCCTTTCCTACTCATAAGGTTCGAACTTGAATTTGAGCTAGTTTGGCTATGGCTATATAGGCTCTAAAATTTCAAACTTAGAACTTGAAACTTGAACTAAAAATCAAGCCATAAGAGTTTTGAAATAGGCTAAAATTATTTACTATTAGAGGCTCAAAATTATGTTCCAGCCTCTTTTGCTGAAAATATTTCTTCTTAGATACTCAAACTTAAGTTTGAGCCTCTCCTACTCAAAATCTTTCTCCTTAGAGGCGGCTTGAACTTATCTTCAAGCCTGTTTCACTCGTAAAGAGGCTTGATATCATGTATTAGCCTCTTTGCTCCTAGCCTCTCTCAATTGTAAGACATTCATGACTTGAACTTAATTTCAAACCCTTTCAACAAAGCTACAAGCTTGAACGTATGCTCAAGCCTCCCTCACTCATAAGAGATTATATGTTTGAATTTAAGTTTGAGCCTCTCTTTTTCATGAGAAATTAGATTCTCCATTAGAGGCTTTGACTTAAGTTCAAGCCTCTCTTACTCATGAGAGATTAAGGGCTTGAACCTTAGTTCGACCCGCACTTCCTCATGAGAGATTAAAGCCTCCTAATCATAAGAGATTAGAATTTGGAACCAATCATATTCAATATCTTTCTCCTTAGACACTTGAACTTAAGTTCAAGCTTTTGTTGCTCAAAATCTTTCTCCTTGGAGGCTCAAACTAAAGCTCGAACCTTTCGCCCTCATAAGAAATTAGAGGTTAGATTTCATGTTCTAGCCACTTATGCTCCTATACTCTCTCTATTGTAAGAGATTTTTGGGTCAAACTTAGGTTCAAGCCTTTTACGCTTAAGTTATAGGCTCAAACTTAAGTTTGAGCCTATTTCAATCATCTAAATCTTCTCCTAGCTTTACAAAATTATAATCTTGAAAATAAATTTGAGCCCCTTTTGATTTTTCTAGAGTTTCAAATTTAAGTTCAAGCCATCTCTATTCATAAAGGCTCAAACTTTAGTTTGGTCCACTTATAACTTGGTTATATAGGCTCTATCTTTAGACGATCAAACTTAAGCCTCTCCTACTCAAAACGCTTTTCCTTATAGGCTATAACTTAAGTTCAAGCCTCTTTTGATCATAAGACATTAGAGGCTAGACATTATATTCAAGATTCTTATGCTCCTCTAGACCCTCCCTTATTTGTAATAGATTCATGGCTTAAACTTAAGTTCAAGTATTTTTTACTTAGGCAATAAGTTTGAACTTAAGTTTGAGCTTCTCTAGCTCATAGGAGATTAGAGGCTCAAAATTAAGTCCAAGCCTATTCCTATTTGGCTATTAGGCTCTATAAGTTCAAACTTAGAGCCCCAAACTTAAACCTAAAATTGAGCAATGAGACATTGAAAATAGGCTAAAAAACTTTATCATTAGAGAGCTTGAGCCTTTCTTTCTCAAAATATTTCTTGTTAGAGGCCCAAACTTAAGTTTGAGCCTCACCTACATCCTTAAAAGTTTGACCTTAAGTTTAAGGCTCTCCTACTCATAAGACATTACAACATTAAATTTGAGCCTCTTATGCTTCTCTAGAGCCTTTCGTGGTTGCAAGAGATTCATGGCTCGAACTTAAGTTCGGCCTCTTTCACTCAAACTGTAGGCTCAAACTTAAATTTGAGCATCTTTGCATCATAAGAGATTAGAGGATCAAACTCAAGTTCAAGCCTATCGAGTCCATCTAAAGCTTCAACTCATATGACAATGGAGCATTATGTTTGAGCCTCTTATGCTCTTCTAGAGCCTCTCTTAGTTGTTAGAGATTCATGGCACAAACTTAATTTCGAGCCTCTTTCACATAAATTCTAGGCTTGTTTTTAGTTGTATGTACCTTCTATACAAAATTTAGGTTTGAGGAAATGGAATTCATGATTGTAGAGATTCAGAAATAAGATTTTTACTCGATAAATACCAAACTATACTCTTCAACATACCTAGACTTAGTTCCAAACAATTCTCAAACATTATGATTACCAAGAATAAAGGAATGAAATTTTGACATATATGCAATGAAAATAGAATAAATTGATTAAATAAGATAAAGTTACAGAGCTCTTTACAATCCATCCTATAGATATAGTGCAATCTGCATTATAAGTCTCCTTTTCTATGTGTCTCTCTATGGGGAGTGATATCGCTTAATATCTCACTAGGAAGTCTAATTGTTTGCCTTCGGCACTGTTGACCTTCGGATCCCGTAGACGCATGAACGGAGAGGATGGCACAAAAAAAAAATCTCACAAAAGTACTTAGAGAATAGAAAGAGACATGATACTTGACACCAGATTGGGTACAATCTCCCCCCACATACTCTGATGGACGAGTCTATCAGAGCATGTGTATTTATAGGTATTTCTTATTATGTCTTGAATAGAAGATACATGAGGGCGGTGCAGAATTTTGTATGTTCCTCTTTCCTAAAATTGTTTATTTTTTTGATGTTTTTGAAAAATACAAAATATTTGTGAATTATACACACACACAAGCGCACACACACACACACATATACATATATATATATATATATATGTGTGTGTGTGTGTGTATATATATATATATATATATATATATATATATATATATATATATATATATATATATATATATATATATATATATATATATATATATATATATATATATATATATATATATACACACACACACACACATACATACATACATACATACATACATATAGTCCATAAGACTTCGCCACCCAATGTAGCTAGCCTAAATATGGTCGGGCTCACTTCATAGTGAATATGGAAAGGGCTTGTCCATAGTAACTTAAAATTACTAGCCTATCATTTCATTTTAGAATTAAAAAGAAGAACCATATCACCAATCTAGAATACAAGAGTTTTCAAATTGCAATCATGCCACTAGGTGCTACCAAACGTGGACTTCTTCCATCAAGAGGAAACACTTATAGTTGTCCTCCTCCAATTGGCACAAAGTTTCAATCACATAAGATAAATAATCTATTTGTAATAGTCATTCACGACCTACCACCTCTAAGATTGGAATAACAAATTCCATGGGTGCAATATCTTCTAGTCCATAAGGTAATTAAAAGACATAAATCATACAACAACCTTATAAGGAATCTAGTATTCCCACAAAACAATAGGTAAATAATATTCCCATTTTATTGGATTGTTGAGAAACACCTTTTGAAGAATCATCAAGAAAACCTTGCTAGTCATTTCTGTTAAACCATTAGCACAAGGATAATACGGAGAACTAAACTTATTCCTAAGGTGATAAAAATAAGTAGTGTTCTTGATGAGTTGGTTGAGGAAATGGGTACCATGGTATAAAACCAACTCCAAGGGAAGTCCAAAGCATGGAAATAACGTCGTGATCAAAATCATAGCCACATTGCCCATTAAAAACATCAGTGTAGAGTTCTGTATATACCTCAAAAGAATGGAGTTGTTGAATGGAAGAATAGGTCAATCAGGGAAATGGTGATGTGTATGGTCAAGAGCCAGACTTTGTTGGTGCAAAAGAATCCAAGCCCACATACTTGGATGAATAGCCTATTAGCCATGAATTCTTATATGATCAATCCCTTGTAAAATCAAGTATATTTACTTTGTAAAAGTGCAATACTTGCACGCGAAGTTAGAAAGCATCAAATCTTGAATCATTTGGTAATTGAGTAATGCGAGAATATATCTTATACTTTAGGATTCACTTTTAGGTGAACTTTTGAATTTGAATTCAAAAAGTTGACTCCAAACTCAATTATAAAAGAAGGATCAAAAGACCCTCATGATATCTCGAGTCCATGAGATCATTTTGATAGGGATACATTGTGAATTGAGAGATCACTTCATAGATCATTCACCTCCCACACATTGAACAATTGATTATTGCCTATGCCATTGTATTTCTACATGATTTAATACATACATTGCATTATACCTTCACTTCACTTCTCTGCCATGACAACAACAGTATAGTGATCTTCTCAGAATCTCTGTGTATCATTGATCAATTGTAGTGATTTCAAGCATGATATATTCAATATAATGTTTACTACATTGCTACAAAATATCATTATCATTACTTTTCTTAATCATGAGATATTAGCATTTTATTTCTCTCTGGTCTGTTGACTGATGCACCCTGAAAATGTCGGGCATATCCTATGATTTGCTAAACATCATACTCAGCGTGTACTTCATCTTTTTTTATGAAATCACTCATGATTGGTAGATGCCTAAGCTAATTAAACATCACCAAAAGGAATTAAACTAATGGCTACTGTGCTCAGAGAACTGTTCAATATACTGAATATGCATAGAGATAAGAATAGCAAGTTCTTGATCTTGGATTAATTTCCTACCTATTTGTTTTGATGCATTGACTAGTGGATCAAGTTCCAAACATCGTAAGTGATCATTTATGATCATTAGCTAGCTAAAGAGGCCCACTAAAATCTCCAATAATTTTTCTTGGCTTGTGTCAAGCAGGTTTAAGCAACACCACTTCATCTCTGAAGACTATCCACCATCTCCTCCAATAGTGGTATCAGAGAAACAACAAGCAAGATGGGAGGTGGATTTCCATCCTTCATTGACAGATTGGATAGAGGCAACTATTCAGCATGGTCACTAAGGATGCAAGACTACCTTCAAGGGAGAAGTCTATATGGATACATCTCAGGAGATGAAGAGATGCCAACATTCAGGAGCAAGCATCAACCTACAAGGGAAGAGCAAGAAAGGTTGACCACATGGTGTACAAAGGTGCTTTTTCCATATCTTATCTACTAAACTCAATATCTGGTTTCCTATTGCCTCACATTAGGAATTTCAAGACCTCCCAAGAGACTTGGGGAGTACTCTCATCATATTTCTCATCAAATACAAGAGCCAGGAAGAACCAGCTTTGGATGGAGTTTACAACTCTAAAGAAGCAATCAAATCAAGGTGTGGATGATTATGTAACCAAGACGAAGGATGTGATTGACCATCTTGCAAGCATTAGAGAGGAGATAGAAGAAGAACACATAGTAAGGCAGATCATTAATGGCATCAAAGCTGATGATAAGTGGGAGTCCTTCACCATAGCAATGGAACTTTATATGGATATGCAAATACCTGACCTCAACACCTGGATGGGGAAACTTTTCACCCACGAGACAAAGCTCAACAAGAATAGTGACAACTATAGAGGTAACCAATCTTCTGCCCTTTATAATGATAAGAATAAAAGTAAGGATAAAGGAAAAGCAAGAAGAATGAAGAAGAGGCTAGTACCTCTCAAGCTAAGTACTATTGGAGTTAGACGTCTGTGGAAGCACACAAACAGCACAAGAAAGAAGAAGAATCTTGGAGCACAACACACAATACTTAATGTATTACCTCTAGAGTGTAGAAAGATAAGTAGCCCATTAGGTCAATAGGGGTATATAGAAGGGGGGGGACTTCTTAAAGAGGGAAAAAAGTGCCCTGGTGGTCCTAAAGTGTTTAGACACATCACTACCTAAATATATCAACTAATCCCCCCTAGGAGTGATCCGTGAACAAGGAGCTAGCACTCATGTATAAGGAAGTGCCAAGCTATGTGGAATCAATCCACAAAAGGAAGTAAGCCCAAAGCTTTGCGAAAAGCTTCAAACTTCTTCCTAGGCAAAGCCTTCGTAAAAAGGTTTGCAATGTTCTCCTACATGGGCACATATGCCAAGTTGATCTCCCCAACAGAGAACCTCTCCATGACATAATGATAATGCACCTCAATGTGCATAGTGCGAGCATGGAACACAGGGTTCCTCGCAACTGCTAATGTGCTCTCACTATGAGTGAAGATGGTGGTGGCAGAAGAGTGACCAACACCCAAATCAGCCATAAGGCGTCTGAGCCACACCCACTCAATAGTCGCTATGAAAGCTTCCCTATACTGAGCCTCGAAACTGGAAGTGGCCACAATAGGCTACTTCTTGCTCACCCAAGATATGCATGAGCTACCAAGAATGAAGAAAAAACCACTAGTGGACACACGAGTGTCATAGCAGCGAGCCCAATCACTATCAAAAAAAGCATGTAAATCTGGTGGTAGTGATCCCCCCTTGGGATAAAACAATCCAAGGAGCTGGGTACCACTCAAGTAGCGAAAGATGTGCTTAACTGCTTGCCAATGCTTGACACCTAGGCAATGCATAAACCTACTCATCTGTGAGACAAAAAACTGAATATCTAGCCAAGTAATCCATAACTAAATCAAGCATCAAACAGCCTGCTGATAGAGAACAACATCAAATGCATCTCCAACATCATGAAGACTCAATCATAAACTTGTCTCCATAGGAGTGACAATAGGCTTATAGTCTTCATGGCCAAAAAGTTGCAATAATGTGTCAATATAATTTGTTTGACACAAAGCCATTACACCATCAAAAAATTGCATAAACTGACTGCCCAAATAGTGATGCAAATGCCCCAAGTCAGACATCTCAAATGAGGCATGCAAATCAGCCTTAAAATCAGCAATATGCATGTCATGAGGACCAGTGAGCAGCATGTCATCAACATATACCACAATGATCAGAATCACAACATTAGCACGCTTAACATATAAGGAGCTTTTAGTTGGACTGTTCTCAAAACCATGTGCAATCAGATAGGCATGTATCTTTTCATATGTTGGAAGTGAGGTAGGCCCTTAGGCTCATGTCACAGGTCCATGGTTCCATAGTTCCATTCATGTACAACATTAATTCCAGCAATCTTCCATATTGACAAAACATGAACATACCACAACTTAATCATACAGATGATGAGATAAAGATAGAGAAAGAATAGACGACATGTGTAAGGTGTTACGTAAGCCATCGCTTACTCATAGTATCATATATACCAATGTTCAATGTACAATGTGGGAGCAAAATTCTCAACCATTCTATGTGATGAGAAATAGATGTATGAGTGAATGTACAATGTAACAAACATATTCAGATGTATGGGCAGTAATCTGAATATACATGAGATGTGTGACCTTATAGGTTATAGAAGAGTGAATATGAGTGACTGAATGAGGAAGGATCAGTGTGAAACTGATGGTCAACAAACCTACATCTAAACTTAGGCTATGGAAGACCCTAAGTCAGATACGTGTGTGAAAAAATCACATACTTATAAAGTAGCATAGAATGCTAACAAGATTGTTGCCGGAAATCCTCAAACTCATGTGAACACACCTTCTCAAACACCTCATAAAAATATGCATAAAGCATATAAGTACTGATTCTCTTGTACCTATGCCGAATAGGACTCCTTCTGATATGAACGCCACAGCCTCCATAAACTTCAAGTAGTACCTGTGTGCATAAAGAGAATATGTACCTGAATACTTTACATAAGATGTGAATCTTATGTTAATCACCATCTAATGTCTTTGAAGTAGCCCGACATCTTCTTGTAGAAGACAATCTTCAACCTAATATCTTCCTGTAGAAGATAATCTTCAAATACACCATGTAGATGGCCCCATCCAATGTCTTTGAAGTAGCCAGACATCTTCTTGTAGAAGATAATCTTCAACCTAACATCTTCTTGTAGAAGATGATCTTCAAATACATCATGTAGATGGGCGATCCTCACCATCAAGCTGCTAATAATCAAGTCTTCTTGCCATGAACAAGAGATGACCTCCTCTCCATGAGGTAGAGTGTGAGCACACTCTTCATCTTCTCCAAGAAGAATCACCAAGAAGAACTCCATAGCTGCTCCTCAACATGCTTCAAGTTAGCACCATGGCTGCCCCATGTGCTAGAAGAAACACCACCTCTATTGAGGTCCAAGCTCTAGAAAGCTTGTGTTGATCCTAGGTGAAGGATGAATACAATGAGCCCAAAGTGCTTCTTTTATAGTATTTGATGATCCTTGAAAAGCTCATAATAAAGCACAAGTCTCCACGATCGCTACGCGATAAATAAAGCAAATAGTTTACGAAAAATCAATTCCGTTCGCTATTAAACGCAAGGCGTCGTTGTCCGCTTTTGAGTTTCATAAAAATATGAAAAGCTTTGGCGCTGCCGGCTGGGGGATTTGAACTCAGGTCGACTGGATGAAAGGGGGATGATCTAACCATGCTGCCACGCGGTATTTATTGAAGAAGATATCTAAAAATATCTATACGACGTCACGCGCTCTGGGAGATCAAAGACTTTAAGAGAAAGCTTCCTATGAAGCTACTGTTGGACCAATGGGATAATGTCCTATATGACATTGTATTCCAACAATCCCCCCTGCAATGTCATATTGGTTCAAACTGAACTAGATCTGCAAACTGTCACAAACTACAAATTACCACAAGCTTCAAGCTTGTACTTTCGATACTTCAGAACTTTCCTTTAAAAGTCTTCTTCAAAACTGAATTTGACTTTCCTTCAAAAAACCTGAACTTGCTGAATATGAACCATAATACTTGAGAAAATATGCAAACTATATATCCAATAGTGTACACATCAAGCAATCACTGCTTGAAAACTGTAGCATGAACTGTCTCTGAACCTGCTATCTCTTGTCTTCAAAAACCTGAAAACTTACACTAGGATCCATATATTTGCATTTACCTTCCAATAAGGTTTCTCAACTTACTTTTGCTGCGTCATGTAAATACACTAAACAAAATCAGGAACTAAATCCTGGAACCTGTGACTGTCAACTCACAACTTAGTGTATTATGAACAGTGCTGGTTCATCTCTGACTGTACTCAAGTCAAATCAACTCAACTCAATTGAAATCAACTGAAATATGAGTCAAAGAAGCTATGATATCATCATGTCTTCATCCTTTAAATCCTTCATACCTCTTTCCTTCAGAACTTGGTATAACCATGTATGTGTGCACTTTTGAAATATACCTCTCTGAAATATCAAGCTTCTCTTCAATAGAAATCTGGAACCTTCTCCTGAACAGGAACATCCTAACAGGAACTTTCTCCAAACATTCTCCTTCTTCCTTCTTCTTTCAAAGATGGAACATAAAGAGAACCTGACAAAGGAAATATAGGAATACCTGAAATAGGAATACCTGTAGGTATGAATCTGCATTCTTTCACATATGGCTTGAAAATAAATCTTCATGTTTCATCACCCCCTGGATGACTTAACACTAGTATCCAGTATTCTTCAAATATATCAGACTTTATGAATGTGGAACGTCTTCCTTCTTTCAATAAATCTGATCTTTAGTAATCCATACTTGTATCTGAAACAAAAGTTTAGGATCCATAATCTTCTGTAACATAACAAGTATCTTCTTTTTCTCTGCAACACAAATCTGATAGAATCTGAATCTTTGACTTACTTCTTCCAATGCTAAGAACCTTACTAAACAAAGGATAGACAACTGAATCATAAATACTCAAGATCATACAAGATCAATGATCTCTCCTGTGTAGAATCTGCTCTTATCAAACCTTCATGTCTGAATGTTTGATTTGTTACCTGAATGTCTCCAAGTGTCCATGCTTCTCAAAAAGTTGTAAAACTTTTCTTCAAACAAATCCTTCAAGGAATCTGCAATTCCTACTTGAAACATAAGTGGACAAACTTCTCACCTTGAGAACTCCAAAAGCTGCAAGTTGATACTTCATAACTTTCATATTTTACCCGAGTGAAATGTGATAGTATCTGCTTGGTTTTCTTTTGGCTAACTCCACTTTTCAATCAAGTTATAGGATCTAATGGAACACCTTTTTGAATACAAGCATGTATCCAAAAATCAAGACAATCATAAAAAGTAGATTCTTCAAATGACCTGTACATCAACAAATCTGAATTTTCTGAAGTTTCTAAAAATACTGAGTATGAGGTAACCTTTTCCAAACATAAAACCTCAACGCAAGTCTTCAACATCTGCTACAAAAAACTCTTTTACCTCAAGAGTTAGATAAAGAAGAAATATACTTCTCTACAACTTGTCATATACCAAGTAGCTCTGTATTGACACTCCAAGAATTCTTTGAGGGAACATATAAGCTGCCTGCTTAAAAGCTTCAACTAACTCATACACATATGAGTTAAAACATATATCTGCTGCTTTTCTTTCTCTCAATGCAATTCTTTGTCAAATCTACTAAATCATGACCAAGTGTAATGCAAAACAAGAAACTGCTTCTTCTTTAAACAAGATGTTCTCGTAGACTTGTCTTTGGGTGTAGAGGATAAAATAGGAAAAGTATATGGAAAATATATGAGAAAAGAAAGCCTTACTTTTCTTTTGGAAATGATGGACTTTCTTCTTCTGCATCTTTCTTCCACCTGATGATGTCAACATCTTCAAACTTCTCTTCCATACCTTTTGTTCTCTTCATCTTGAAGTAGCAAGCACTCTTGACTTCTTCGAATGAACTTTTCTCTTCCTCTAATGTAAGAGTAAGAGATAAAAACAAACATGGTATATAAATGGAAGTGAATATAGAAACATGTTTTACCATCTCCTCATATCTCTGAATCAAAATATTGTTTCAAATGTCTGAAACGACTAAATTCACCAATCGTTGTCTGAATGATGAATTGCCCTTCTAGAGTTACCTTCTCTAGATACATTTGTACTTTGATATCCAACCAACTTACAACAGAAAATTGGCTGAAAAAACTCATCTCATCTCTGCGCTTGTCTTCTTAGATGAACTTTCTTGCCATGAAAGAGATCTTCTCAAAACTCTCTAGAAAAACCTCTAGATACCTGTTTTGATGTAGCCTTTAACTTTCAAATGATGAAAGTGTGTAAAAGTATTCCTTGAATCTCTTCAAATCTCTTCATAATTGCTCTTCTAAGATATGACCTGCAAATGATAATCTGATAGTAGAAACTGATACCTGTGATTTGATGTCGATCTGATTCCTTCATCTTCTCAAAACCATTGTTCTTCCTTGAATTTGAAGTAGTCTTCTCTTCATCAAGTCTGGGTCTTCAGACAATACTTTTGTAAAGTATTTGCATACTCTTCAAAAATCTTCGGCTGCTAACAGATCATCAACTTCATACTCCACACTGATGAATACACATGTAGCTGAATTGTCTAATTCTCAAATCTCTACTCATCTAGATTAAGTGTGTATGTCAAATGTCAAATATTAGAAGATGCTTTCAAATTATATGTTGTAAATCTGGAAGACTGAGAACTTGGGCTTATGAATGAGCCTTAATGCATTGATGCCAAAGATCTAAAGTTCTGAAACCAAAACCTTAGTGCTCTGATACCAAATGTTGGAAGTGAGGTAGGCTCTTAGGCTCATGTCATAGGTCCATGGTTCCATAGTTCCATTCATGTACAACATTAATTCCAGCAATCTTCCATATTGACAAAACATGAACATACCACAACTTAATCATACAGATGATGAGATAAAGATAGAGAAAGAATAGACGACATGTGTAAGGTGTTACGTAAGCCATCGCTTACTCATAGTATCATATATACCAATGTTCAATGTACAATGTGGGAGCAAAATTCTCAACCATTCTATGTGATGAGAAATAGATGTATGAGTGAATGTACAATGTAACAAACATATTCAGATGTATGGGCAGTAATCTGAATATACATGAGATGTGTGACCTTATAGGTTATAGAAGAGTGAATATGAGTGACTGAATGAGGAAGGATCAGTGTGAAACTGATGGTCAACAAACCTACATCTAAACTTAGGCTATGGAAGACCCTAAGTCAGATACGTGTGTGAAAAAATCACATACTTATAAAGTAGCATAGAATGCTAACAAGATTGTTGCCGGAAATCCTCAAACTCATGTGAACACACCTTCTCAAACACCTCATAAAAATATGCATAAAGCATATAAGTACTGATTCTCTTGTACCTATGCCGAATAGGACTCCTTCTGATATGAACGCCACAGCCTCCATAAACTTCAAGTAGTACCTGTGTGCATAAAGAGAATATGTACCTGAATACTTTACATAAGATGTGAATATTATGTTAATCACCATCTAATGTCTTTGAAGTAGCCCGACATCTTCTTGTAGAAGACAATCTTCAACCTAATATCTTCCTGTAGAAGATAATCTTCAAATACACCATGTAGATGGCCCCATCCAATGTCTTTGAAGTAGCCAGACATCTTCTTGTAGAAGATAATCTTCAACCTAACATCTTCTTGTAGAAGATGATCTTCAAATACATCATGTAGATGGGCGATCCTCACCATCAAGCTGCTAATAATCAAGTCTTCTTGCCATGAACAAGAGATGACCTCCTCTCCATGAGGTAGAGTGTGAGCACACTCTTCATCTTCTCCAAGAAGAATCACCAAGAAGAACTCCATAGCTGCTCCTCAACATGCTTCAAGTTAGCACCATGGCTGCCCCATGTGCTAGAAGAAACACCACCTCTATTGAGGTCCAAGCTCTAGAAAGCTTGTGTTGATCCTAGGTGAAGGATGAATACAATGAGCCCAAAGTGCTTCTTTTATAGTATTTGATGATCCTTGAAAAGCTCATAATAAAGCACAAGTCTCCACGATCGCTACGCGATAAATAAAGCAAATAGTTTACGAAAAATCAATTCCGTTCGCTATTAAACGCAAGGCGTCGTTGTCCGCTTTTGAGTTTCATAAAAATATGAAAAGCTTTCGCGCTGCCGGCTGGGGGATTTGAACTCAGGTCGACTGGATGAAAGGGGGATGATCTAACCATGCTGCCACGCGGTATTTGTTGAAGAAGATATCTAAAAATATCTATACGACGTCACACGCTCTGGGAGATCAAAGACTTTAAGAGAAAGCTTCCTATGAAGCTACTGTTGGACCAATGGGATAATGTCCTATATGACATTGTATTCCAACATCATACCAACCACGTGGTGCTTGCTTTAAACCATATAATGCCTTCTTTAACCTCCACACCTCATTTTCATGCCCTTTTTGCACAAAACCATGGGGCTGAAAAACATACACTTCTTCATGCAAGTCACCATTCAAAAATGTTGTTTTAATGTCCAACTGATAAACATTCCAACCATGATGAGCTGCAAGTGCACAGATGCTACAAACAGTAGTCATTCGGCAAGTAGGAGCAAGGGCTTCATCAAAATAAATGCCTCTTTCGTGTGCATAACCCTTTGCAACAAGCCTAGACTTATGCCTGTCAATTGTTCCATTAGGTTTATGCTTCATCTTGTATACCCACTTTGTGCCAATGGCCTTCTTGCCAAGAGGCAAGTCACATAAAGACTAGGTACCATTCTTCATTATAGCATCATATTTGGATTGCATAGCAACCATCCAATTTTTTGAATTTTGTGCTTCTCAAATGAAACAGGCTCATTCTCATCACAGAGACTAGACACAGCCATAACATAGCAATTTGATGCAAAGGAGGCACTATGAGAGCCTGATCGAGTATGATATGATAGAGGTGCATCTAATTTGGTATCATACAAAGTCTACACCAGCCATTTTGGCATAGTTTTTGCCTGCTCAATATCAGCTCTCTCATCAAAAAGTGCATCATGTAAATCTGCATCAGAAATGGAATGATCTGCATCATTAGATGAAATGTGCAAAGGCTAAGAAGTCCAGCACTAGACTGTCCACCTATAAAAAGAGGCAAAAAAGTATCATACATGTCTATGGAGCTAATACATGTCTCCATAGTACATGAAAGTAAGGGTTGAATAGCATCTTCCACAAAAAAAACATCACGGCTAACCAGATGCATTTAGTCTATGGATGATGTAGACAATAGCCTTTGCTTTTAGAACTGTAACCAACAAAAATACATTTTATTGCTTTATCATCCAATTTTTTTCGATGTTGTTTAGGCACTAATGCATATGCCAAACAACCAAAAACACGTAGATGAGCAACAGATGGCTTGCGAACATTCCAAGCCTCATATGGAGTGATAGACTACAGCACTTTAGTGGGCACCTGTTAAGTACATATGCTCCACACATGACAGCCTCAAGCCATAAACTATGTGGTAAAGCCTGACTCTTGACCATACACCTCGCCATCTCCATGAGTGACCTATTCTTCCATTCAGCAAGCCCATTTTGTTGAGGTGTATATGGCATTGTAGTCTAATGTTTTATCCCAGGTTCAACCAGAAATGCATTAAAGTCAGAAGATATATATTCCCCCCCCTCGATCAGAATGCAAGGTGCTCATTTTACATGCTGAGAGATTTTGGGCCAGAACCAGAAACTGTTTGATGCACATAAACACTTCGAACTTTGTCTTCAATGGATATACCCATGCATGCCTAGAAAAATCATCGATGAAAGTCACGAAGTAAAGATAGTTCCCAAAAGAAGGTGTCTGCATAGGATCACAGACATCACTCTGTACAAGCTACAATTTTTGAGTAGCCCTAACTGAACTAAGGAGGAATGCTACATTTTTCCCAAAATACAACCTTCACAAACATGTTTTCCGGGTGCCTCAAGTTTGGGCAAAGAGGAGACCATTTCAGATTTCTACAAGCGTAGCAAACTAGCAAAATTTAGATGACCAAAGTGTGCCTGCCAAAGCTTTGCATCTGGCATAGCCTGAGAATCATGTATTGCACATGCCAAATCATTTATAGATCTTTCATAGTCTATGAGCTTATACATCACACGACATAAAATGCCAAAAACAATAATGACATTGCCATTTGACATATCATGAATTGTACATCTGTCATCAACAAATTTCACAACCAAGCCAATCTTGGCTAATGCAAAACTGTAACAGATTTTTCTTGATCCCTGGCACAAACAAAGCATTTGACAAAGTGAAAGAACTACCATCATCCGTAGTGAAATGATCTTACCAACTCCCATAACAGAATAAGAGGAGTTGTTGGTGCATCTAACAGTATTCTTTATAGGGGCAGGCTCAAGTGAAGGGAAGAAACTGCGTTGCGAGGTAATATGTTTGGTCGCCCCACTATCAAAGTACCAAACATCTGAGTCTACTGCAGACATGCAATGCTCATGAGAAGATGGATCAAAATTGCAAACAATAGTAAATGCCCATTCTTCATCTTGCACAAGATTAGGAGACTCTGTTTTCGGTGTAGAGGGCTCTGCAACAACCATTCCGACCTCTTTCTTCTTTGCCTCTTTAAGAGCCAGTTTTGGATAGCTCTTAATGACATGATCATTTGCTTTACAGTATTTGCAAAACAATTTCCGCTTTTTTTATTTCTTCTCATCTTTGTCTTCCTTCTTCGAATGTGTAGCATTTGCAAATTTCTGCTTACTAGTAGAAGAGCTCCATTTTCCTTTGCCCTTCTAACTAGCCAGGAAAGCTTGATCTGCAACATGCATAATAGACTTGTTCTGCCTAGACTAACCTTCCTGCAATAGAACAGATACTAACTCCTCAAATGACAAGGAATTTGGATTGCCTTTCATCATCAAACAAAGAGTAGAAGCAAAACTTTGATATGAGTCAGGAAGAACATTAAGAACGATCTGCACAAGTGAGCTATCTGGTATAACTTCATCAACAGAAATCAACTATTCTTTCAAATCCTTAATCTTTGTGAGAAAATTGTCCATATAATCACCTTCATTCATGTGCTCACTCTCCAATTGTTTTCGGAGGTAAGCAACACGAGCCTCATTCCTAGCATGGTACAATGTGGTAAAGTGTATCCCAAGCATCCTTAGCTATTCTGCAAGAGGAAATATGAATGGCACGTTTGAGAGACAAAGCTATCAATGCATGTACCTGAGCATCTTTGCTATCCCAACAAATTTGCTCTACAATAGTTGCAACAAAAACAACAACACAAATAGGAATTTGTAGAATATCATCATCTTCGACACCATCTCCATCATCTCTAGCACCTCTATTTGCAGTACCTGTATTCACAGGTGTAATGGGACGTCTTTCAACACCCTGCACAATATTCCATAGTCCTTTTGTGACCAATACATGATGCATCATATAAGCCCACAATGGGTAATTCCTACCATCCAACTTATCCTCAATAGCCAACATACAAAATACATCACTACTTTCAGCCATAACCATTGGCAGAAATTTGGGCTATAGACTGCCTTTGACAATCTTTACAAGTATATGGATTTTCATCTAATTTGGTGACAATGAAATTTTTGCCCTAATTTCCCAACTTTGACCAGCTTTGACCAGCTTTGACGGCTACCATGGACTTTCTTGATTTCTTTGAAACTTTGTATGTGAGCTTCCTTTGACATCCTTGATGCATCTTGGACTTCTCGGGGAATTCCGGCTACCTTCATCAAATATGTTTTTTGTAGGCCTTCACAAGTGAGAGAGGAGAGAAAATCTCGACGACATTCGCCCCCACTAAACCTGCGATTACTCCGGAAGCGCCACTCTAGCATCTGTGAAAAACAAAATGTTCCAGGCATCAAATTCTTTTATAGGCAACATAAGAAACATGGAAGGAAAATTGATTATATGCATGAATAAGTAGGTAACGTGACATGAAGCAAAATTTGCATGAAAGAAAGAATTGAAACAGGCAACATGAATATGCATGAACAAATAGGCAACATGTATGCAAATGAACAAGCAACATTGGCAACAAGAAAGAAAAAAAACAAGCATCAATATGAAGTGGAAGTGGATGTATTGAGTCGTTTTAAGCATCAGTTCCTCTCATCTTGAAGAAAATTTTGTACCTTTTTCATAAAGCAATCTACCTTAAATATGATTATAAACAAAGATTTAGGATTTTCAAGAGACATCTTTCATCTTTAGCTTATTTTAGATCAACTCCTTTCCTACATAAATATGAATATGCTCTTTCTCTAATAACATGCAAGGAAATCTAACTAAACTCCACTAATGCATAAATCTGCTTATATAGCCCGTGATTTATTCTACTATGCCTCTTTATCCTCCTTTGGCTTGCTCTTTTTTTTTTTTTTTTCAATGATGATGATGATGATTCGGCAACTTTATGGTTACGATCACTTTTTTGGGGTGGAAGAAAGTGTAAACTTCTTGGTAACATGTAGCTTTTTTTTTTTTTTTTTTGACGAGGAAAAATTAAACCCCGATACAAGGTACAACCATTTTTGATGACGGAGAACATTCGTTTAAACTCCGATACAAGTGCTGTGAGATGGACTAAGGATGTAGAAACATGCAATAGCAAGAGCTAGGATTTCAACAATTATGCTTTCGATACTGGATACATATGCATGTTTATATATGAAAGTCATGTCACCAAAATAAACCTCCAAATCTACATGCCCTATCTTTCCACAATCCTAGATTATAATCAATTTCTTAGTAGATAAGTTACTACTTAAGATACAATTTTACACAAGTAGAGAAATCATCATTTGCCTTTTGTGACTCAAGTGATGTGGATATGCAATGTGATGCAAAGACTGAAAAAAAACATGCATGAAACAAGCATGGAAAAAAAATAGAATGAACTTGAAAAAAAACAAAGCAACATGAACTTGAAAAATTAATGATGTTTTTCATTTTTTTTTTCTTTTTTTTTTTTATAACATGGATACTCCTGTTTATGAATCGGCCTCATTGTTGTCATCTTCTTCAATGTCCTCATCCAAAATGTACTCGTCATTATCACGCTTCTTGAATAACTTTATCCTTTTACCTGCAATCAAAGTTTTTAGTGCAACACCATTTAATTCACAAAGAGCATACGTACCATTGTTGTTGACTTTTGATACTATGTATGGCCCAAACCACCGTTGAGTGAGCTTTTTGCGTGCATCATATTGAGAGTCAAATGTACTATCATAAATGAGCACCCAATCTCCTACTTCAATTGGCTTAGGACGCAATCGATGAGTTTTATCAAAATAATGCTTGTTCTTCATTCTAGATTCTCTTAATTTTTCAACAGCATCATCAAGTCTTAATTTACCTTGTTCTAACTGTTTAATACGCAAACTCAAAAAATCATCAGTAGACATATTTTCAGACCAAGGCAAATTTGACCATGCAGAAATATGAGACTGAATTGGAAACAATGGTTTTTGACAGTACATGAGTTCAGCAGGCATATATCCAGTAGTACGTGTGCATGTCATTCTATCTGCCCAAAGTGCAAAAGGTAAGAATTTATGCCATTGTTTGATGTCACCGTTACATGCTTTAGATATGGCTTTCACAATAGGTGGATGCCCTCTCTCTATTTTACCATTGGCCTCTCGATTATATGCAGTAGTGAGAGACAAACGAATACCGTGACGCTCAAAGAACTCTTTAGCTTCTCTTGCATTTAACTCTCCACGATCGGCAACTACTTTCTCTATGTACCCAAAGCGACTTATGACATCTTCAAGCAAGAATTTGCAAACATTGTAAGTGGTCTTAGATCGTAATGCACGTCCCTCTACATGATTAGTTAAATCTTCTCTTGCAAGTACAATGTAACGCATTTTGTCGATACCTTTAGGCATAGTTACAAGATCTACTACCCACTTGTAGTGAATACAAGGTGGATACGTAGGATGCAATGGATCTCTATGTTTGACTGATGAATGAAGTTGACAAGTAGAACATGTAGAAACATAGCTACTAATGTCAACATACATCCTAGGCCAATAATAGGTACTTCTAATTTTTTCATATGTTCCAAAAAATCCTTTATGACCGGCCCATAATGTCTCATGCATTTCCTTCATTACTTGCAATTGAACACCTCGTTTTCCTAGGACTCGTTGTGGATTCTTAACCTTACCCTTAGCATGTCTCCAAAGATAACCATTACATAGGAAAAAGTTATAAGCTCGTTTCCTAATGTTACGGAATCTATTCGTAGTCCAGTTAGGTAATGGTTGTAGTGTACTCAGATACTTTCCTATGTCTCTCCATTCATTTTCGTACTCAGACTCATGAAATTGCTCATACTCATATATATGTGGAACATAGTCAATTAAGTTCACATTCTTTATTAGATCACTTTCAAGATCATCATCAAATCTAGCTTTCGATAACATATCAGCAACTGAGTTTGACTTACCTGAAATATGAACTAACTCAGGATTTATGAACTTAATATATGAGATCCATCTAAGCATGGCTATATCAGGAGATGAACAATTGGCTATCATTCCAATGAGAGGCAAACAATCAGTCTCAACTTTGACATTCGCACCAATGAAATATTCTTTGTCTGTTTTCAAAGCTGTTACCATACCCCATAGTTCTCGTTTGATCTGTGGATATTTTCGTTGTGTTTCATGTAGAATTTTGGCACCAAACCTAATTGCATATCTATTCCCTTCACTATCGTCTTGACTTATGACCCAACCTATACCAATAGGACTAGTATCAACAGTCAATATAATAGGTTTGTTAGCAGAATAGTCTACACGCTTAAGGATGGGAGCTTCAAGCAATAATTTCTTCAATTTACGCATAGCTTGAGTGTGTTTGTCAGTCCAAATAAATTCTCGTTTCTTCCTCAACAAGTCATAAAGACAATCAGCAACATGAGCAAAGTGAGGGATCCAAATAACATAAAAGATGCAAGCACCAAGAAATCTACGTACCTCACTCACGTTGTTACATGTTTCAGAAATCTTGCTAATGGCATCAACTTTTTGTGGGTATGGCTTTCGACCATAATGGCCACATAAATGTCCAACAATAAGTACCTCGTTGACACCAAAAACAGATTTCTCTATGGAAAATGTGAGACCTACCTCTTCAAATCGTTGAAATATTCTTTCACAATCAGAGATATGGTCAAGAACAAATTTACGACATCTCGATGAATCTAAAGTAATGTCCTTTACACGTTCCTCACTCCCTTTAATTGGAATATCATCAATGAATGGCATAGTTATATGAGGGATAAAGTCATGTAAGACCATATTCATAGCACTCATCATATGAGCCACAGAATTAGTCGCTCGTTGAGGTAAAGTACACATTCGCACTAAGCCTAAAGGAGTTTTCATTGTGGTTATGTCACGACTATCAATTGCTAATTGGAATTGGTCATATCCAGAATATAGATCACCCATTGAATAGATAGAATGTCCTGAAAATGATTCAGCAAACTCATCTACAATGGGTCCTGTTCCTACATTCCTTATGGTGACTTTATTGACGGGTTGGAGATCTTGAATAAAACGTAGCTTCCCATTCTTTTTAGGCACAGTGAACCATCTATTTGAGTAAGGTGCAAAAGATGGCTCTAAAATTCTCATGTTTATCTTCTCCTTAAGTAGTTTCATTAGCTCAGGTAAGTGAGCCTTTGGAACTGGTATAGGGCGAAGATTCCATGGAATATGTGGAATAGTAAAGATTATCATGGGTGCAACTAGCTTAGGATCTACACAACCAATCTCATGAGGATACATAGTAAAGGCTTTTCCATGGCTCCGTATAACTCTCTCAAATTTATCTCTCTCTGCTGGCAAAAGAAAGTCATCATCTCTACCAATTTTCACCTGTTTGATTGTCTCATCCGTGAATGTATGTCCTATGTTTTTCTTATCCTGAAGAATTGGATCATTTTTCACATCAATAATTTTTTACTTCCTTGAGGTAATGGTTGAGCTATGGGTTTGATTTTTTTGTCTACAGTTTTGTACTTTGTTTCAACTAAGGCATCATGTGTTTGGTTAAATTTTGAGCACTTGTCAACATTGAGAGCATACTCTTGGATTAGAGCATACTCATCAAGGGAAGAAATAAGAATAATATGGGAATTAGAATTTTGTTGAAGACATAACTCTAACTCCTCAAGAGTAGAGAAACAATGAGATGTCTCAATCACATGCTCAATGTTCTCATCATGTTCCATGATTTTGTTGTTTTTATAATTTTTTTGGCTTTTTTGGATAAAAGACTTGGACAATTGACTCTTATGAAGAAAATCTAATCTAGAATGTGGAAAACAAAGTGACAAACTATTGTACATGTTGGTTGGATGCGAGATGTCAAACCAATATCCACTGTTGTCCCGCTCAACAATGGATTCTATCCGAAATTTTGATCATATGTAGCTCCAAACATGAATTGAGGTGCACAATCACTACAAGCATGCTCATGACCCTGAGTAACAATAGGTTTCTTTCTAATTGACAATCGATTCCTAGGATGATTCACTCCTACTGTCATGACTTGAAGTGATTGCATTCCATCCTTAGACTTAAATCTAGCATAGGTAGACCCATCATCCATGGCTTTAGTTTCCATACGACTCTCACAAATAAAGGGTTGACCTAAGAGAACTTCATAGGAGCAATTATCTTGAATAAAAAAGTGAAACTCTTCTGTGATTCCTCCTATGGATATGGGCACACTAGCACAAGCTCCATACAGGGTACCTACACCATTATCTGCAGTTCTCATACGCCATCCACAATCTTTATCTATGGGCCATCGAAACTTATCATAGACTTCTCTTGAAATCACATTGATTTCGGAGCCGGAATCTACTAATGCATTTACAGTGATAGTGTTCTTATCATTTCCTATTTTAACATGCATCTCTGATGTACCTCTAGACCAAAATGTTCTTTTAAAGTGACTTTCAGGATTGTTTTCATGATTTTCATGGTCAGGTTGAATAGGTCCTAAGAAATTTTTATTAACATTTACTTCATCATCATCAAAGTCCTCTTCATCAGATTCATCAAAGTTTAAGGCTTCATTCATAGCTTGATCTTGATCTAGAGAATCTTGCATCTCAGTATCTAGATTAAGCGGAAACCTCTTCCTTTTAATTAGGCCGATAAAGTTATCTTTAAAAACAGGCTTTGCAATAGAGAAAACTTGTTCTAAAGACATAGTCACTTGACTCTTAAGCAAAATGTCATCTAAAATCTCCATAGGATCTATTTTTCTCTCAATTTCTGAAATCAAGATGGCTTTAGGTTTTCTCTTTGGTTTCTTTTGTTTTTGCTCAGGTTCTTGTTTTTGTTCATGTTCTCGTGTTTGGTCTTCAGTTTGTTTTGATTGTTCTTGTTTATCTAAAGGCTTTGGTTCTGTTTTTCTTTGCTTTGTCTTCTTCCCTTTTTGTTTCTCCTCTTGTTTTTGTTCATTGGGTTCTGATTCTTGTTTTTTATCTTTGGATTGTGATGTTTCTCCTTGCTCTATGATTGTTTCTATTCCCTCTGAGGTTTGTTTTCGAGTCACTCTTCTTTCACTAGGCTCAGCTTCATCTCTTTTTCGTTTTTCTTCTACATTGGATATGTGAGAAATAAGAGATTGATCTTCTATCGGTGACTCCCAAGCCGTTATTCTCCTAATCTCATCCCGTGCTCTTACTAAAGCCTCTATGGAAAAATCACCTTCCTTTGTGGGTTTACTTGATTCTACTTGTTGTTCATCTAGAGCTTCTAGTTTCACTCCTCTAGTTCCTACGTCCATTATGGTTATATTTTCATAATGTTTTTTCATTCCTCCCTTACCATAATTTCCTTGCAAAGGTAGCCTAGATCGATAGTCACAGATTCTCTTGTCTATGTCTATTACTAGTCGTTGCTCCTTAGCAGCCTTCAATAATTCACAATCTCTCAAAAAGTGCTCTAACGAATCACACCAAGGACACCTACGAGGGCCACGCACAAAACCATTTTGATTTTGAGGATTTTGATTAACTTGTGGTGGGAAATTTTGAAATTGAGGATTTTGTTGATAAGGTATTGCTTGAACAGGATAATTAGGATTTTGAAAATGCAATTGATGTATTTGAGGAGCTTGGGGAGCAACATGTGGTACTTGAGGTGCAAGAGGAGCTTCCATATTATACGGTTGATGATTTTGAAAATTTTGATTTTGAGGATTTTGAAAAGCTATTTGAGAAGCTTGAGGATACAGGTTTTGATATATTTGAGGATTTTGCACATGAGGATGAGGATTTTGCATTGAAGGATTATGCATTGGAGGAACTTGATATGCTTGAGTAGGAGCTACTTGTGGATTTTGATTGGTAGCTATAACATGTTGATTAGGCTCTTGAAAAGTCATTGGGTTCATTTGATTTTGGAAAGTTTTGGTGTAATTAGATTGTAAAGCATCTATAGTCTTGGCCAAATTGGATTGTGTAGCAATAAGACTTTCCATTTGCTTAGTGAGAATTTCCACTTGAGATTGTTCAACTACACTTTTATTTGGCTCTACTTTAAAACCTTGAGTAGGCTCCATCATTTGTGGAATAGGAGTAGAGTCAAAAAGCATAGCATGGGATTGTTCTCTAACTTGCTCCTTACTTTGTGGAAGGCTAGCTTGAGGAAGACTAGTTTGCTCATAAAGCATGGATTGCCTTTGATGTCTATGGGCTACAGCCTCTACTACTTTACGCACTTTTTGCCAAATGTCAGTAAGACCATAGCGCTTATCTGGTTCTTCTAATCGCCGTTCAACTTCCCTACGAGTTTCAGGATGAAGAAGCTTAAGAAAATTGATCACAAGATCAGGTTCCAAAGTTATCTTATCCTCATCAGGAAGTTGTTCATAGCGTCTAATATACTCATTTTGTAAGTGAGTAATAGAGCTACTAGGCTTTGGAGAATTGACCCATCGTAAGAATCCATCTCGATTATGTTGGCTATAATCTTCAAGATAGAATTCTTTGAGCATCTCCTTTCTAAAATCACTCCAAGGAAGACTATCATATTGAGTGACACGGTTTATGATAGAGCTATCAACAATTCATTCAAAGAATGATATCAAAAGATCTTCAGGAAGACCAAAAATCATAGCTTGCTCTTCAAACAAATCTAAGTAGCTTGTGATGTTGATGCCATTGAATTTTCCCTTCTCTCTCAACATAGAAGAGACTATTCTTTGGCCTTGTTTCTCAACAATAAGGGATTTGAATCCTTCCTCCATCTTATGTGAATAAGCAAGTGATGCACGATGCTCTAGATCTCTCACAAATGTGTTTACTTCACGACGAAGATGTGCACGATACTGTGAGAAATCCAGTGCAACACTCAAGACTGATGATGATGATATGATGAGGATGAAAAATATGAAACAAAGGATATGGATCACAACCTCCCAACAAGATCAGAAGCAAATGCCACGAAGCGTTTCACGTCGGGTTCAAATGTGGAGGTGATCGCAATCCGGGTGGATCGGGTCCGGTCGTGGCATACACAGGGTGTATGAAGCTAATGAATGTTGGAAGGTTTAAAGATGTGAAGGTGAAATTAATGTTGAGTATGGAGAAGAGAGAGATGTTGAAATAATTATGGGAATGGGAATGTAGGTGTGCAAGTTAGATTGATGACATGAATGATAAGAATGAAAGAGCACCATACACACGAATCAAATTTGGAAGGAAGAATGGTCCATTGGAGGAGCTTCTTAAACACTTCCTAATTCTAATCCATATGTATAGCCTTCTTTGGATGATATGTATGCATGACGAGAATAGATGGAATCCTTACACATAAATCAGTTTCGAAAGGAAGAATGGTCCAATATTGGAGCTTCTTATACACTTTCAGAAACTAATAAATATGTATGGATTTGTATGGATTATATACATGCAAGTGAATTATGATGATGGATTTCACTCACAAGCTCAAAGAAACATCCTCACTGGTTCAACGCAATACTGCGGAGCCTTCTCACACATAGAAGAAATAGAAGACATGTAAAAATACTTAAGAGACTGAGAGAGGAGACAAGAGACAAGTGACAAGTGACATGAATTAAAAGAATTTGAATTAAGTTACATGTAAAATATCGTCGTGGTACGTCATGCTAAGCAGTCTACTGATCAAAGGTGGTTCCGACCCTCAAACCATGACAGTTCAACCGAATGTCACACGTAAGAAGGTGAGTTCCACTCTAGTGACCCTATGTCTGTCTAGGCTCGTAACGTCTAACTAAAGAAGTCTAAGACTCATTAAAATCAGCTCTAACTCACTCACACGCTCCACCGAGGGTGAGTCAAGATAGAGATGCTGGTTTCAAGAGCCTATCCTAGATTGGAGTTCTAACTTAAATTTGAAACTAGGTTCTATACTCATACTAGCTCACCTTGGATCCTCACTCGCTCAACCGAGGGTGATCGTCTCAAGGAAACCGTAAGCTAGCATGAGCCCTATGGATGCCTAACAATGATGCTCTAGGAGTTTGGAGGGGGGTTTATATAGTTTTTTGAATGAATTTGGGCCCTTGGATCTAGAGAAATCAACTCTCAACTCTAGGATCACTACTTTCAATTACAACCATTTGATTAATCAAATCAATGGCTTGGAATTGTTCTTTCTATCAAATCTAGTGTAAAGGAGTGAAATTTAGGCGCCCTCATTCTCCACCATTGGATCTGGGGATGATCTGGACCGTCGGATCAGTGCTGACATCAATTCGGATAAGATAAGCCACTATTTTTGGAGAAACTTTGCATTATTGATCTTTAACTGTCAACAAAGTCTTCTTTTATGGAAAAAATTCGTGGATCCTCCTTCCTTTATGCTTTAGTGCATCTCCACCCTTGAATAGGAGCTCATCTTGACCGTACACCATGGTTCAATCATATTTTGACATGTGGCAGCCCTTCAAGCCTTCAATTTTCTTATTCTAGAAAACTGCGGTGACCTTGAAAACTGGACTTTGTGCTCTTTGACCCTCCAAAAAGACTTTGATGAAGATGAAACTTTGTAGGACTATGTTTCCAAAGATCTCCTTCAGGAATATGCAGGAAAAACTCCCATCTGAATCTCCCTTGTACAAGTTTGACTACATTTGGAAGCTTGCAAGGTGGCATTAAGGTGTCTAGGAAGCTCTGATAGCCTTGAAAATTTGTACAAATATGTAGCCACATATGATCTTTATACATGCCAAACCATATGGCTAACATAATTTTCTATACAAGAATTTGTAGGGTCAAACTAGAAAAATTACATTTTTACAAAATGAACATAGCATATCAATGTGCTACAAAATCCATTTTCTGCTGAAATTTGGGCTATAGACTGCCTTTGACAATCTTTACAAGTATATGGATTTTCATCTAATTTGGTGACAATGAAATTTTTGCCCTAATTTCCCAACTTTGACCAGCTTTGACCAGCTTTGACGGCTACCATGGACTTTCTTGATTTCTTTGAAACTTTGTATGTGAGCTTCCTTTGACATCCTTGATGCATCTTGGACTTCTCGGGGAATTCCGGCTACCTTCATCAAATATGTTTTTTGTAGGCCTTCACAAGTGAGAGAGGAGAGAAAATCTCGACGACAACGTCTACGGAAGCACGCAAACAACACAAGGAAGAAGAAGAAGCTTGGAGCACAAAACACAATATTGAATGTATTACCACTAGAATGTACAAAGATAAGTAGCCCGTTAGGGAAATAGGCGTATATACAAGCCGGGGGAAAAAAACCTCCTAAAGAGGGAAAAAAGTGCCTTCGTGGTCCTAAATTGTTCACACACATCACTAGCTAAATATATCAACAACTACATACGTAAAGCAAGACAAGGGGAGATCCTACATCACTCCACCTTGCAACATTTGTGGCCTTACCAACTGCACCACAAAATAATGCTTCAAGAACACAAGGAATCAAAGGGCAAGAGGCTTCCATGAAGGTAGCTATGGATAATCTAGAGGTAGATTCAACAATGGAGGAAGCAACTACAATGATAACTAGAATCAAGGCTACAACAACAACAATTATCAAGGTAGTTTTAGGGGGAAGAAGAGATTATAACAGCTACACAGAAGACCAAGGGGACTCTCTACTCATCATGAACATGACATCCAAGCAAGGTAAAGATGATGAGCATCTTTTCTATATTGATTTAGGTTGTTCCAATCATGTGGTTGGAAATGTAGCATTATTATCTGATCTTGAAGAACCCAAAAGGAAGAATGAAGTGGAGACAAGTGATGATACTAGACACTCTGTCAAGAAATTTGAAAATGTCAAGGCTTTTGATTGTAACATGAGCCTCTTAAGTAAAGTCTTGTATGTGCCAACTATAACAAAAAATGTAATCAATGTTGGACAAATTGTTGAGACAATCTTATAGGTCACATTCACAAGGCATGGAGCATATGTGGAAGACCCTCAACAAGGCTTTAAAAGAATTGCTAAAGGTGAGAAATCTAGTAGACTCTTTACATTTGAGATTGAAGACACCAGAAACATAGCACTCTTCAATTACAAAGATCAAACCCTATCTGAGCTAGAGATATGGCACAAAAGGCTAGGACATATAGGAGAAAGAACACTAAAGCAAATATGTAGGGATCAGAGTGTGCTTGGCATCCCCAATGTGTCCAAGCAACACATGATATAAAAATGTGGAGCATGCCGATTTGGCAAAGCTCATAGACAACCATTCAACAGAAAAGGGTACATATATGAAGACTACTTGGAGCTTGGACACACTGATGTGTGGGGTCCTAACAAAGACCCATCAATGTCAGGTTCAAGGTACTATGTTTCATTTATAGATGATTACAGTAGATGGAAAATCCTTCATTTCATGAGGCATAAGGATTAAGTATTTACATGTTTCAAAAAGTATTTGTCATTAGTTGAGAACCAAACAGTTAGAAGCTTGAAGAGGATCAGATCTGATGGAGGTGGTGAGTACTTTCCACATGAATTTGATTCATTCTTACAGGATAGAGGCATAAAGAGGAAGTAACAACAAGATATAGTTTTGAATCAAATGGAGTGGAAGAGAGAAGGAACAGGTTGATACTTGAAGATGCAAGATCGATGTTGAATGAGAAGAAGCTACCCAACTACCTTTGGGCAGAGGTTGTTTCTACAGAAACTTACTTGGTTAATAGGCTCACATCCAAATGTTTTGATGGAATAACACCCTATGAACATGGAATGGTAGGATACCCTCATTGGATCATTGCAAAATATTTGGGTGCATTGCTGATGCACACATTCCCTCACAGATTAGAGGGAAGCTTGACCCTATAGCTGAAAAGTGTATATTCATTTGGCATGACCAAAACCAGAAGGGTGATAGGCTATACAATCCCACTAAAAAAGGATTCGTAGTCAGTAGGTATGTAGTGTTTGATGAAAATAATTCATGGTTTGAAGATGATTGCAAGAAGGTCAAGTTACCTTATGATTTGGAAAGTGATTTTCCAACTCTCACTCAAGGATCAACAACTACTAGAATATATCAATTCAGAGGATGAAGAGAAAATATATTTCAAGGCATGGAAGTCAATAGGAAAGACGAAGTTAAAGCAATTGGAATACATTCCAGAGTCCTCCAATCAAGCACTCAGGAGATCTCAAAGGGAATGAAAAAAACCCATAAGGTATGGCTATGACACATCATTAGTCACCAAGAATTCTATGTATATTTCACTAAATCCTCTATGATAGAAGAACCTTCTTCATTTGAAGAGGCCAGTAAGAAGAAATTATGGAGAGAAGCCATGCAGGATGAAGTTCAAGCACTTCAGGAGAACAATACATGGGACTTGGCTCCCAAGAAGCCAAGCATGAAGGTAATAAGATCTAGGTGGATATATAAAGTCAAGAAAAATTCATATGGTTCTATAAACATGTACAAGGCAAGGTTAAGGGCAAAAGGATTTCCTCAAACCCATGGAGTGGACTATGAAGAAACCTTTTCACCTGTGGCTAACATGCCAACATTTAGAGTTTTGGTAAGTGTTGCTGCTTCCAAGAATTGGAACCTATATTAATTAGATGTTAAGAATGCATTCTTAAATGGATGGATATCAGAAGAAGTGTATATGGCACAACCACCAGGGTTTGAAGAGAAAGATAAACCAGGTTTTGTATGCAAGCTAAGAAAGGCACTCTATGGCCTAAAGCAAGCTCCTAGAGCTTGGAGCTATAGGCTTGTTACTTATTTGCAGGATCAAGGATTTGTGGCTAGCAAAGCAGATTCTTCTTTATTTATAAAGAAGACTAATTCATAAGTTATCTACTTATGTGCTTATGTGGATGACATTATCATTACAGAGAATGATGCCAATGGCATCAAGCAGGGTAAAGCTCAACTAATGCAAGAATTTAAAATCAGTGATCTTGGCTTGTTAACATACTTTCTTGGTCTAGAACTTGTGTATACAGATTTTAGAATATGTATTGTTAAGAGAAAGTATATCCATGATATATTGATAAAATTCAAGATGGAGAATACCAAAATTGCAGATACACCCATGGAACTCAACCATAAGCTTAGTTCTCATGAAGGAGAACTCCTTGAGGATGTTATAGGATACCAAAAACTTGTAGGGAGCCTTAACTATGCTACCCTAACAAGAGTAGACATTGCTTATGGAGTAAGTACATTAAGTCAGTTTATGCATGCACCAAGAAAGCCTCACATGGAAGCTACCAAGAGGATGCTAAAGTATCTAAAGGGTACAATGAATGAAGGTTTATTCTACCCTTTCACTTCTGACTTACACATAAAGATGTATTCTGATGCGAATTGGGCTAGCTCCAAGGATGATAGGAGGAGCACCTCAAAATTCTTGTCTTTTGCATGTTCAAAGCTTATATCATGGTCATCTAAGAAGCATCCAACTATGGCCTTATCATCTACAAAAGCAGAATATAGAGGCCTAGCAAATGCAAATCAAGAGGCTATGTGGCTCAAGCAACTCTATGTAGATTTGGGGTTACACTCTTACACTCCAGACACTAGTTCACTTCATTTGGCAAATAATCTTGTATATCATGCAAGGACCAAGCACATTGAAGTGCACTATCATTACGTAAGGGAGAAATTGCTTAGCAAGGATATTCAACTATCCTACATATCAGCTCATTTACAATGTGCAGATATACTTACAAAATCTTTGGATGGAACCAAGATGAACATATTCAAATTGATGATTGGAGATCAAGGATATCAAGGAGGAATGGAGACCAAGCAAGAGATCAAGGAGGAATGGAGACCAAGCATGTTAGGCTTGAGGGGGATCTGTTGGTGCAAAAGAATCTAAGCCCACATACATGGATGAATAGCCTATTAGCCATGGTCTTATATGATCAATCCCTTGTAAAATCAAGTATATTTACTATTGTAAAAGTGCACTACTTGCACGTGAAGTTGGAAAGCATCAAATCTTGAATCATTTGGTAGTTGAGTAATGAGAGAATGTATCCTATACTTTAGGATTCACTTTTAGGTGAACTTTTGAATTTGAATTCAAAAAGTCCGCTCCAAACTCAATTATAAAAGAAGGATCAAAAGACCCGCGTGATATCTCGACTCTGTGAGATCATTTTGATAGGGATACATTGTGAATTGAGAGCTCAAATAATAGCTCATTCACTTCCCACACATTGAGCAATTGATTATTGCCAATGACATTGTATTTGTACTTGATTTAATACATACATTGCATTATACCTTCACTTCACTTCTCTACCATGACTACATCAGTATTGTAATCTTCTCAGAGCTTATTCTCAGTGTGTGATTGATGCATTGTAGTGAATTAAAGCATGATATATTTAGTATAATATCTACTACATTGCTACAAAATCTCATTATCATTACCTCTTTGAATCATGAGATATTAGCATTTTATTGCTCTTTGGTTTGTTGACTGATGCACCCTGAAAATGTTGGGCATGTCCTATGATTTGCTAAACATCATACTCAGCATGTAGTTCATCATTTTTTATGAAATCACTTATGATTGGTAGATGCCTAAGCTAATTAGGCATCAATAATAGGAATTAAACTGATTGCTATTGTGCTTGGAGAACTGATCAATATACTAAACAGGTGTAGAGACAAGAATAGCAAGTTTTTTATCTGGGATTAATTTCCTACCTATTTGTTTTGATCCATTGATTAGTGGATCAATTTCCAAACATCGTAAGTGATCATTTATGATCATTAGCTAGCTAAAGAGGCCCAATACACTCTCCAATAGTTGTTCTTGTCTTGTCTCAAGCAGGTTTAAGCAACACCACTTCATCTCTGAAGACTATCCACCATCTTCTCTAACAGGCTTTACCACATAGTTTCTGGCTTGAGGTTGTTATGTATGAAGTATATGTACTTAATAGGTGTCCCACTAAATCATTGCATTCTATCACTCCATATGAGGCTTGGCATGGTCCCAAGACATCTGTTGCTCACCTTCATGTTTTTGGTTGTCAGGCATATGCATTAGTGCCTCAAACAACAACAAGGAAATTGGATGATAAAGAGGTGAAATGCATTTTTCTTGGGTACAATTCTGAAAGCAAAGGATATCATCTGTATCATCCACAGATTAAATGCATTCTCGTTCGCCGTGATGTTGTTTTGGTGGAAGATGCTATTTAGCCATTACTTTCATGTAGTAAGGAGACCTCTGTTAGCTCCAAAGACATGTATGATACTTTGTTGCCTCTTTTTATAGGTGGACAGTCTAGTGTTGGTCCTAATGAGGGAACTTCTCAGCCTTTACAAGTTTCATGTGATTATGCAGATCATTCCATCTCTGATGCAAATTTACATGATGTACTTGTTGATGAGAGAATAGATATTGAGGAGGAACAAACTATGCCAAAATGGCTGGTGCAAACTTTGCATGATAACAAATTAGATGCACCTCTATCATATCGTACTCGTTTAGGCTTTGATAGTGCCTCTTTTGCATCAGATTTCTATGCTATGGCTGCCTCTAGTCTCTAGGATGAGAATGAGCCTGTTTCATTTGATGAAGCACAAAATTATAAAAATTGGATGGCTGCTATGCAATCTGAATATGATGTTGTAATGAAGAATGGTACTTGGTCTTTATGTGACTTTCCTCTTGGCAAGAACACCATTGGCACTAAGTGGGTATACGAGTTGAAGCCTAAGCCTAATGGAATAGTTGACATGTATAAGGCTAGGCTTGTTGCAAAGGGTTATGCACAAGAAAGAGGCATTGATTTTGATGAGACCTTTGCACCTACATGTCCAATGACTATTGTTCATAGCATCTGTGCACTTGAAGCTCATCATGGTTGGAATGTACATCAGTTGGACATTAAAACTACATTTCTGAATGGTGACTTTCATGAAGAAGTGTATGTTTTTCAGCCCCATGACTTTGTGTAGAAAGGGCATGAAAACCAGGTGTGCAGGTTAAAGAAGGCATTATATGGTTTAAAGCAAGCACCACATGCTTGGTATGAAAGGATACATGCCTATCTGGTTGCACATGGTTTTGAGAGGAGTCCAACTAAAAGCACCTTATATGTTAAGCGTGCTAATGATGTGCTTCTAATCATTGTTGCGTATGTTGATGACATGCTGCTAACTGGTCCTCATGAGAAGCATATTGCTGTTTAAGGCTGATTTGCATGCCTCATTTGAGATGCCTGATTTGGGGAACTTGCATCATTACTTGGGCATTCAGTTTATGTAAGTAGATGGCGAAATAGCTTTGTGTCAAAAAACATATATTGACACATTATTGCAGCATTTTGGCCTTGAAGATTGTAAACCTATTTCCACTCCTATAGAGACAGGTTTACGATTGAGTCTTCATGATGTTGGAGAGCCATTTGATGTTGTTCTCTATCAGTAGGCTGTTGGATGGTTAATTTGCCTATGCATTACTCTGCCAGATATTCAGTTTGTTGTCTCACAGATGAGCAGGTTTATGCATTGCCCAGGTGTCAAGCATTGGCAGGTGGTTAGGTGCATCTTTCGCTACTTGAGTGGTACCCGACTACTTGGATTGTTTTATTCTAAGGGGGGATCACTACTGCCAGATTTACATGCTTTTTTTTACTCTGACTCGGCTAGTTGCTATGACACTTATGTGTCCACTGGCAGCTTTTGCTTCATGCTTGGTAGCTCATGTATATCTTGGTTGAGCAAGAAGTAGCCTACTCTGTCCACTTCTAGTTGTGAGGTTGAGTATAGGGAAGCTTTCACAATGACTCTTGAGTGTGTGTGGCTCAGATGCCTTATGGCTGATTTGGGTGTTGGTCAATCTTCTACCACCACCATCCTTATTGAAAGTCAGAGTGCATTGGCAGTTGCGAGGAATCCTATGTTCCATGCTCGCACTAAGCACATTGAGGTGCATTATCATTATGTCAGGGAGAGGTTCTCTACTGGAGACATCAGCTTGGCATATGTGCCCATGTTGGAGACCATTAGAGACCTTTTCACAAAGTCTCTGCCTAGGGAGAAGTTTGAAGCTTTCTGCAAAGCTTTGGGCTTACTTCCTTTTGTGGATTGATTCCACATAGCTTGGCACTTCCTTATACATAAGTGCCAGCTACTTGTTCACCACATCACTCCCAAGGGAGATTTGTTGATATATTTAGGTAGTGATGTGTGTGAACACACTATGACTATCGGGGCACTTTTTTCCCTCTTTGGGAGTTTTTTTTTTTCTCGGCTTGTATATACACCTGTTTCCCTAACGGGTCACTTATCTTTGTACATTTTAGTGGCAATATATTCAGTATTGTGTGTTGTGTGTTGTGCTCCAAGCCTCTTCTTCTTACTTGTGCTGTTCACGAGCTTCCACAGTCCTCGAACTCCAACAGAAAGGGCATGAAAACAAACTGTGTAGGTTGAAAAGCATTATATGCTTTGAAGCAAGCACCACATGTGTCATATCAAAAGATACATGTCTACTTGATTGCACATGGTTTGTAAAGAAGTACAACTGAGAGCACCTTGTATGTTAAGTATGTAGATGGTGTATCTTTTATCATTGTTGTGTATGTTGATGGCATATTTGTCACTCGTCCTAATGAGAAGCACATTGCTGAATTTTATAACTTCGTAGATGGATTCTGAAGATAGAATCAAGTATCCATTACCTTCCATGATGAGTGTAGAATAGATTTTGCAATAGAATTGGGTATCTTTGCATTTTGAGTCATGCAGTTTGGTTTGAAAAATTCATAAAAAACCTTTGAAAGACTTATGTTTCATTTCTTCAAAGAAGTCCTTAGGGAATTCTTAGAAGTATATGTTGAAGATCTACGTGTACATTCTAAGGCACATAGACGATAATTTTTTTTCTCTGAGATGAATCTTTGATAAATATAGAATCTATAGAGTATGTCTGAATTCAGAAAAGTCTATGTTTATGGTGCAGCAAGGTAAAATCCTTGAGCACATAATCTGTAAACATGGTATTTCAATTGACAAAGAGAAAGTTAGAGTGACTTTGGATCAACCAAGACTAAGGAATGCAAAGGAGGTACAAGCCTTTATCCATTGTGGTTGTTAATGTAGCTTCGTTCACATGTATGCAGTAATTGCTTGACCTCTTTGTTCATCGATCAGTCACTTTGAATGGACAAAATATAGTGAGAAATCCTTTCAAGGATTGAGAAAATTCTTGATGTTAGCACCCATACTTAAGGGTCTTAATTGGAGTAAGCCATTCCATATCTATGTGTATGTGTCAAATGATGCAATAGGATGTGTCTTAACCCAACCAATGGATTATGGCAAGATGGGTTTGCCTATTGCATATGTCAATTGACAACTAAATAGTGTTGAAAGGAACTACACCACAATCGAATGAGAAGGCCTAGGAATGTTCTATGATATAAAAAAAATTAGACATTATGTTATGTATAACAAATTTAAAATCTTTGTAGACCACCAAGACTTTTTGTACTTAGTGAATAAACCATGTACCACACGAACATTGGTAAGATGGTTCCTATTGTTTATGGATTATGAATTTGAGGTAGTGGTGAAGAAAGGCAAAACTCATATATGAGTCGACCATCTTTCTATTCTTAACTATGGAGAATCTAAAATTTTATTAATGATAATATTCCTGATAAATACATATTCAACTTGGATATAGAATCAAAATGTGTTGAGCCTCTTGTGCATGTTCTCACATTTGGTCCAAGCCATCCTCAAGTAAAAACTTTTCCAAAGAGAATGCAAGAAGCATGTCACCTTCATAATGAGGTTTTTTTATCATATAGATAATCAAGGCATACTATACTATTGCGTGGAGAATGTAGAGCAAGGAATGCTCATTGAGAGAGCTCATAAGAGCATATTGGGTAATCATTTTCTCAATTCTTGCCTTTTGTAAATTGTGAAAAGAGACATAGTACATTGGCCAATAATGGAAAGCTATATTCAAGAGTACAACAAGTGTAAACTCAGGAAACCCATAGACAATGGTACACTATATAGAATAGCTTCCAATCTAGAGTAGACTCTTCACTTGGTAGACTACCTAAGCATAGGCAAGATACTTGCAAATATATCACAAACAAGGCAAATATCCTTTGAGGTGACTGCAAAGGAATACACATTGATCAAAGATCAATTGTGCAAATATGGCAAAGACAATTTCCTTCACATTTATTTCCATGAGTTAGAATATCTACCTCTACTAGAAGCTACTCACGGAGATGTGATAGGTGACAGTTCTCTCATGAAAAAACTAATTAGATGATTATATTTGTAGGATTATGGTGGCCAAATATGAGAATGGATGTCGAGAGCTTCCTTAAATGATATGATGTATGTCAAACGACAAAGTATCCCTTTAGACATGATGAAATGCCTTTTAGACCCATGATGGGAGGTAGCGATTCTACCAAACAGGCCATAGAGTTTATAAAAATTTCAAACTACATTTCTTATTACACATAAGAAATCGGAAACCTATCATTTAGAAGCAAAAACACACATGTTGAGACCCCAAATAAAGTCCTTTGCATAATATTGAACAATTGGTAAATCGTGGAATGTTGCAGAGCTAAGAAGAGCAAAGAGGCAGAGAAGAAGAAGGGCCCCAAAATTTTCCGATTTGGACACTTTATTTTTTGTATTATAACCATTTTGTAATATATTTTCCGATGTAAATGCACTAGAGGAGTCCTCTAGATGCATACTCATAAAGATTTTTCTCAATACCATTGTAAATTAGTAGGAAATTAATCTTTTAGTCAATAAAGTGCCGGTCTCTTGTGTGAAAAGACCATTTTTAGGGCACATGTATATAAGTCAATTTGTGACTCTTTGTGGAGACTTTTGGCCATTGTGAGAATGAAGAGCACAGAATTTTCGAATTTGTGTCTTCTCCTCTCTCTATCTTCTTCCTTGTGAGCTTGCATGCATGTGTGATGTGTGGAAAGAGTGCTTAGAAGTATTGTCTATCCATGGAAGTGCTTGTTTGCTATTGGTGAGGTGTGTGTGAAGTGTAGGAAGTGCTGAAGTGTAGGAAGATCAATCCCGGAACTCAATATTTTGCTCATAACTTGAGGTAGAAGCATCAAAATTGAGTGAAAAGACCACCATTGGATGCATCTTCTCAAGAGCTTCAAAAGGAACCCGCTATTCGCTATATTGAGAGTTCAGAGTTGAGAGAAAATCTTGATTTACTGTTGACTACTGTTCCAAGCGTCGCAACACCATAGCTGACCTTGAAAACTTGAATGTGATGGATTTCTAGTTGGTTGCACCTTGTGAAACTTCATTTGCATTGACCATCATTTGAATGTGTGTCTTCATACACTCAGCTAGGGTTTGATACTCCTTGGATTGATAAATAAAGCATGAAGTCCCCAATATATGCACTTGAGGGGGATTGAGGTATAGTCTCTTTCTCCACAAGTCCCTAAGTCGGTACTTAGGTACACACATTTTTGGCGCCTGAGTGTCGAATCAAACCGAAGCATTCGTGTGATGGTGAATAGCTCTTATCATTGAAGTGAGTAGAGGAGTTGTGAAATTCTCTTCTTTGGTAAGTCACTCTCATCCGCACTTACTACTTCTCACTTTTAGAGTGTGTGTAGTCAGTTGATAGTTTAGGGAAGTGAGTAGAGGGAGGAGTAAGAATAGGAGGAAGTAAGTGAGAAGACTAGGAAGCTAGGGTTATTTTTTGAGTTTTCCTTTCAGTCTTTTAGTTAGGTGTTCCTCATAAGTATAAAAATAAAAAAAAACACCTCTTGTTCAGTTACTTCTTCTTTAGCAAGTATCGAGAGAGGAAGAGAGCCCGAACGTCAGATAACATGAAAAAAACGGGGTGTGTGGAGCAAGGGAATCGTGAACAAAAGTGGAAAAGGGATTCCAAAATCCTAAGAGGTGAGCAAATTTCATCCTTGCAAAAAAAAAGGTTTTTCAATTTCAATTAATGGAAGAAGAAACGACCTGCGATAAGTGTCATGAAGGGTTCTACAGGGGTTGAGGAGAGTTCTTTTCTTGATTCAGGCGCTTGAGAGGGGGAAGACAAGCTCTAGGACCACCCACATTAAGTTGAAACTTAAAATTACTTGCTAAAATTTGGAAAAAATGTCAAGTGTCGTGTTCTCCCATGGTTGAGTGTCACGATATCTAGATGTTTTGATCTCCTGTGGTCGAGTATCGCGATATTCATCCTTGTCGGATATCGTGAAGTTCTTCTCGCGACATCTGACAAGTGTCGGATATCGTGAAGTTCTTCTTGCGACATCTGATGAGTGTCGGATATTGTGGACGATTTTTCGCGACATCTAACAGGTGTTGGGTATCATGAGACTCCTCTCGCGACATTTGGCAGATATCCTATGTCGTGGGATTTTCCTTGCGACATTCGTCAGGTATCATGTGTCGTGGGATTTTCTTCAGGGTTGAGTATCGAGTGTCGTAGAGCTCTGAGTTGTGACATTTGTCAGATATCGAGTATCGTGGATTGTGAGAGTTTTCTCACGACATTCGTCAAGTGTCGTGTGTCGTGACTCAGCAAGTGTCAGATATCATGAACTTGCTATCATGATAATTGGTAGATGTCGAGTGTCGTGTGACTGTCTTGTGACATCTTATGAGTGTCGAATATCGTGGGCTTACCTAAGTGTTGAATGTCGAGTATCGAGGAACCCTGAGTGGTGACATTTGGTAGGTATCGAGTGTAGTGAATTTAGCCAATGTCACGTGTCATGTAGGGAGATCTTTAGATGTTTCAGTGGGAATTTTCAACTCAGTAACTTATTTCTTACAACTCTGAAACTTAGCAACGAGCATTGGGAGCTGCAAATTATCTAAACTCAAGAAGAGCTCTTAAGTGAATGAACCTAAGATCTGGGAGAACCCTAGGGAGCCCAAGAAGCGTAATCTCTTCTGTGGGAAGTGTATCTGAACCAAGTATTCACTCACATTACTCTGAAACCTCGAGTGAGTCTGAGGAGGAAACCCTCATGGCCTCAGAGGACATGCAGAATTCTGTACCAATAATTGGCATGATGTCAATTATTGAGGGTGAATATCGAACATCTTTAGAATATGTGAGCACCAATCAACACGGTTTACCCATCTACCTAGATGGGCTAAACATATCAGTAGCTAGGCTAAAGAAAGCTACAGATGCTTACATAGTACCTAGGTCAGTTGTTAAGTATGCAAGAGGATTCTACATGGATAAAAGAGAGATTTTGTATGTAGTTACAGAGCATCCTGAAAACATCAACGAGCAAAGGGAAGATGGCAATGCCCACAACCTTAATGGAGAGGGACATGAAGAACAGGTATCTACACCTAAAAGGAAGTCCATTGTAATTAGGGTTCGGAGAGGAGACCTAATTCCCCAAGATGATTTCCTGATTGATGTTTATTTAATCAATGGAATGGAGCATCTACTTAGAGCACATTCTTCATTGTGGGAAGAAGCCACCAATCCAGCCACCATCTATGAATTGCAAGATCCTGAAAACCCCACTCATATTATGTATTTGGACAAGAATCAGGGAAGGTACTGGCCCCTAACGGAAGTAGAAAGAGCAGGGTTGAAATATCAGAACATTCCAGTGTTCCCACCTAGGGATCAAGCCACAACCTCACAAAACCCCCAAGGAACTTATCAAGATAATTCTTATCAGCATTCAGGACAGACACAACAAACAAACATTCCAGTTAGACCTCATGTGCAGTTCACTACACCCTAACTACCGACCACCTACACATGTAGAACCGAGGAATAGAATTCCTATCCAGGAGGGACCACCTATAGGAAGAGGACCTGACATACCAATAGGACGACGAGTCTTCCCTGTAATGCGTAGACCACATGAACCAAGAAGAAGATTGAGGCCCATTCAGGTAGCCAAGTGCATGAGAAGTCACTATGATGGCTCTAGTGAACCATACAACCATATAGCTGAATTCAAGCAAGTAATAAGAGCTAAACAAGTGGAAGACTTTTTGATCCAATATGAATCCTTTGGCCTAACCCTTACAGACACGGCCTTAGCTTGGTTCCAACCCTTAGACCCTAATAACTTCCAAAACATGGAACAAGTCTATCAAGAATTGATTGAAGAATTTACTAAGTCCGGAATAAAAAACAACTCATCCTCATTAATCCATAGTTTTAAATAGGCTCCTATGGAATCGGTGAGATTGGTAGCAAGAAGATTTAAGTAGTATGTGGATAGATGCCCTGTTATGGAGAGACCCACTGAAAACAAAATGGGTTCATTGTTTTTGGAAGGTTTAGTGAATGGATCATTAAGATCATTGGTACATGTGAAGAGAGTCCAAAATTTGCAAGAGTGTATGAAAGAGTGCATCGAGCTAGAGGACAATCTAGCGAAAGATTTGAAAATACCTCAAGGTAGTGTGAAAAGTGAAGATATCGCCAGCAGCACGTCAAAACCTAAGAACAATGTAGAAGAAATAGCTGATCTAGTGGCTAAAAAGCTGAACGTTCAAGGACAGAGGAAGTACCCAAACAATCCTACGAGAGTACCCATGCTTAGAAGATGTGTGCACTATGGAGGTGATCATCCTTCTCACTTGTGCAATAGGGGAGTAGTTCCACCACCTGCTTATGCTTACAATAGACCACCCGCCTTGGGCCCTATGCATTATTGCAACATAGAACAAAGGTACACGAATCACAGCACAGAGAACTGTCCTTACAATAAGCAATCAAGACCGGTACAACCACCCATGAGGCCTTATGGATACCCTCATAGAGATCAAGGAGGAGAAGCCTTTAGATACCCCACATATCAGCAACAAGCACCACCATTGCGACCTTATGCTTATCAAGGATGCAACCCACCTCAACCTGTGTTAGGGCAACAACCACCACACCCTTAGCCCAATGAAAATGGCTCAACTTGAAGAGAACCCAGAAAGAGCAATAATCCCAGCCACTCCATTGGCTAGAAATGAGGCTTATGACCCATTTTATGACCATAGTCAAGGAAATTATTCCAAATATGAGGGCACTATGGTTGAGTATGGAAAATCTTACGAGCCATATATTTATGGTTCTGAAGGACCTGATAGCTCTTATGGGCATGAGCAAGACTGTGTCATTAATGTACACAGCTCCCAGAGCACCCATACCGGCCTCCCGAACAATGAATAGACCATCTGTACCTAGACGAACATGTTACAGATGCGGAGGTGATCATTTTATCAGAGAATGTACATTACCTCACCCAACACCACAGCAGCAAATTTGGGAAGGATATTGTAGTGATTGTGGTAAAGAACACCTTTTTAGAGATTGCCCCAAGAACCCCAACAAAGTTAACTCAAATGTGCAGATCAATGTGATAGAAGTGATAGAGTCATTGGGGAGTGATAAGGAGTACATTGTACCACTAAAAGCAATAACAAGAGCTAAAGCGAGAGAGACCACAGAAAGAATCAGAGAGAATGATCACGTCAATAAAGACTTGAACATACCCACACCTCAAGTAGTTGCAGACTCTGAATAGTCTGCGAAAAGTATTAAAAGTAAACGGACCCAAAGATGGAAGAATCATAGAGAAAGGATGAAAGAAAAGAAACTACAACAAAAAATGGAGAACGAGAATAATGGACAAGGCCAGGAAGAAAAACAAGAACTTGAGGGAAACAATAAAATAGAAAAGTGTAAAAAACAAGAGGCAGGATCAGTTCTAGCTGACCCCATTCCAGAAGAGTTAGCCATGTGGATTCAGGCATACAAAGCACAAATAAAAGCTGGACCAACCATTGAGAAACACGAAAAGGAATATCCAAGAGGTGATTTAGAGAAGGAAAGATTGGAGATATGTAAGAAATTAATTGAAGTGGCTCAACAAGCCCTAGAAAAACCTGTTTAGCTACTACCAAACTCAAGAATTCCCGAAAAAGAGTTCCAAGAGTATGTCACACCTAATGACCCCAAGAAAGGGAAGAAAGACGAGACCTGTGGTGAAAATTACTGCGAGAATAAAAGAGAAGGATCCATTGTCCCCGAAGTCAATGGGGAATGACCTGAAGACTTGTGGGCTAGAGTCCAGGAAGATAGATGGAAGAGAACGGAAGGAATTGAACCTCCCTTTGATGAGTTAGAAGCAGAAGGTGAATTTGAAGCATCAATACCTGAATTAAACTCAGAAGGATTATTGCAACTTGACGAGAGAAAAAATGACAAAGATAATGTGAAGGCTTTCCCAAACTACACGAGAGAATAGGAACATAACTCTAAATTATATTGCATTCCCTCAGTGAGAAGAAAAGAGCAGAACCCATCGATTCAAACCTCAGACATTATACAACATCTTAAAAAAGTAAAAATCCCTTGTACTTTGATGTTGGAAGAACTCTTGAAGGTAAAACCGCAATTGAAGGAGAAGCTCACTAGTCAATTAGAGACAAAATCAGACCAAAATGACATGCTGGATGAAATTACCACAGTTAAAATCCGAGTCAATAAGGTTGGAGATATCAGGAGCAGGAGTAGGAATTGCTACTAAAGCCATCTTAGATTCGGGAGCAGGAGTAGGAATTGCTACTAAAGAAATCTAGGAAAAATGGGGAAAATTAGCTTTACGACCAACTAAGTTGAAGATTCGAATGGTAGATGGACACACAAAATGACCCCTCGGATTATTAGAAAAAGTAATATTTACCACTTGCGGAGTTGAATTCGAGCACACCTTAGCAATCTGTCAATTTGAAAAGGCTAGTAATTATGAGATGATACTTGGAAGGCCTTTCATGAGACAACTCAAGGTAGTGCAAGACTGGGGAAAGGATGCAGTATACATGCAGCATGAGGGAACCACGACCAAAATAAATATCCATACCTACACGTATCAAGATGTTCCTCCCTTGCAATGGAATCTGATACATGAGGAGGACGACGATCAATCGATTCACAATATAGGTGCAAGTGACCAAACTTGGATGAATGAAGACACTCATTTATGGATATGCCAGACAGCCAAACAGGAAGAAGAAAGGAAGAGAGGATGGCAGCAAAGCAGGGAGTATCTAGATCTGTAGAAGATCTGGCTTACATGCCCCAAATATTCCTAGATGAAGAATTCGAACCTCATGGTTGGATGGAGATTCTATCTACTCTTGATGTATGCATAAATGAAGAAGTAATAACCATGAATGAATGCATTGATGAGGAAGGATATGATGTAAGTTTATACCTGGTTGTCCTTCAAGAATCCGAAGAAGGAGAAGTAATCGAAAAAGAATGGAAGGAAGATTATGAGAGTATCGAAATGGAACATGCAAAAATTGAGACAGAAGGTGAAAATCAAAGAGCAAGTGCCATAACTAATGAGTTAAATCAAGGAAGGACACAAAGGGAAGAATTTGAACCAGATAAAGAAAACAAAGAGGGAGAAAACAGGCCTCAAGACCAATTTGAAGTACCTGCTGACTTCAAGAAATATGAGGTAGAGGAGAGGAGGATTGCTATACAGATTCCAAAACGGGAAGTCAAACCAGGAATAGCATACGACAATAAAGAACAGACCAAGAAAATAATAGTAGCTTTGGAGGAAGGAGAAGAGAGATGCACTTTTATAGGACAGGATGTCTCATTGGAGGAAGAACAAGAGTTAATACGACTCATAAGAGAATATAGGGACGTCTTTGCTTGGACATATAAGGATTTAAAAGGGGTAGATCCCTCTATTTGTGCCCATAGAATCCCTATGACATCAAAAGCCGAACCTTCCAAACAAAGACCATATACATATAATGATGTTTACTCAGCAAAAATTAAGGAAGAGATAGATAAGTTATTGGATGCGGCTTCATTTATGAGATCAAACACATGGAATGGGTATCACCTTTAGTGGTCGTGCCAAAAAAGAATGGCAAGTTAAGGGTATGCATTAATTTGAGAAAAGTAAATGCCGCCACCATACGAGATAGTTACCCATTACCTATCACCAATCATCTTTTGGAAAGGGTTGCAGGAAAGGAAGTCTATAGTTTTTTGGATGGCTTTTCAGGGTATAATCAGGTAGCAATTGCTCCTGAGGACCAACATAAGATAGCCTTTGCAACTAACTGAATGGGGAGTATATGCATTTCAAGTTATGCCTTTTGGCCTAACTAACACCCCAGCTACTTTCCAAAGGTTGATGTGCCATGTGTTCAAGGAATTTTTAAGGAAGAGTATGGCGGTATACGTGGACGATTTATGCACCTATTCAGCTACACGATCCAAACATATCCCACAATTAAAAAAGATATTTGCCAAATGTCAAAAATATAGGGTCTGCCTTAATCCGAAAAAATGTGTCTTCATGGTTTGACGAGGGAAAATATTAGGACACATTGTCTCTAAAAATGGAATTTCCACGGATGAGACAAAATTAAAGTAATTCTAGAATTGCCAAGACCAAAGACTGCTAAGGAAGTGCAAGCATTTATGGGACATTGTGGATACTACCGTAGATTTATCCACATGTATGCCATAATTGCTAGGCCCCTTTATGCATTATTGTCTCAGTTTATTTGGACAGAAGAATGTGAAAATGCTTTCCATGAATTGAAGAGTCGCTCGAGTTCAGCACCAATCCTCAGAGTGCCGCATTGGCATAAACCATTTCATATTCATGTAGATGCTTCCAAGTTTGCCATTGGATGCATTTTTGCACAGCCAGCAGATAAAGGAAAGTTAGACCACCCTATAGCCTATGCCAGTAGACAATTAAACCAAGCACAGCATAATTATACCACTATGGAACAAGAAGGTTTAGGCATGGTGTATGCAGTAAAGAAGTTTTGACACCACCTATTGGCAAACAAATTCGAATTCTTCATCGATCATCAAGCGCTACTGTACTTAGTCAATAAGCCTTGTAATACCAGATGACTAGTACGATGGTTTCTATTGCTGATGGAATTTGATTTTGAAGTAGTTGTCAAGAAAGGGAATACGCACATCTGCGCAGATTACCTATCGAGAATGACACATGGAGAGCCCCCACTGGAGTACAAGATGATATACCGGATACTTATCTTTTCAATCTTGAAGTGTGTCCCCAATGGGTGGAAAAGTTGATCCCTATCCTCACATACGGACCTAAACATGGGATCACTACAAACAAAAGTCAGAAGCTATGGAAGACTAGAAATCTCCACATCATTGCTGGAAGCTTATACCACCAAGATCCAAGTGGGTTACTCATCAGATGCGTGGAGGAAGAGGAACAAGAGATGTGCTTTAAAAAGCACATGTAAATCAATGGAAAACTCATCTAAATGCGAATGGAACATGGCAAACACTGAAGAGATTGGGCGTATACTGGCCAACCATGCAAAGGGACACACATAACTATGTATCTACCTGCCCAACTTGTCAAGAACAAAGGCCAGAAGAGAACTCTACTCTATGTTACTCCACTGTAGCACCTAGGTGGAGTATGCCTTTGGTAAACTTCTTGAAAACCAAGGAGCACCCAAAAGGATCTACTTTAGCAAGGAGACGTGCTCTTGAAGAGCAAAGCAAGGACTATGTTCTTATAGGAAAATAGCTCTTCAAGAGAGGAAGGGACAATCATCTACGAATGTGCATCCATGAAGGCGAGTACATTTCGGTCTTAGAGATGGCCCATACCGGAGCTGCAGGAGGACATTTTTCTGTAGATAAAATTGCAAAAATGATTCTCTTCGCTAGAATGTGGTGGCCAACTCTACATAAAGATGCAACCACTTACATCCAAAGATGTGATACATGTCAACGAACGAAGTATCCTATTAGAAGAGATGAAATGCCACTAAAGCCTATGATGAGTGCCACAACGTTTACCAAATGGGGGATAGATTTTGTAAGACCTATTAGTCCACCAGCTAAAGGTTCTCATGCCGAGTACATAATTGTAGCAACAGATTATTTGACCAAATGGGTAGAGGCCAAAGCAACCAAGAAGACCGATGTAAGAACTATGGCTAAGTTTCTCTTTGAGAACATATTCACTAGGTTTGGATTGCCTATTGAAATTGTGAGTGACATGGGCACACACTTTGTCAATGAAGTGATAGAAGCCCTAATGAATGAATTCTTAGTGATTCATAAGAAATCAGCCCCCTATCACCCACAAGCCAACGGACAGGCTGAAAGTTCGAACAAAATCGTATGCACGGTCCTCACTAAGATTGTTAACAATGGCAGATCCGATTGGGACAAGAATTACATCACGCTTTATGGGAATTCCGAGTAGCATACAAAACAGCCATAGGAACTACACCATTTAACCTAGTATACGGACAGAATGCCATCTTACCAATTGATTTCTTGGTACCTACTCTCAGAGTAGCTGCAAATTATAAATGGAATGGACATGAGTTATCAACTCAATTGGACCAAATAGAAAAATTACACGAAACAAGATTACAAGCAGTGGCAGGTATTTATGCTGCAAAAAGACGACAGAAGGCATATTTTGATGCTCATATTAAGGATAAAAACCTGAAGGAAGGAGATTTAGACCTGGTTTATACTTTGAAGCAACATGCAAAAAAACTACAAAAAAGAGGATACGGCCCCTTGATAATCAATCGTATGTCTACCAGCGGAGCCATCAGCCTAGGAACCCTAGATGGAGAAGTATTGCCGAACTATATAAGTGGTTGTCGAGTAAAAAAGTATTTAGAGCCATTGATAGAGGAAATAATGTCATGACTTCTAACAGCAAAAAATAGGTGAGAAGAGGACGAAAGAATACGAGAAGAAGCAAGATAGGAAGTTCTAGAAGGAATCAAGAAACGTAAGGAATGCATGAGAGAGAGAGAGAGATGAAAGATATCGACAAGGAGATGAGCCTTCCAATGGCTAATTTTAGAGCCTCTGAAAACCTAGGACATCTAACAAAGCAACCATATTTGAGCTTGGGCGTTGGAACAGGAGAGTAACACTTGGTGGATGCTCTCATTGACACAGGAGCAGCTGTGAGCTGTATCAAGTCTTCGTTGACTCAGAAGCTCAAGGAAGAATTACACCCGTCCCAAGCACAGATGATTGGAATAGGGGGAAAAGTTACTAAATGCATAGGTGAGATTACATTATCACTACATCTCGGAAATAACACGATGCAACAAAAACTCTTGGTATGTCATGATCAAGATTTATTGGAAGAACTTGTGTTAGGCCAAGATTGGATATAAGTATATGAAGTGACTATCCAATTAGCCTTGCGCTACATATCAACCAAAATAGGACATCGTGAGGTATTCAGTGTGTTAGAAGAAAGAATCATCAAAGCCAAGTGTATAGGCCCGAGAAATCACTCACACATGCATGATGATGAATGTACATTCACCTCCACTATGGAAACCCCGCCAACAAGTACTTCATGTGAGATTACACCGAATCTCAATCTCACACACTCTCCTAAACCAGTGAACATTACTGCTAGCATCGTTTCCAATAAAAGCCCCTATGAGGAATCAAGCACAAGAGGGACTAGTCAGCAAGACTGTCACGAACTCTCATGCATTAGAATCCATTCCATTCCTCACACTAGAGAGGCTTGCCACAAAGAATTGCTAAAGTATGGATACCAAAGAAAATGATTTCCGCCCAACCGGTGAGAACACAGATATGGATCCCCAAATCATATGCACCAATGACGATCATCAAAGGCAAAACATCAATAAACAAGAAGGATCAGTATGACATGAAAACGAAGAATCAAGAAATCGGTAACTACATGAATGGTCAGAAACAGAAATGTGCAACAAAAACAATTCAAAGATTCAAAGGGTTGGCAAAGCAAAAGTATGACTTGAGAATTACACCACGCACCAGAAACTATGGAGATATAGTCAACCGCCGGAAATTAAAACAGATCTGGATACCTAAATGCCGATCAATCTGCATTTATCGACCAAATACTTCAATTTGCACACATCTTGAGTTGCAAGAGTCTCGAGCATGCATAATAGGGCCACATTACCAGGGCATGCATTCAACACCTAATTCTTCTTCTACTGGATAGTGAAGCACATTTCCCTCTCAGGGAATAGGAGAGCACTTGTATAATAATTCCACGAAAAATAACTAACGGTACAATAAAAGCTTCGGCTAGGAACTAACGCTTTTGTTTTCTTTCATAAAGAAATAAAAAAATATATGTATGGATGAAGAAAGATCCCAGGTACTACCTTTCTCACAGCCACGGGAAAAGGACGACACAAGTCACTCGGAGAGTTTCCAAATTCATAAAAGCTAAGTAAAGGTTAACTCATGATACCATCTTTACATTGATTACTGGTAGGTATTGAGTGCAGATTGCATCTTCAGATTCTGAGGCTACGCAAGAGGAAGAGGTCCTGCTTCTTCCCTTGGAATCGATCTCTAAGGCAAGAGGTCATTGGTTCCTTGAAGACCAACCTATGTCGGATCTCCTCTTTATGGCCACCATCAAGATTATGGATAGGGATCACTACTTCCCAATCATGTCACAAGATTTCCAAACCATAATACAAGGACTACCGCGCATGACAAATGTTTGGACAAGAGCACGAATTGATGCATTCTTGTGACTTCTGATATATTTACTAGATTTTCAGAGATGCACACAAGTTATGAACACACTCCCATCCGCAACAGATAAGTCATCAATCCCCGAAGCTAAAGTGCTCAATAAAACAGGCGCATGGAAAACAATTCGATTCACGCATGAAGTCATCAACAAAGCTTTTGGATGGAGTTAGGACGGTCTCACTAATGTCAAAGATGAATGTCATGACGCGAAAAAGAAAACCTTTCTGGAAATAAACAGGACTGATATAGAAGAATCAATTCGATTAGTGCATCAGCATTTTTGTTTTCCCAGCATGAACAGATATACAGCACCTCAGAAGATTGTGGTTCAATTGCTCTCCCATGCGATGAGGCAAATCGGGAATCAAGTCAATTTTACTCCATACATTCAAGACCGCCTATTTGAAGCTAAGAAGAAATGGAGTCAGAAGAAGTTTTTGAATGGAAGTTCGGCCTTGACTTTACTCATCTATGAGGCACTTGAGATGAAAGAATTTCTACGTTTGATGCCAACCTCCACCAAAATGGCAAAATATGTGAAGTCGGCTACCGTTCCAAAGAAAAAGAAAATAGTCATGTCCACAGACGAAGTGGGAACAAGTTCCAAAAAGCCAATAAGAGGGGCTAAGCGCGCTAGAGACAAAGGAGCGCAAGAAACACCACAATCCAAGCGAGCACATGTTCTACCAAGGATCCCTTTGACACAACCACCTATCACCAAAAGAGATCTCTCAGCGGAACTAGAAGAAACACATACGTACATGCGAGGTCAAGTTAATCTCAATGTCTGACATCAATATAGACTGGCAAGATGAGGGCAACAACAAAAGGACAAGGAACATACTCTAGAACTAGCTGACAGATACAAAGAATTGGGACTGGAGGATTCAAGTTCTAATGAGGAATCTAGTCATGAGAAGGACACCTTGGACACCGACATAAGAACAAAAACAAATAATGAGGAATGGATGGAGATCAACCAGGTCGAAACCACCCCTGATAATCAACAATCACAAGTACAGAACCATGAGGCATCAAATGAATGAACACACTTGATTCAATTGAATGAGCAATCCCGGATGAGCATAAAGGAAGCTTCAATCACACATAAAGATGCGGTGCCACCAATAAAAGAAGAAATACAGACAAGCACTGAAAAAGAAAAGCTGTTACAACAAAATATGGAACAAATCATGATCGAAATCCCTGATGACATGCCGCAAGGTAAGATAGTAATAAAGGAGGCTGAGGCAAAGATACAACTTCATATTGGGCAGCCCCGTGACACAACATTGCATGTGGCACATGGAAAAGATGTTACCACCAATGAAGAACCTAGCATCCCGACAACATGGTTAAATGTGGATGTTACTCAACTAAAACCAATAGTCAAAAAAATAATACAAACGACCATGGATACGCAGCAGCAAATGATGGAAACAGACGTAGATTATGACAAGGCCATGCGAGAAAAGAATCAATTTCAAGTAATGAATGAACAGTTGTGTGCACAGCTGATCCAGGCTCAACAAGTTGTTTCAGATAAGGAAACGGAAACCATAGAAATAAAAGGACAATGCACTACACTAATGGAGCAGAATCAAAAACTCCAGGAGCAGCTGATGGAGCTACAAAGATGATATGAAGCAAGTGAAGCAAACAAAGAAAGAATGAGGACTAGAAGTAGTCTGTTAGAAACACAACTCAAAGTATATATGGAGGAAAATGATAATCTATGCAACAGGAATAAAGAACTGATGAAGGCCTTGTTATACGACCAACCAATAGAGAAACAAGAGACAGTAGCAATCGACCAGAAGGAATTGAAAGATCAGATTGAAAAGCATGAAAATTTGCTGAAACAGGAGCAAATCCTAAAAGAAGAATGGGAACAAAGGTGTATACATGACACAAATGAGTTGAAGAAACAACTAACAGCTACCGAAGAAAAACTCTTAGTAATCTATAATGAAGATGTGGATCAAATAGCAGAAATTAGCAATGAGCTTCTCACGGCCAAAGATGCGCTCCAGACCACCCTTCATGAAGTTAAAGAGAAGACTGAACGTATTGCACAATTGGAAGCTCAAATAGAACAAAAAGAAAACATCGAGACACCAGTAGAGCCACAATCAGAGAATCCTACTGATGAGGTAGAGGTATGTCCTCTATCTCTCCCGATCTATCATTCTCCAATAAAAGAGCAGATGGTGGAACCATGTGATGATCATCCCATGCCATATACTACAGAAATAGGTCAAAAGGAACGGGCACTATTGGTGTTCCGATTGACAAAAAATTTTGACAATGAAGTAGTCAAAGCCATGAAGGAAGCCAAAATAAAAGGAAAAGACTTAGATAAAATTATAAAGCCCTTCAATATTCCGTATGGGCTATTGAAAGAGAAAACACGACAGTATATAAAGAGGATTACCCAAAAGGATCTTGATGAGTAGTTGCACTTCAACGAAAACACATTCAATTACACTCAAGAAGAATTTGAAGCTACACAACCTTTATGGAGAAGAAAATTTTTGGAGAAAAATCCTACTTTGCAGGTGCACTCGCAAGCAGAGCCATATTTACTACAGGTAAATCCTTCTTTTTGTCCAACCCCATGTCGCCATGAAGCTCGAGAATTCCTGGACTTGCAAAAGCGTGGTGTACTCAATAAACAGTGGTTAAATTATCCTCTACTTCCAAGTCCATCTCACAATTACTTGCCGACTGAGGATTACATGGTGAAAACCATTGAATTTTGGCTACATCGATATGCAACAATACCCGATCTAACTATCAAGATGACTAATAAAATCCTCAGCATGATACTTACAGTTTTGAAAGTGTTCAAACACGCAGCATATACATTTTTGAATTTCATTGGCATTAAGCAGGGCACGGATATCCTTATTTTTTATCTATTTGTTATGCCCAGCCGCCCAACAATCATGGCGTATTATTCAAGGCTCATGTTCTTGCCAAGTCAATACATGCAAACTTTTGAGGAAGCATTTTTTACTGGATTTTTTGAAATTGATTCTGAGATTTTCCTAAAAATGTCAACGAATCTAAATGCTAGAATGGTGGCATATGAATTGAGCTTCTTCACAGACCATAGACAGCCACCACATGACGGTGTGAAAGCTGAACAATGGAAGCAACTCATAATATGTGAAGCTAATATGCTTAATGAGACAGAGCAAAAGGTTTATAGAACATACTCCTGTCGCATTCCAAAGCCTGTCGGGGACGACAGAGTTCAGGAGGGGGGTAGTGTTCAAGGAGAGTCCAGCAAAAAGAAAAGAAGAAGAAAACCAAGAAAGAAGCTTCACTAAAGGTATTACATCTGAAGACATATCTCTGCAGGAAGCCCCGCAGGGGCACACAACACCCATCTCTACACAGAGCCCCACGGGGGCATACAACAGGGGAAGGAACGTGAGCGGCAAGGACGGATCAAGGCCAACAAATATCCATGAAGAAGTGCAAAAGGATATCCGGTAGATCCTGAGCCTTAAGAAGGTCCTTCAACATCTGGATCTTTGGAAGGTCCAAATCGAAGGCTGAAGATCCACACCTTCATACCTTCCAGTGGTTGCATGCGTGGCAGCCGACTTAACATAGCAACCCAGATTTAAAGAGGTTATTGGTGAATTAGACTACAAATCTCAGGTAGTCCATCTCCACGGGTTGTGAGCGGTAAAAAGAAGTAAATGAGCTGTAGACAAGAAGCGAAGCCTGTCAAGGGATGACAAAGACAAGGAGGGGGAGAGTGTTGCAGAGCTAAGAAGAGCAAAGAGGCAGAGAAGAAGAAGGGCCCAGAATTTTCTGATTTGGACACTTTATTTTTTGTATTATAACCATTTTGTAATATATTTTCCGATGTAAATGCACTAGAGGAGTCCTCTAGATGCATACCCGTAAAGATTTTTCTCAATACCATTGTAAATTAGTAGGAAATTAGTCTTTTAGTCAATAAAGTGTGAGTCTCTTGTGTGAAAGGACCATTTTTAGGGCACATGTATATAAGTCAATTTGTGACTCTTTGTAGAGACTTTTGGCCATTGTGAGAATGAAGAGCACAAAATTTTCAAATTTGTCTTCTCCTCTCTGTATCTTCTTCCTTGTGAGCTTGCATGCATATGTGATGTGTGGAAAGAGTGCTTAGAAGTATTGTCTATCCATGGAAGTGCTTGTTTGCTGTTGCTGAGGTGTGTATGAAGTGTAGGAAGTGTTGAAGTGTACGAAGATCAACCCTGCGACTCAGTATTTTGCTCATAACTTGAGGCAAAAGTGTCAAAATCAAGTGAAAAGACCAGCATTGGATGCTCTTCTCGAGAGCTTTGAAACGAACCCGCTATTCGCTATATTTGGAGTTCGGAGCTGAGAGAAAAGCTTGATTCACTGTTGACTACTGTTCCGAGTGTCGTGACACCATAGCTGACCTTGAAAACTTGAATGTGATGGATTTCTACTTGTTTGCACCTTGTGAAACTTCATTTTCATTGACCATCATTTGAATGTGTGTCTTCATACACTCGATTAGGTTCTGATACTCCTTGGATTGATAAATAAAGCATGAAGTCCCCACTATATGAGGTATAGTCTCTTTCTCCACAAGTCCCTAAGTCGGTACTTAGGTACACATGGAAGATCAAACTAGAATAAGCAATCACATCATGCAATTTGGGCTTATCGAGTGGCCTATAAGACATCCTTCGGTGCTAGTCCATTCAACCTAGCCTATGGTCAACAAGCTATTTACATATAGATTTCCTCATATCTACTCTATAAATGGCAAAAAGATATGATTAGACAAGGCATGAACTCTTTGCGTTCATAAATAGTTTGGAAAAGCTCCAAGACACACATTTGAGAACTATAGTAGGCATTTATGAATCTAAGAAGAGACAGAAGGCATACTTTGATGTTCATATCAAAGATAAGAAATTGCAAGAAGGGGACTTATTCCTAGTATATATGCTTAAGCAACATGCAAAGAAGCTATAAAAAAGAGGTTATGGACCCTTGAATCCATAGGATTTCACCCAATGGTTCATACAATTCACTTCTTTGGAAGTAGAGGTCATCCCAAATTATATTAGTGGATGTAGAGTGAAATTCTGTCAAGATCCGCTCACAAAAGAAATGTTGCTTTATTTGCAAAAAGCTAAGGAAAAAAGTAGAAGACTTAGAATTCAGACAAGAAGCTCGACAAGAAGCCCTAGAACAAATAAAAAAGCAAAAATTGATGCAACAAAAAGCATGTGAGTACCTAGGTAAACAAAAAAACATTCTATGGGAAGGTGAGAAATTGAAGACTCTTCCAAATGAGTCTTCGATCAAAGAACACACATATGGAAGGCTTCAGGACATAGTTCTAGCACACCATCAAATATTCTCATAGATATGAGAGTGCTAAGTAATGTCATATGTTTTTCCTTGGCATACAAGTTGTGTGTTGCTATCAAACATGTAAGAACTACATTTATTGGCATTGGAAATACATGTACAACAAGCATAGGAGAAGCAATAACACTTATACATATTGCATGATGCACAATTAGAGCTCTATCCCTAGTGTGTAGTGATTCTTCTCTTGCCAATAGTGTGATCATAGGACAAAAGTGGCTTCTAGACCATTTGATATGTCTATAGCTAGCAACAAACCATCTCATAGGAAGAATAAAAGGTGAGTGTATTACCATATCATTAGGGCAACTCATGAGTGATACACATATGAACTCCACACATAAGGCAATCAAGCACATGGATTCCAAAAGTCATGTCAAGTCTCACTTTAAGAAAATAACTCCAAATCAAGTGACAGAAGAACAAAAGAAGTAGGTCAAGAATCGAGTATTCCAACCTCGAAGGCGAATATGGGTGGTGAAAGGAAGTATGTCTTCTTCACTTCCAAACCTCAAGGAATCTCAACAATAGAAACCAAAGGAACAAAGCCGAAAAAAAAATCCAATCAATCTTATTCCATGAGGCAGATTTGGATACCAAAATCTTAGCATAAGCACAATGGGGTCTTCCTTAGGCTTGGGTACCCCAATTTAGTATTGTGCCTCAACATCTCAAGGAGCACTGCAATAGTTCCACCACCACAGACTACAAAGATCATATGGAGAGAAAAACTCCACCGAAACAGTCTTATGCAAATGCACTAAGACAAATGCACATTGAGGAAGCACCACCCAGAGTGGCTTCTACAACTCACACTTAGATTATTCTCAAGCTATCAACTAAGAATAGTGTCAATGAAAAAAATATTTTACCTATCGAACAATGGATGTGTAAATAGTACCCAATACATCTCGTGATCTATGTATAATATTGTTATATGCTTGGTTGATCATAGAGCTATGGGAACCTGGTTGACTTTGAGTAATAAAGCTATATCTTTTGATAGTCACAAAGTGAAAAACTAACTTTTATTTGATCCTTGAGAAATAAGTCTTTATCTTTTATGGAACAATAAGTAGAAATTGTTGGGAATGTGTAGGAATGTGAGAGACATAGGAGAAGCACACAAAAGGAGCACAAACATAGCAAGACACACAAAGAAGACGGATGGTTGGAATAGCTCTCTCTATTGATGATGAATTGAACTGAAGTAAGAGCTGAATGATAATCCCTAAGTAGAAAGTACCACCACATATGCGTGTATCAAGTATGTGCTAACATGGGGGAAAAATCTCTAACCAGCACTAGCGTAAAAAGTGCCCATGTATAGGGAAAAGGTTCACATCAAAGCTACTCGAGGAACACACAAGTGTAACAAAAACCCCTTGAACAAATGATGTGAACACATACATGGAGTGAAAGATCAGCCCCCACAAGGTAATAAGCCTAAAGCTTTGTGAAAAGCTTCAATCTTTTCCCATGGAAGAGCTTTGGTGAATAGGTCTGCCACATTATCTTGTGTAGGCACATATACTAAATCAATATCTCCTACATGAAGGCACTCTCTCACATTTGATAATGCACCTCAATATGTTTGGTTCGTGCATGAAACACTAGGTTTCATGTAATAGCCAATGCACTCTAACTATAAGTGATAATATGCATAGCAGCATCAATCTCCATGCAAAGATCCATCAATATGCATCTCAGCCATATACACTCCACTAGCTGTGAAAATTGCCCTCTACTTAGCTTTACAACTAGATTTCGCCACTGTAGGTTGCTTCTTTCTCAACCAAGATATGCATGAGTTTCCAAGGAAATTTCAAATACCACTAGTGGAAACGTGAGTATTCATAACAACCAGCCCAATCACTATCTATAAAAGCATGCAAGCATGGTTGAATATCTCTTCCATAAAAGAGACCCAAACTCAAAGTGTCTTTGAGATATCTAAACATGCATTTCACCACTTGCCAATTCTTAGTGCCAGGGCTATGCATGAACAACCGGGAAACGGGTTCTTGTATATCCGGCCTTGTGCTGCATGCATATATAAGACATCCCATAGCTTGCTGATAAAGAGGTGTCAAATGCATCACTAGAATCTTCAACTGAGAACCTAAATCCTATCTCAACTGGTGTGGAAATTGGACTTTAATCCTCAAAGTCAAAATTTTTAAGTGGTCTTTCAACATACTTTGTTTGATGCATAACAATCAATGGATACAAAGTGGATGCCAAGATAGTAGCTCAAAAGACCAAGATAAGTGGCATCAAAAGTATGTTGCAAATCAACCATAAGAATGCCAAGTTTTTCATCACATGACTTTGTCAAGAGTATGTCATTGACATAAAGAACAAGCACTACAAGATCAGCCCTATCTTTGCATACATAGAGTGTGTTTTCAATTGGAATACATGTGAGTCCAAGAGCAATCAAGTGCTTATGTATTTTGTCATACCATGCACATGGAGCTTGTTTGAAACCATACAAGGCTTTATGCAAGCGACAAACGATATGCTCTTTCCCTTTCATGGAAAATCCAGGAGGTTGCTTCACATAGACCTCTTCTTGCAAATCATCATTCAAGGAAGTTGGTTTTATGTCCAACTAATGTACTTTACAACCTCAATGGGCAACCAATGCAACCACGATACAAATGGTAGTCATACATGAAGTAGGTGCAAAAGTTTCCTCATAGTCAATGCCATATTGTTGCACATATCCTTTGGCAACTAATCTAGATTTGTAGTGATCAATGCTACCATCTGACTTTCTCTTAATCTTGTAATCCCACTTTGTACCAATGACATTTTTTTCCTTTTGGCAATTCACATAACTGCCAAGTACCATTCCTATGTATGGAATCCATTTTTTATTGCATTGCACTCATCCATTGTGAGTCGTCACATGCATCTTCAAAAGTAAGTGGCTCTTCATTACATGCTATTGCAATAAGAGAATAATCCACAAAATTACTTGATGCATGGCGAGATCTTGATCTTGTTCTACCAATTAAAGGTGCACTCAATTTGTTGTCCTGCAAAGTTTGTTTCAGCCACTTTGGCATAGTTTTTGCACTCTTGATAGACATGCGTTCATTATGTAATACATCATCAACATGTATACCATGTGTGGGCTGAATTTCATGCTTATTTTCAGCCATACTTTGATGCAAATGTTCAGCCAGTTTTGATAATTTTGGCTGAAAATTTTCAGCCATGTTTGGTTGGAGATTCTCTGCATTTTTATCTCTACTTGGTTGGAATTTTTCAGCCCTTTGAACCTTAGTCTGCTGATCTACATGACCGTAGTCAAGCATAGCACTTCGGAACAAAGGCATGAGTATATCAAACACATCTTGTGAGCTAACTGTTGGCTCTTTTTTGCATTCAAGTAGAGAGAAAACTAAATTTTGAACAAACACCACATCTTGACTCACAATAATTGTGTCCATCAATGGATGGTACAAATGATATCCCTTAGTTTCAGCACTATAACCAACAAATATACATTTTTTTGCCTTGTCATTAAGATTGTGATGTTCTTGTGATGGCACAAGAGCATATGCCAAACGCCAAACATGCGCATATGACTAACCATAAGCTTATTTCCATTCCACGCCTCATAAGGAGTGATGACTCTCAATGATTTTTTAGGGGATTGATTCAACACATAGTTTGCACACATGAGTGCTTCCATCCAAAACTTGTCGGGAAGGTTCTTCTCTTTAACCATACATCGTGCCATTTCAAGGAGAGTTCTATTTTTACGCTCGGCAACACCATTTTTTTTAGGTGTATATGGCACGGTACATTGGTGTGAAATTCCCTTTCACGAAGAAAAGCATTAAACTCATGTGACATGTATTCACCACCATGATCCGTGCATAGATTCAAGAGCTTGTTTGAAGAAAAATTTTCAGCCATAGCTAAAAATGCTTTGAAGCAAGAAAATACCTCATTCTTTGCTTGCATAGGATACACCCATGTAAAGCGAGTAGCATCATCAATGAAGGTCAAATATATATGCTTCCCAAAAGATGGAGTCTTGACAGGACCACATACATCACTATGAACAAGCTTCAATTTTCTTGTAGTGTGTGTATGACTATCTTTTGGAAAAGAATCACGATGAATTTTTTCCAAGAATGCAACCTTCACATGCATGTTTTTGAATGGACTCACGTGTTGGAAAACCAATAACCATGTCCTTTCTTTTGCAAGTAAAGCAAAATATTGAAGTTCAAGTGACCAAAACGAGCATGCCAAAGCTCCATTTCAGCCATGGAAGAAGCATGACCAACCAAGGCATTTGAGGCAGCCCTCTTGTATGTATCCAAGAGATATGAACAATTACATAATGTATCGGACATCACGATAATATCACCATTGCTAAAATCATGAACCATACACTTATCATCAAGAAAGTGTACATGAAGTCCAACTTTGGGAATCAATAGAACTGAAATAAAGTTTTTCTTGATATTGGGTACATATAATGCATTTTTCAAGTACAATCACACCTCCATTTGCAGCTGTAAGCTCAATTTGTCCTACTTCGATGATAGATAAGAGGCATTATTTGCACACACCACATGTCCTTCTTTGGGTGCATCTTTCAAAGATGCAAAAAACCTTTTGTGTGAAGTTATCTGCTTTGAAGCACCACTATCAAAGAACCAATCCGAATCAGCCTCACTCACAACCATACATTTAGAATGCAAAGATGCATCATAATGACATATAACAACACATGCCCAAAATCTTGAATCAGCTTTATTATGTGAGTTTGCTTTATTTTTAAAGTTGCTTTTAGCTAGCTTTAAAAATAGCTTCTTGACCTACTTTTTCACACTTTTGACTACTTGATGAATGATCTAACAACATTTTTATGATCCTCACGCTAAGAGCTATCATATGAGGTCAAAACCCTAAATTAGTAGAAAATTAGGGTTAGGGTTTCCTCCCAAATCTAATCTCTGATGACTGCATATCATATACCATTGGAAAGCTCTCTTCAAGCTATACAAGATAGACTCATAAAAATTTTACCCAAATTTTGTGCCAAAAATGACTAAGTACCAAAGTTAGGGTTTCTACCCTAAATGGATTTTGGACTGATGTGAAATTGTTTTCCAACACAACACGTGCTTCATTACGCAGGGCATACAATGAAGCAAGGGTGTCCCATGCGTGTCTTGATGTAGAACATGAACAAATGTGTGGAACTATATGATGCCTCATAGAAAGTGCAATCAATGCATGAGCTTGAGCATCTTTTCCATACGATCTAAGCTTCCCCTATGTATATGGAGAAGGATTAACCACTATACTTGAAGAAGAAGCTCCATCCGTGACAGTAGATTGTGAAGAAGAAAAACATGCAGGTCTTCGATCTACATCTGCCACTATGTTCCAAAGTTGCTTTGCAACAAGAATATGCTTCATCATGTAAGAACACATTGGATAGTTGGTCCATTCAAGCTTAGCTTGTTGATATATTTAGGTAATGACATGTGTGAACACTCTAGGACCGTCGGGGCACTTTTTTCCCTCTTTAGGAGGTTTTTTTCCCTGGCTTGTATATACGCCTATTGCCCTAATGGGCTACTTATCTTGTACATTCTAGTGGTAATACATTCAGTATTGTGAGTTGTGCTCCAAGCTTCTTCTTCTTTCTTGGGTTGTTTGCGTGCTTCCCCAGATGTCTAACTCCAACAATTTGTGTGAGAGTAGGTCGTCGCTTCATCTAGGGCATCATCAACACTCCTCTGGTCACAGTCTCAGAATCATATGAAATTTCGTACCTATACTCACAGTGATTAGGAGATCAAAATAGCTTCGATCTGTGATGCCGAAATCATGATTTGAGCTTGTTTCGGCCGTCGAATGCACTATCACAACACTTGTGCAGGTTGTTTCATCTTTTTGTGCCAAAGATATATACCAGTTTGGGTTTTCCAGTATAAGCATCTTGAAGTCTCCTACAAGTCTAGTAGAACTCGTTTGGGTAGTTTTGTTCAACTTTTTCAGACACAATCATTTTTTTGCATCAAGGTGTTTTAGTCAGTGGCCATGGCTAAAAGTAGTGATGTATTCCATATGTTGGTTGTTGAGGATAAGTTGGATGGTACCAATTATCCATTGTGGGCTTATATGATGCATCATGTATTGGCCACAAAAGGACTATGGAATATTTTGCAATGTGTTGAAAGATGTCTTCTTACACCTAAAAATATAGGTACAAGTACTAAAGCTGATGCAGATGGTGTTGAAGATGGTGATATTCCACAGATTCTTGTTCCTGCTATTGTTTCTATTGCACCTACTGTTGAGGAAATTTGTTGGGATGGTAGAGATATTCAAACATATGCATTGATAGCTTTGTCTATCATATGTGCCATTATTCCTCACATTCACTCTTGTAGAATAGCTAAGGATGCTTGGGAAACACTTACCACATTGTACTAGGCTAGGAATGAGGCTCGTGTTGCTTACCTCCAAAAACAGTTGGAGAGTGAGCACATGAATGCATGTGATTCTATGGATAGTTTTTTGACAAAGATCAAGGATTTGAAGGAATAGTTGATTTCTACAGATGAAGTCCTTCTTGATAGTTCACTTGTGCAGACTGTTCTAAATGGTCCCCTCGACTCATATCATAGTTTTGCTTCTACTCTTCATTTGATGATGAAAGGCAATCCAAATGCCTTAACATTTGAAGAGTTAGTTTTTGTTTTGTTGCAAGAAGACTAGTCTAGATAGAACATGTCTATTATGTGTGTTGCAGATCAAGCTTTATTGGCTAGCCGAAGGGCAAAGGTAAATGGAGTTCTTCTACTAGTAAGAAGAAATCTACAAATGTTGCACATTCGAAGAAGGAAGACAAAAATGGGAAGAAATCAAAAAAGGAAAAATTGTTTTGCAAATACTGTAAAGCAAATGATCATGTTATTAAGAGCTGTCCAAAACTAGCTGCTAAAGAGGCAAAGAAGAAGGAGGCTGGAATGGTTGTTGCAGAGGCATCCACACCGAAAACAGAGTCTGCTAATCTAGTGCAGAATGAAGAATGGGAATTTATTGTTGTTTGCAATTTTGACCCATCTTCTCATGCGCAATGCATGTCTACAGTAGACTCAGATGTTTGGTACTTTGATAGTGGCACGACCAAACATATTACCTTGCAGCGCAGTTTCTTCTCTTCACTCGAGCTTGCCCCTACAAGGAATACTATTACATGCACAAACAACTCCTCTTATCCTATTATGGGAGTTGGTTGTTGGTGCAAAGTTCAAGCCTACACATTTGGCTAGAAGTTCATGAACAATTGAAACTCCATGGAAACCATTGCTAGGAAGTTTTTTATCCTTTACCATTTGTAAAAGTCATTTTTGACTTGAGAGAATATTTGTAATCACTACCAAACTCGTGGACTTGTTAGTTGGAAAAGTCACGACTTCATTTGAGGGAATATCTCCTAGATTGAAGGACTACCTTTTAGTGAGAGCTAATGGAGGATTCAAATTCAAATTCAAATCTCACATCTATGAAAGATGTCTAAAAAACTCGCGGGGTGTGTGGCTCCATATCCGAGTTATCCTTGACCACATTGTAAGAGAGTAAGGCATACTTCATAGCCTATACTACTCACAATAATTAGGCATTGTTTATCATGCTAATGATCTTGTATAACTTATGTTCTAATACAATAGTTCTATACTTCTCATTTATGGTCCCTCTGTTATAGTCATTCATTATAGTCATCTTGTACTGCTCATATCTCAATCATTCCTTCACCATTTTCAATGCTCTATAGCTTTTTGGAATCAGCTCCAAGTTCTCTACATGCTCACAAATTTTGAAGACAATCTATTCAGCCAATTTGGAGAAAAGTGCATCGAAGCACTCACTAGTCAAACTCTACAAAGGTCCTAAAAAATCGGGGGTAATGATTCAATTGCTAAATTGATTGCTCTGTGTACAGTGCATCATTTTAAGTGATTCCACTTGGAATCATTAGCTTACTAAGCTAATTAGATACATCTAAAAGGAATTTTTCTAATTCCTACTGTACTTGAAGCACTGAGCATAACAAGCAGCAGGTGTGTGAACAAAAATAGAAGATTTTCATTGATTCTTCAACTTGGAAGTAGTCTGTTTTGATTCAATCATTTCTCACATCATTTCCAAAGTACATAGGCACCTATATACTGCCATTGGAAAGCTAAGAGGGCCCACAACTCAACTCTAAAGCTACAAGGGGCTGGTACAAAGCAGGATTTGGCAATACCTACTCATTTCTTTGAGTGTCCATCCATCTTTCCCAACAGTGGTATCAGAGCAAAGCTAAGGTAAAATGGGAGATGGTTTTCCTTCTTTCATTGATAAAATGGATAGGAAAAACTACCCAGCATGGTCCTTGAGGATGAAGACATACTTGCAAGGAAGAAGCCTTTATGGATATATCTCAGGAGATGAGGAGATGCCCATATTCAGAAGCAAAGGACAACCTACAAGAGAGGAGCATGAAAGACTCAACACATGGTGTGCCAAGGATGCATTAGCAAGGTCTTAATTACTAACTCAATCTCTGATTTTCTTCTTCCACATATTAGGAACTGTAAGACATCCCAAGAGACTTGGGAAACATTATCTTGATATTTCTCTTCCAACACAAGGGCTAGGAAGAACCAATTGTGGATTGAGTTTACCACTCAAAGAAAGCAACCCAAGCAAGGCATCTCAGAATATGTGACCAAAGTCAAAGATGTAGCTAATCAATTGGCAAACATAGGAGAAGAAATTGAAGAGGAGCAGATTGTAAGACGAGTAATCAATGGTATTAAAGCTAATGATTTCACAAATGCCATGGACTTGTACATGGACATGCAGATTCGAGACCTTACCACTCTCATGGGGAAACTATCTACCCATGAAGCCAAGCTCAACAAGAATGGAGATTCATCAAGAGGTAAATCTCTTCTGCCCTATACACTGATAAAAGTAAGTCCAAAGAGAAAGGGAAGAACAAGAAGGTTGAAGATGAGGGAACTACCTCCCAAGCCAACTATGCAAGAAGAGGTAGAACCTCAAGACGAAGGGGCAAAGGAGGTAAGCAAGGTAGGGGGAGACCTTATAAATCCTCACCATGTTATAAGACGAAGGGGCAAAGGAGGTAAGCAAGGTAGGGGGAGACCTTATAAATCCTCACCATGTTATATTTGTGGATTATCAAATCATACTACAGATGAGTGTTACAGGAACTTCAAGAATCAGAGAGGTAGAGGATATCAAAGAGGTGGATACACACAATCAAGAGGAAGATTCAATCACCATCAAGGATACAACAACAACAACTACTACAATAACAAATACAATAGCAACTACCAAGGAGGCTACAAATCAAGGAAGGATTACAAAAACTACACAGAAGAGCAAGAAGATTCTCTTCTGATTATGAATATGACTTCAAAACCAGGTACAAATGATGACCATCTCTTCTACATTGACTCAGGATGCTCAAACCATGTGACAGGCAATGTAGCTCTTCTCTCTAACCTTGAGGAAACAAAGGGTAAGCGTTAGGTACAAATAGGTGATGACACCAAGCACTCAGTGATTAAATTAGGAAATGTTAAGACCTCTGATGGAAACAAGAACCTATTGACCAGGGTTCTATATGTACCTACAATTACCAAGCATTTGATGAGTGTTGGACAAATTATGGAAAAAGGTTTGCAGGTTAGGTTCAATCAATATGGAGCATTTGTGGAGGATCCTCAACATGGATTCAAGAGAATTTCCAAGGGATAAAAGACAAGTAGATTATTCATTTTTGAACTTGAAGATACAAGGAATATTTCACTTTATAATTACAAAGATCAAACACTCTCAGAGCTTGAAATTTGGCACAAGAGATTAGGGCATGTTGGTGAAATAACTTTAAAACAAATATGTAGAGATCAATGTGTACTTGGGATACCTAATGTATCCAAGCAACACATGATTTATAAATGTGGTGCTTGTCAGTTTGGAAAATCTCACAGGTTACCCTTCTCAAGAAAAGGCTACATGCATGAGGACTACCTAGAGGTTGTCCATATAGATGTATGGGGACCAAGTAAGGATCCCTCAATTTCTGGATCAAGGTATTATGTATCTTTCATTGATGATTTCAGTAGGTGGACTGTCTTATACTTTATGAAGCGCAAAGATGAAGTATTGAGTTGCTTTAAAAAGTATCTTGCACTTGTTGAAAACCAAACAGGGAGAAACCTAAAGAGATTAAGGTTAGATGGAGGAGGTGAGTACTTCTCAAATGAGTTTGATGCATTCTTGCAGGACAGAGGAATCAAGAGAGAAATTACAACAAGGTATACCCTTGAGCAAAATGAGGTGGCAGAGAGGAGAAATAGATTAATTGTTGAAACAGCTAGGCCAATGTTAAATGAGAAAAAAATATGTAACTACTTGTGGGCAGAAAGTGTATCTACTGCAACTTATCTTGTAAACAGGTTTCCATCCAAATCTCTTGATGGGATAATCCCATATGAAGCATGGCATGGTAGAAGACCTTCACTTGATCATTGCAGGATCTTTGGATGTGTTGCTTATGTGCATATCCCTTCTCAGATAAGAGGTAAGCTAGACCCTAAGGCAGAGAAGTGCATTTTCATATGGTATGACTTGAATCAAAAAGGATACAGATTCTACAACCCTTCAAACAAAGGATTCATGGTCAGTAAAGATGTTGTCTTTGATGAGAATGACTCTTGGTTTGAAAGCGAATGCAAGAAAGTAAAGCTACCTTACGACTTGGAAGAGGAGTTTCCAAGCCTCACTAAAAAGGATCCTAATCAGATTGAAGGCATCAACTCATATGATGAGGACATCATCAGCTTAGAAGAATTCAAGGCATGGAAGTCCAAAGGCAAAATCAAGATGAAGAAGTGTTACCATTAGTGTCCATGTGAAAGGCCAAATGGCCACCGGACACTTCTTTGTATATGTTCTTTAATAAAACATATAGTGGCCTGGTCAGTCACACATTGTAAGTTCGACCGCATTTGTAAGACCTAAGAAGTCTGTCTTCGTCCTCCCTGTGTACTGTGTTCTTTGCGTATTCTACAGCCTATGTGCGGAGTACTGTGTGCGACCTCAGGAGCTCGGTTTTCTAACCAAGCAATCGGAAGATCACAAAGGGAGAGCAAGAAGCCAATTAGATATGGGTTTCTCCAAGGCTTACAACTAAGGCCGCGACCAAGGCATAGACCTTGGCATACCTTTTCATCCGAGTCACCGAAGTCACCATTGGCGCTGTTGGCTGCGCGCGAGGGAGGACCTCAACGATCAAGGAATATAGAGGTTCCCGGTACTTCCCGGGAGGTCACCCATCCCAGTATTGTTCCCCCTAGAGCTCGCTTAACTGTGGCAATCTATAACCACTAAGCTACACTCTTGTGGTGTTTGAAGAAGGGGAAAGACTAAGGTTGACATTACCTTGAACAAGTTTTGGTCCCTCAAAGCTTCATTTTTGCTTTCAAAGCCTATTTCTGAAGCAATTTTGGGGTGTTTTTGGAGCCATTTCGGAGTACTTTCGCACATAGTTCTCTTCACGCAGGTCCAAGAACATCAACAAGAGTGTTCCTTGTACTTCTTAGACAATAAAATATCAACCTTTGGGGCTGTATTTTCAGCCACACTCGTAATACTACAGGTTTCTCGAGGGGTTTTCAGTTTTGGCGGAAGCAGTCATTGCAAATTTATGCAGGTTTTTAAAGCCTAAAACATCAGAGTTGACAGACACTCGTAGGTGTTATTGGCTAGTTTTTGGACTGTGTATTCAGCCTTTTAGTGTCACTTTACTGCATATATTGAGCACATACACAACATGTACGCTTCTGTGGATACCGCTTATGTACGTCCATGTGGCCATTGATATAGTGGTTACGTTCTTTGCATAAAGCCTTTTATGTTTGATAAAGAGGGTCGTGGTGAGGTTTTCTTAACTGGGAGACACCCAAATGTCGGGGTCTCTTCGATGATGCAGGTGGAAGACTTACCCAGCCTCGCCATAGGAGATGTATGATAATTGTTCATAGGTGCTCGATAAGCCTAGTTGGCTTCTATTGGGTAACTGATTATATGCAGTGGAGTCAGTGATTCACTATGCAGGTAGACATGTCAGTACTTGCAGTTTTATGATACTTTGACACTGGTCATATGCTAATTTTGCAGAGGATACTCTGGCAAAATTTTTCCAGATTTCTGGTTTAGTCAACTATACAGTGGTCGATTTACTCCTTGATACACTTATTTGTTGGTGTTTGGACTCTTCTAGGTCCATTATCATTCTATTCAGTTCTCTACAATCATGGCATCAGAGGTCTCAGGCACATCCGGTGGATCAGGGTCTAGTGCTAGTGTTTCGAGGAGGAGCTATAACTTGCAGGGCAGAGACCATTTTGAGATCCAAAAATTTGATGGCACAAACTTTGCTCTATGGAAGAATCAGATTAAAGATGTGCTGATTCAAAGGAGGCAATGGAAGCCAGTAAATGGGATTTCAAAGAAGCCTGCTGACATGGATGAAGATGATTGCGATGAGTTAGATGAAATGGCCAGGTCTACCATTCGCTTGCACCTGGCAGATAATGTTTACTTTACAATATTAGATTGTGAAAGTGAAGAGCTTTGGAAGAAGTTATGCAATACATATGAAAAAGAGACGGCATCAAATAAAGTGTATCTGATGAGAAAATTATATGACCTTCGTATGACGGACACAGATAGTTTTGCTGCTCATCTAAATGAGTTTGATGCTATATTCTCCCAATTACGGGCTCAGAAAATGGATATGGATAATGAAATGAAAGCAGTATTGTTGTTATGCACCCTACATCATCATGGGATACGTTTTGCACAGCTATTAGCAAACAGTGCACCTGGTGGTAAACTCATCTATGATGACATATGTGGAGCACTCTTGAGTGAGGAGATTCATAGAAAATCTATGGTTGGCACTCAGAGTGGAGATGCATATAATGTTCGTGATTCTTACCAAGGAAAGAATCAACAACGTGGCAGGAGCAAGAACAAGGAAAAGAATGGTCAACGGAATAAGAGTAGAAGTAAATCAAGGAAGAGGGATATCGAATGCCATTATTGTCATAAGAAAGGACACATGAAGAAAGACTGTTATGCACAGAATGCTAAAGGTAAAGGACAAAATGTTGATGGGCATGTTAAACAGTTACCTGCACCATCTACTTCGACTGTGAAGATTGAAGAAATTAATGCTATTTCTGATGATGTTGATGTGTTGACACTTGATAGTACTATGCCATCTGAGGCACTTATGGCTGATTCTCTTTCCCACACCTGGCTGCTAGATTCTGGTGCTTCTTTCCATGTGACACCACATAGAGAATGGTTCTCTAATTATGCAGCAAAGTCTCTTGGTACCGTGAGACTTGGTGACTCTTACCAGTGTGATGTTGTGGGGATTGGAGATGTGGTTGTGCAGTTCATTAATGGTTCAAAATTTACTATGCATAATGTACACCATGTACCTCAGTTATCACGCAGTTTCATGTCAGTTGGTCAACTTGATGACCTTGGTTACAAGGTGGTCTTCTATGCTCAGTCCTTTCGTATATCAAAGCGGAATATGGTTATTGAAAAAGGAAGCAAAGTTGGCTCACTTTATCCTTTATTTGTATCACAGAAAGAACACTTGTTAGATGTTACTGAACAGCCTATGGCTTGTATTTGGCATGGTTGTTTGGGCCATATATCTCGTAGTGGAATGGAAAATCTTTCTCGTTCTAGCTACTTACCTGTGTTATCTTTCTTTGATTTTTCATTTTGTGAGCATTGTCAATATGGAAAGCAAACCAGAAATGTGCATAGAACGCACATTGACTCTTCAATTCAGCCTTTAGATCTCGTTCATAGAGATGTGTGTGGTCCTATGCCCACTAGGTCCTTAGGTGGTTCTCTTTACTTTGTCACTTTCATAGATGATGCTACTAGAAAAGTCTGGGTATATCCTATCAAATCAAAGAATGATCTATTCCCTACTTTCAGAAAAAGGCTTGCTTCAGTTGAGACTGAAAAAGGAACTAAGCTTAAGGCTTTACATTCAGATAATGGGGGTGAGTATACATCACATGAATTCAGCCTTTTTTGTCAGTCTAGAGGGATTCGTAGAGAGTTTATAGCTCCTTATACCCCAGTACAGAATGGCGTAGTTGAGAGGATGAATAGAACTATTCAAGATAGAGTAGTCTCTATGTTGCATCATGCAAACCTCTCACAAGGTTTTTGGGCAGAAGTAGTATTGACTGCAGTTCATGTGATTAACCTTTCACCTAGTATTGCCAAAGGTCTGAAAGTGGCACAAGAGTTATGGACAGGGAAACCACCATATTATGATCATCTTCGAGCTTTTGGGTGTGAAGCATATGTTCATATACCCAAGAATCTTAGACAAAAGTTGGACCATAAGTCAAAGAAATGCATTTTTCTTGGATATGGTCGAGATGGACAATTTGGATATCGCTTATGGAATCATGAAACTCGGTTAGTGATTAGAAGTAGTGATATCATTTTTAATGAGTCTAAGATGCATAAACAACCCATTAAGGAGGTTGAAGTGAGAAGAGTGGTGTTTGAGGATACTAGTCCTCCGGTTAGCATGCATAAAAATGTTGCACATAGGGATGTTCAAGAGAATGTCCATTCAGATCAGTCTGCACCATGTTCCTGTTCAGCAACCATTGAGACATTCTGCATGTGTCTCATATCAACCTGATAGATATGTTCCTGGTGAGCCTTCTTGCTACAAAGAGGCTGCAGACAGAGGATCATGTCAAGTGGGAGCATGCCATGAAGAGTGAGTTGGATTCTATTCACAAGAATGGTACTTGGGACTTAGTACCTTTGCCAAAGGGCAGGAAAGATTTACCATGTAAATACGTATATAAGCTGAAATTCACATCAGATAGTGCTTCTCCAAAATATAAAGCACGACTTGTTGCAAAGGGTTTTAAGCAACAACATGGTGTTGATTTTGAGGAAATCTTCTCTCCAGTGGTCAAGATGACTACTTTGTGCATGTTGCTTGGATTCGTTGCAATGGAGGACTTAGAGCTAGTCCAAATGGATGTGAAAACAGCTTTCTTGCATGGAGATCTTACAAATGAGATCTATATGGAACAACCAGAGGGTTATGTAGTTCCTGGCAAGGAAAGTCTAGTTTGTAAGCTCAAGAAGAGCTTGTATGGACTTAAATAGTCTCCTAGACAATGGTACCAAAAGTTTGATGCTTTTATGAAGTCCCAAGGCTATTCTCGGAGCAATGAGGATCATTGTCTCTACACAAAGAGATTTTCTGATGGCAGCTTGATATGCTTGATACTTTACATCGATGATATGTTGATTGCTGGGAAGTCCTCTTATGATTTGTCAATTCTCAAAAAGAAGTTGAGTCAGACATTTGATATGAAGGATTTGGGGGATGCCAAACATATTCTTGGCATGCGCATTACTCGTGATAGGAGTAAAAGATGCATATACTTGTCTCAAAGTGAGTACATATCCAAAGTACTTCACCGATTCAATATGCAGGGTGGAAAGGCATTGAGTACACCTTTACCCACATATGTGAAATTGAGCAAGGATGACTGCCCCAAATCAGATGAGGAAAAGGAATTCATGACCATATCAGTCTGCTGTTGGTAGTCTCATGTATGCTATGGTAGCTACGAGACCAGACATTGCATTTGTAGTGGGAATTGTGAGCAGATATATGTCTAATCCTGGCAAGAAACATTGGGAAGCGGTCAAAATGATTTTGAGATATCTGAGTGGCACTGAGGATAAGTGTCTATGCTTAGGTAGAGGGAAAGCATCCATTATTGGTTACACAGATTCTGACTATGCTGGATGTGTAGACAATCGTAAGTCTACATCAGGGTACATTTTTCATTTTGCTGGAGGTGCTATCTCTTGGAGATCTTGTCTTCAAGAATGTACAGTTGTTTCCACCACAGAAGCAGAGTATGTTGCAACAAGTGAGGCATGTAAGGAAGCATTGTGGCTTTCTCGTCTTGCTTGTGATATGGGTTTACCTCAGCATGTACCTCACTTGCTCAGTGATAGTCAGAGTGCCATTGCTTTGGCTAAGAATCAGGTCTATCATGCAAAGACCAAGCACATTGAGGTGAGGTATCACTTCATTAGAGATTGATTAGCCACTGAGAGCATCATTCTTGAGAAGGTTCACACTCAAGATAATGTTGCAGATGCTTTGACCAAAGCTCTACCACAGGATAGCTTTTGACACTGTTGTCACTTGATGGGGGTTACTTGATTCTTGATCTTACGCAGTCCCTTGTATACTGTGTAACATGCCCATCAGGTGGGAGGTATAGTTTGTATACTTACACTCAGGTATTCTTTATCATTCTTTATTTTTTCTCCCATAGTTACTCTGGCCATATTGGCCTTTAGTGGGAGATTGTTACCGTTAGTGTCCATGTGAAAGGCCAAATGGCCACCGGACACTTCTTTGTATATGTTCTTTAATAAAACATATAGTGGCCTGGTCAGTCACAGATTGTAAGTTCGACCGCATTTGTAAGACCTAAGAAGTTTGTCTTCATCCTCCTTGTGTACTGTGTTCTCTGCGTGTTCTATAGCCTCTGTGCGGAGTACTGTGTGCGACCTCAGGAGCTCGGTTTTCTTCTCCGAGCATATTGTCGTGGAGCTTTCGAGAAGGAGAGCGCACTGCGGTGCATCACCATCAAAATACTTCAAGAAGTTGGAGGATATACATGAATCATCCAACCAAGCAATCGGAAGATCACAAAGGGAGAGCAAGAAGCCAATCAGATATGGGTATGACACTTCCTTAGTAACTAAGCACTCTGTTAAACTTGCAAAAGACTTGTCATTTGAAGAGCCATCATCATATGAAGAAGCAAAGACCAAGGCAGAATGGAAGGAAGCTATGGATGAGGAAATTGAAGCACTCAAGGAGAATGATACTTGGAAGCTAGTGCCAAAGAAGGAGTCTATGAAGGTAATTGGTTCTAGATGGATCTATAAGATCAAAAGGAATTATGATGGATCAATAAGTAGGTACAAAGCTAGACTTGTGGCTAAGGGTTTTGCACAAACCCAAGGAGTTCATTATGAAGAAACCTTCTCACCTGTGGTGTTGGCAGTGGTCAGGGAGGTCAAGGACTTACAAGACAAGGGAGCCAACATGAAGGGCCAAGCAGGCAAAGCAGTCAAAGAAGACCTGGCAAGTAGGCCATCATTTTTCATGAAGCTGAAGGTCAAGGACAAATCACAGGAGCACATCAAAGAGGTGGACACAAAAGAAGAAGGAGCAAGTAGGGAAGTGTATGTCAAATTGTTAGAAGAAATCCCTACAAAAATAGTGATTTTCATCACTAAAAGCCATTGTAAATACCATTTCGTATTTTTTTAGCTCCATTTTTGCAAGCCAAGGAGTCCTTGAGCTTGAGGAGCATTAGAAGTACCTACCTATCAATTTTCATATTTTTTAGACTCCGTTTGAGCCTCCAAATAGGCCCTAGAACCTAATTTTTAACTAGGCCGGACACTAGGTCTGGACAAGGCCAAAGCTAGTCAAAAACTATAAAAGGAGCTAGAGAGCTCATTTTTGAGGTTAGCTTGTTGTAGAATCGAACTTGTAAGAGCACTTTTGAAGTAATCTAAAGAACTCCATTGTCTTTCTCTTTGTCTTGCCGTGTGTGCGCATGTGTGTGTATGTGTGTGCATGTTAGTGTGCTTCTCACTCACGCACTTGTGCCATCACTTGTTCGAGGTCTTCATACCATCCTCACGTCTTCTCGGATTGACATTAAAGGAGGTGCTACTCATCACTGAGCTACACCAAATTTTGGCACCTTGCCGGGGATCGAGCTTTGAGGACGAGCGTGTGATGGTAAGACGTAGAGTTGTGATGTTGGCGCTGTAGGTAATTTCTTTACTTTTCCTTATTTTTCTCTTTCTTGTTTCATCATCATCATCACCATCATCATCCTCACCATCTCCCACCTCCATCTCCATCATCGCGCAAAATTTTAGTTTTTGATCATATCACCTTCTCCCTTCCATTTCCCTCATTCCACTTGTGAGAGAGAGAGCAAGATAGTTGTTTGTGTGTGCTACTTTTGCATGTTTTTTGAGTTTCCTTGCAGGATCTGGTTGTCCCATCACCTCCAGCACGTCGCGCAAGTACAGAAAAGCTCGGTCTTGTCTCTGTGTCGCAGACCTCTATCGATCACGATTGACAGAAAAATCGCTCCTTTGGTAAAACTAAGTGCACCACAGTAGACTAGAGACCTTGCACATCACAAATCCACAAAAATTTCTAAAAATTTTGCAATTTTTTTGTCCATCACGATTGATAGCATCAATCACGATTGACAGTGTCCATCGTGACGGACAGCCTATCCATCGTGATTGACAGACCCCGACGGACACCCCTGTCCATCCCGACTGACAGAAAAATCACGATTGACACCACATCTCGGCGAAAAACGCATCCATCACGACTGACAGCAGTCCATCGCGACTGACAGCAGTCCATCGTGACTGACAACAGTCCATCGCGACTGACACCCTCAGTCCATCACGACTGACAGCAGTCCATCGCGACTGACAGCAGTCCATCGCGACTGACAGCAGTCCATCCCGACCGACACCCCTAGTCCATCGCGACCGACACCCCTGTCCATCGCGATTGAAACCCATCAATCGCGATTGACACGTGTCCATCGTGGCTGAGAGGCCACGACGGAAAGCTCTGTCCATCGCGATTGATAGTCGAGTCGATCGCGATTGACAGCCAATTTCGGCCAAATTTCTAGGGTTTTTAATTTGAGGTTCGTGGTTAATTTTGGGCATAAATGTTGGGCTATAGAGCATATAAGGAGGCTATAAGCAAATAATCAGAGGAAAACCTATTGCCCTGTTAGACTATTTGAACCCTGTTTTAGCCCCAAAACCCTGAACTGGCATAACTTTCTCATACGAAATCCGTTTGCTGTGATTTTTGTTTTGTTGGAAAGCTCATGGGGAGTACAACCAAAACTTCCACTGGTTACGGTAAAATTAATATGAGGATTATTACATATAGTATTTTTAAGTGGACCATACCCAGGGGGAACCAGACTAAGGGATCTCTAGAATTGTTTCCATAAAGACATAGTGCAAATTGATAACTGAATTGCATGAATGAAAGTGATGTGTTAAGTCTTTTGAATTTAAGTCTTGAGCTAACTTTGGGACTTTTACAGGTCCATTGAGAGCACTTGAGGGCATCCAAAGCAAGGGCTTTTTGCAAGCTTGAGAACCGGGTTCTTGAGCACCAATGGCAAGGGATCAACAAGTGAGGTTGGAATATTCTCAACCCCCTTTGTCGATTCCTAGTTTAGGCTACATAGGAGTAGTGCTAGAAGTAAGTCAGGGTGACGCTAGGTAGTTGTCAAGTTGAAGACTACCTAAGTACTCAAGTCAAGTTGAAACATAGTTATTGCTTTTCTTTAGGATCAAGGATTTTCTCTTGGATCAGTAAGAAGTGATCGACTATAGCATTATCTTCTACTGAAGTTGAGTACAAAGCTATGTGTGTTGCAACATGTGAAGTAGTATGGTTGAGGAGGATCCTATGGCACATAGGAATACAAGGACAGGAGGCTATAGAGTTCAAGTATGACAACCAAATTGCACGATCATCCCCAAGAATCCTTTTTTCCGTGCGTGTACCAAGCACATAGAAATTCAATAGGATTATGTGCATGAGTTGATTGAGAGCAGACTCGTGGAGATAAGCTATTATCTAGCTGAAGAAAATGGAGCAAACATCTTCACCAAGGCTTTTGGGAGAGAGTAACCTCTTCGACACTTTCCAAAGCTTGGGATTGGACCAAGAATGAAGTTCACCACAGGGTGGACATTGAGAGGGGTGTTAGATATGCGCAATACTCCACCCTCAAGTGACCACAACCAATCCATGGTTCTCTAAGTTTTAAGAGCCTCATTATGAAAAGAAGCCATTGTGAGAGCCCATACATTTGTGGAACCCTAACTTCCAAGTTAGATGAGGTCTATGTGTGACCATTGATGGTTATAGATGATCTTTGTGAGCCTAGCCATTAGGTTAAGTAGGGTATAAACTTCCGGGCCATTGGGTTGCCATCTAAGGTGAAAATAGAGGCCCTATGGTGTCGTGCACTTTCCCCATATAACCTCACCTAGACTCATAGGGCAGAAACAGTAGGACTTCTGGTCGTGGAGATATTGTTGGATTGTATATTTTGTCGACTATTTTGTATCTCCCAACTACATTTATCTATACCGACTCCCCTTGTGAAAGCTATGTAAGCATGGCCCAAGTTGAGCTTTATATAGCATTGCCCACTAGTGAGCCCTTCATCTAGAGACTGTCTAGATCGCCATCTAAACTCCACATTGGAAGTGCATGGATGGACAGGGCCATCTTTGTAATTACATTATGCTTGGCGATTTGAGAATTTGAGTTCTCTATCTCTAAGTGTGCGTCTATTTTTGTCTGCATTTCTATCTACTAGTCTATTCCATTGTGATGTTATTTTCTTACATCAAGGCATCATGAAATTAAATAACTTTGTCATGGAGCTAATATCTCAACATCATCTTCTCGCAAACAAAATTAGGATCTACATGTACAAATTTTGGTTAATTGTCACATAAATTAGGTACAAATTTTAGGTAATTGTCACATAATTTATGAGGCTAGATAATGTTATGATTCCTTAAGAAAGTATTCCATAAGTTCAGTATGGAATACTATGCAAGGACTTCCAAGGTTTAATTGAAGTATGTTAAGTACTTAAAGTGAAACAACTCGAGAGAATCAAGAAACAATCATGGTATTGTTCTTAGTTGAAGCTTCTCTAAACGAAGTTTTTAAAAAAATGCTAGCACTTTGGAAACATACCTTTCTGGGAAAGAAAGTTTAAAATTTGAGAAATCTTATGGAAACCACAATGAAAAACTTTGGAAATTCTAATTCAAGACATGATTTCAAAAATTATAATCCCAAAAGTGATATTGAAGAAGTATCATTAATACTTCTGCATTCAAGGAATAAGTTTTGAAAAGATTCAACACTAACGTATGCTGAAATCCAAAGCACTAGACCTTTGGACACGATAAAGATGCTCCAACTTGACTTTTTTTGAGCTACAAGAACCTAAAACAAATATGAAAGTGTTAGTTTTTATCATGCTAAGGGAAGCATCTAGTATTTGAGTTAGCTTGATGGTCAATTTAAAGAGTTGACCATAAACCCAATCTTCTTCACAATAATACAAAGGTCATAGGTCTTAGACGGGCATAAATGAATCTGATGTAAAATTGATACTCAAAGTATCTTGCTTTCCATAGCTAAAGAAGAAGATTGGATAATGTATAATTGATACTCACAGTATATCTTACTTTCCATAGCTAAAGAAGAAGATTGGATAAGTATATCTCTCAAAATCTTCTTTCTTAAAATCTCTCACAGTATTAGTAAATTATTATAAAGCATCTAGAAGATTCTTAAATGATAAGATGAGATATTTTTGTTCTTAAAAAACAATTCTACATTCGTTAACTCATGGTGAGCATAATCGTGTACCTCAAACATACTTCAAAAGATGCATCTAGTGAAGCATAATCAGTGGACCTCAAACATACTTCAAAAGATGCATCCAAAGTTTTTTGCAAAGAATTAGAAAAGAAACAAACATATTCCAAACTTAATATCAAGGAATGACATAAAAAAGTAAATATCATGTGAGAATTCAATGACATGGAAAACTACAGGTGATATTTGTCTTCTTTAAAACTTCATTCCTAAGGTTGGAAAGGTCAAAATTAACACAAATCAAGTAATATAATTTGAGATACTTGTCCAAAGGTTTAGGTTTCATCCCAAGATCATTCAAGAGATGCAAAGAATTCTAAGGTGAATTCTTTGCGCACCAACTTATATGTAAAGAACTTACATGAATTCTTTGCTATAGTATGAAATACGGGATCCCAGAGAGGGATTGCCTAATGAAACCATTGTCTAGCTATTCTTGGATTTGTATCTCTACTTCCTGATGTTGGGATGTACTAAGCCTATAAGGTGGTTTATAAATAAGATTAGTATCAAACACTTAACATATGTCATGGGCAATGTTTCCCCTTGCAAACCATAGTCCTATAGGTAGATCAATGTAAAAAACATCCCTAAAGTCAAGATTTTTCCTTTAAATGTTTAACCACGTACTCTTGGAAGGAGGACAAACATCTAAACTATGCAATGCACAACATCCTGTACATCATGAGAATCAAACAAAGTTCCTGACTGAATACATGAAATGAGCTATAATGGGTACATCACCCTGAATACAAAATGTGCTTTCCTTTTTCACACATTCAACATTAGTGTTCTAATAGGTCCGTTAAGTGAGTCTCCTGAATCTCAAAGCCACTCTCTTTTACCCCAAAAAAACAGGTTTATCATATCCACATTCATAATCTAAAAGTATGTATGGTTCATGGAACCCTGTAAGTCTACTTCCAAATTAGACACCATCATGTCAATATTCTCTGATCTTCACTATGCATCATTGATACAATGTATTTTATCTTCACTATGCATCATTGATACAATGAATTTATGTGCACTACGTTGTTATGAATTTCAAGTCAAGCTTATGACATTATGAGTAGCAAAGGCATCGATCATGACTCATATTCGAATCCCATGTATAGTACCATGCAATTTAACCAAAACATGCAGCCCAAATGATGGAGACCACAAAAACAATGACAAGCAAGCGAGAGACTTGCTTCAAGCACTTAGTTCTTGGGTGGGTTTCCATTTAACTGATCTAGGTATGTCCACTTTTGTAAAGTGAAGCCTGCATTATATCGCCATCATAAAATCTTAGATATCATCAAAACCTTGGGGATGCTATAGAAGATGCTATGAACCATGATGAAAATTGGGATTCTACCATCATTTACAGGACCATGACAGAGGAACTTGTAGAGGTAAGGGTAAAGCCAAAGATTCAATTGAGGCCATCAGTATCACATAATAACAGACTAGAGGTGCATGAGAGTTCCTCTAATAAAAACTTGAAGAAATAATAAGCTCTCTTCTGGTACATCCATCTTCAACTGTGGATGACTTCAATGAAGAATTAAAATGTCAATTGTTACAGTTCCCTGATGCCAATGCCCTTCGGTTATGGAGGGTCCTTGGTAGGTCTCTGGGACTGCAAGAACATATCACTTGGAAGCAAGCCCTTATTAGTGAAGCGATCAGTTGCTCTGTGGCATTGTGGAATGCGATCAGGGGAGAGATCCTTTGGAAGATTTGGCAGGAAAGATGCGCTCACAACTTTGGCAATACCCCCAAGGAGTGGTCGCTTGAGAAGTCCCTACTCCTTCTCGACAAAAGAATTGCTAACTATAACAAAATCCCCCCCTTCAGACATCACAAAGAGCTACAGTATGTCAACAATAAGCTTAAAACCAAGTGGGTGCCGCACGATGGGGATGTGGAGTTTATCAACCTCCTCTATAACTTCATGTAAGCATTGCAAGGTCTTCCATAAAGGCTCGGAAAGAAAATTAGACTTCAGAAACATATCAATTGGAAGCATGCTCTGCTGGGAGAAGCGATTGGTTACTTCATGTCTCTTTGGAACATTTTTTTTTATTTTCTGAGTCGAGGATGGGGGCCCAAGGAGGCTTACCCGCTCAGAAGGCAGAATCTATCCGCCGCTTCATCTTCCGAAGAAGACTTATACGTGACCTTACAACCCAAAGATTGTGGTCAACTAATCCCGAGGGATCAGAGCGGTGAGATACCCAATGCCCCGATCACGACACTGGAGTATGTGGACTTGGAACGAATTCCTCACCAGCTAAACTACTTACCCGACGTGTTCCTGACAAAGGAACGCCATACCCACAAGGAGTGTCGGCTCACAAGAGGACTCCGCACACCAGTTTTGAGTCTCCCTTCTTATCACTGGCGACCGGTGAAGCTATGCCCATAACATGAAGTGTCAGAGTTCTCACAAATTCAGCCCATTAATCGTCATTTCCCTCTTCCAAATTGTTCTTACACACCAACAAACGGGACCCAAGAGGGATCAAATGAGAGAATGACATCCTTTCCCCCGAAGAGGATCTATCAATAATCAAAGAGAGCTCTCATATACTTGGGAATAGCCTCACCCAGGAAGGAAGCAACCAAGATAAACTTGGCTACTCCCTCCCTAGAGTGCGGACTAGGCTTAACCTAATGGGTCAAGCGAACTCCACAAGCCTCCCCTCCAAGGAGGATAAGCGTCAAGACCACAAGAAACACGGGGCCATAATCCAAACACTGAATCAAACTGCTGATAAGAGAATCCAACCACCTCCCTCTAAGAGCTTCCACCACTCTACACTCCACCATCACATGCGATAGGGAGCCATACTTCTCCACCTCAGCGCAAAGGGGACACTTGCTTTTACCTCTCCCTTCCAACCTCTCAGCCAAATACAGCCCCCTTATCATTGCAAGCATCAGCATGCACTCCGCAGTAGGACTAAGCAAATGACTACAAGAACTTCTATGCAGGTATCCCCGTGATTCTGCCAAATTAAAATCTACATAGGGGCCCAACGTGACAGAATGATTTGCACTTTCCCACTTCGCCCAAACATGGTATCTGAGCGAATTAAGGGTAGCTTCTGGTACATACCTTTCCTTCCACCACTTAGTTCGAGAAATCCACGTCCACTTCTGGAATCGAGATCCCGTCGATTTTTGTAGCATATCCTCGAGCCAAGTTGGGCTATCCAGATACTTCCCAAAAAGCCGCCCTCTCATGCCGCCAAAATAGGCTGCTAGTGGGGGGATATGGAACTCCCTGTGCATCACGGCACCGGCAATCATAGTAGACCGAGTCCCTTTGCCATAGATCATCCGCATCCTCGTAGCTACCAGCCTTTCAAGTTTACCAAAGAGATTCTTTCCATGGGCCCCCATCAATTCTGCCCCATACATAATCACGGGGAATACCAAGCTCTTTAACATTGCAAGCCGCATCCAAGCAGGGAAAGATCTATTACTAAGCAGATGCTGGCAGGCAAAGAGAGACTTCCTTCCCTTCTCTTCACGACTTTTTATGATCATTTCGATAGAGAAGTTAGAATCAACCTCCATACCTAAATAGGTATACCTCTCATCTACCGGGAATCTCACTCCACTAATACGCAGGCCAAAATTCTCAAGCGCCGCCAACTCGCCATTGTCTCCAAAGAACACGGTGGCCGTGCATTTGTCCACCCCAAATTCCATGCCCCACAACCTCGCCCACTCACTGATATGATCTAAAGATTTTTGGAGCTCGGTTGGGCTGTTCGCAAATAACACAAGTTCATCTGCAAACAGAAGACCTTTAAGTCGTCCAATACCGAGTATATCAAGCCCCCAATTGTCATCCCCTAGTCGAGAATATCGTTAATATAAATACTAAAAGCATAGGGGAGCCCGGGCACCCTTGGTGCACACCTTGCAGTACTTGGATGGGTTCGCTAAAGTGTTGTCCCTCCACACGAACCTGGACTTTTGAAGACTCGTACAGAGCATGAAAGAATTTCAGCACTCTACCCGTTAGGTCGATCGCCTCAAGCTTAAGGAACAAGGCCTGATGCGGCACTGTGTCGTATGCTTTCTTGAAGTCAATGTACGCTGCATACGTAGGAAGTTTACGAGCAGCCCGTTTAAGTACCACTTCTTGCATACACACGACTTGCCCTATGCTCTCATGACGTGCACGAAATCTAGCCTGGCTCCGATTGAAAAAATTACGAGCCTCAAGAGCTTCGGTAAGCCTCCTCACTAGCACAGAGACCAGAATCTTAAGAGCAACGGAGATGAGTGATATTCCTCGGTAATTATCAACGCAGGTTAAGTATCCCTTCTTAGGAATGGAAACCACAACTGCTGTAGTCGCAGACTCTGGAACATGACCTTTCTCCAACAGATTTTCAAGTAGATTCATGAAGGCCTCGCCAAAAGGCGTGCTAGGACAAGAAGAGTCAGACCTCCGACCCTTATCCCGGAGGAGAATCTTAAATAATTCAGGGGGAAGCCCATCCCCTCCGACGGCTCGATATCTCTTAAGTTTCTGGCAGGCGCAGCGGATTTCATTCCATTGCAAAGGTTGGTTCACTCCGGTAAGTCTCGGCCAAACCCTAAGAGGATGTCTTGCCCAAAATTCTGCATTCTTACTCGTCCCGCTCGGATCAGCAAAGATACCCTCATAGTGTTCCTTCCAAATACAAAGTTGTTCAGTAGGATTCACCACCAGTTCCCCACATTTATTACGAATGGGCTGATTGGAAGAGCCAGCTCTCCCCCTCCCACAAATGGCTTTCAGAAGGCAGAAAAGCTTCTTGTACTTCCCCTCCCGAAGAAGGGACTTTCCTTGACGCACACACCTCTCCATAATGCGACGGCTGTTCTCTTTAACTGCACGTCGAACTCGCTCGCACGCCCCTTCGTATTCACTAATGCACCTCAGCCCCTCTAGAGTGGATAAGTCACTCTTTCAGAGCGCATTCCAAGCCCGAATACGAGAATTGATTAACCGACGGACTTTGGGGTCCAACCGATAACCGGAACGGGGCCGTGGAGGAGGTCGTCTATTGTAGGCCCCCAGTTAGAAGAAATATCCTTTGCGATTTTCGTAAATTTCTCAAACTGCTCCCCAACGTCCTCCTGCAAATCTGCCAAGACCTTCGATCGGTTGGATGACAAGAAGGTTTGATTGTGCGTTTCGAGCATACTTGCGTTAATTCCCCTAGCAGGATTAGTCGGGAGTGGGGTTGCCCCCACAACCTCTGAGTCTAACTTACATACCAAAGGCCAGGGGTCTGATAAATCCACCGAACATCGCACCAAGCCATGTGAGAGTTGCCTCCCGCCTAGATCATTGACCAAAAAATGGTCTAAATCTGATTTTCCGTGCCCTTCCCGGAAGTGATAAGAAAGACTGGAACCGCGCACGCACAGCAGACTCCACTCGAGGCCAAGCATCGTAAGCCACCGCTCCAAGAACTTCCTTTTCATATTAAAGTCGCCTTCGATAATCACAGGGAGATTCCTAGAAGAAAGTCTCTCCATGGTCGTCTTCAGCTTCTCCAACACTAGAGTCTGTGTAACATAATCCTGGTAGGAGATGGTTGAACCACACCCTAAGAGAGAGGATTAGGAAGTAATCCTCAACCATGGCTTTTGGGGCAAGTGGTTAGCCCATCACATTCCTAACCAAGAGGTTGTGAGTTCAATTCCTTACATTGGTATCAGAGCCTAGGAAGTAGGCTTGGGCAAGGTGGAATGATCCAATGGCCTCTAAAAAAGGCGCTTGGGCATCCTCTATGTGAAAGGGTAGGAATTGTGGAAGGCGCGCGCGTCGGCTTCAAGGATGGACCTAACATAGATTGGGGTGTATCTCTCAATCCGTAGGTCGGATTGAGGCGTGTAATATACCGTTGGAAAGCTCTCGGAACGAGCTTTCCAATGAGCTAGCTTGGAAGTGTGAATTCCTTGGAAATACTTGGGTGGCACTTGATTGAGTGTTCAAGATACCAAGCATGGATGAGAATAAGGTTCAAGACTGAGGTTGAGAACAAGAAGGTTCAAGACACCAAGGTTGAGAGCAAGGGTTCAAGAGACCAAGGTTGCGAACAAGGTTCAAGAAACTATGCGAGGTTGAGGAACATCAATTCAAGGGCACCTAGGGAGTTCAAGGGACTAATCACCGAGGCTAGAGGGATACAAGAGCAGATCATTGAGGACAATGATCGACCAAGGGGGGAAGAATGTAACATAATCCTGGTAGGAGATGGTTGAACCACACCCTAAGAGAGAGGATTAGGAAGTAATCCTCAACCATGGCTTTTGGGGCAAGTGGTTAGCCCATCACATTCCTAACCAAGAGGTTGTGAGTTCAATTCCTTACAGTATGTGCCTCAGAGTAGCGCTTTTGGGGAACATAAACATTACCGTGAATCCAAGCCTGAGAGCCCACGTGGAACTGCACAAAAACCTGAGATTCAGCGGACACATTAAGCTCAAAGGGCCGCAAATCAGATGCGAGAAGAGAACAAAGGCCACGGAAGCTTGGCTCCGAAGAACCAAGCTTGGTGAAAACTACGAACCCAGGTTTTTGGATCGGCCAGCACCCCTGGAATTGACGAGTCTCTTGAAGACCAATCACACCCCAAGAGTGGGACTTCATATACCAATACAATTGAGTCCTCTTGAGTCTTATCCCGTTAATATTAAATGTTGCAATGTTCAAAGTATCCTGGGACATGCACCCTACTCGCGAGGAAGAACCACTACCGGACCGCTCCGAATATGGACAAGTAGGCTGGCAGTACCACCTACTAAACCTAGCTTTGCTTCTCATCTTTCTAACTAACTCGCCCGCGTCGTTGGTCGAGGGGGTCACAAGGTCAAATCGGATATTCAGTCCTCTCTCCACTCGGAAGATCTTAATGACCATGTTGTTCACTCGAGCCAACTCCAACTGCCTCCACAATGTAGGGGTGCTCAAATGATTGGGACCCCATAAGCACACCAACCCCCGACTTCCCTCTCTTATCAAACGGTTCAATTCAGCACACCGAATAACCGGCCCCCCGGCACCACACAGGGTACAGCGAGCATGGGGCAAACGAGCATCCACACCGGACCCATACCTATTTACACTCCGGACCTGGGTGGTATCCAAAAGAGTGACAGAGGGGTCACCAGCCACATGCTGCCCAAACAAGTAAGTGCTCCGGACCTGGGCCGTGTCCAGAGAGGTAAATAACGGGTCACCCAAGCAAATGCCACTCCCACCTAAATCGGCAAGAGCAGCGGAAGAGAGTCTTAACAAAGCCATCAAGCTCGTTACCAAGGCGCACCACGTGGAGGCGATCTCTTCCGATTATTGAATAGCAGGTAAGAAAATCACTCAATGGCTGTATTCAATCATGCACCATCAGAGGGAAGGTCCTATGGAAGATCTGGCGAGAAAGATATGTTCACAAATTTGGTGACTCCCCCAAAGAGTGGTCGATTGAGAAATCACTGTTCGTCCTTGGCAAAGGGATCGCTTGTTCATCCTTGGCAAAGGGATCGCTAATTGTAAGAAACCCCCTTTAGGCATCATCAAGGGCTCCTTTTGATCAACAAAAAGCTTAAGCCCATGTGGGCCCCGCAAGCAAGTGATGAGCGGGTGATTTACCTGTGTAATGCCATCTTAACTCTATAAAAGCTACCCCGCTTTGTGGGATTCAGGGGATCCCGTGGGCACTAGTCCCCTTCTCTTGTACTTTTCTTTTAATTGAATCAAGTCCGAGAGAGTAGACTAAGGCCGAACTTTCTTCATTTAAAAAAAAACAGGAATGAAGGGGCAAGCTGCTTCAGAAGGCCTATCTTCGGTTATCTACAATGAGTCAATTAATATGCAGCATCCTTGAATTCAGCACTACACCTTCACATGTCGAACGGCAGAAACTTTCGGTATAACTGGTTACCGCACACCATAGCGTACTGAAGAGAACATGTCCAATGCAGAAATGGCCGAGGGTTCAACCGATGAAAATCGGAAATACACTTCACGGTGAACAGTAGTCGGCTTAATTCGACCGATGTAATAGATGAGCTAACTTACACATGACATGAATCTCCCATTGAACTTCTCTCCACCATAGCTGCTGCAATATGCAAAAAATGCTGCAGTTCAAGTCTACTCCCCGTTTCGCTGTGTTCACAGTTTACGGCCGCTCTGTCGGATGCGACACAGCATGTTTCTCATGTCCTACTACTTCGTCTGAACAAATAGGGAAACAGACGCAACAGCCTATAAATATACGCTCTCTTCGTAATCGTCAACTTCACTAAAAACCACCTGCTTACCATATCAATCTTCTGTTGCTGAATACGATAGAGCTCCGTGCTCATCCATGTTACATGCGCCGGCGCAGAATTTAGAAAACGCAACCTCCTGGAGAGATCGTTTCAAATAATGCGCCCAATATTGATACACCGGAAGACTCATACGTCGACAGATGCTTCGATTTCGACATATCACGTCACATACGCTGCCAGAAAGGATTTCTTCCTCACCCTCAGAGAAATTATATGCAGAGTACCTTACCTACACTCCTTAGAAGTCCACTCCGCTCATCAAATTCCAATGGTTAAGAATTTGTAGCCGCGAGATATCGAACAGCACATCTTACCGCCTCGTCCTTCATTAGGCGCGAATAGTTAGACTGGTTTTGGAAAAAGCTTTCTATAACACGAGAATAACAATTTATTTTCTGATTTCCAATTTCCAATGATCTTTCTATCCGAGCCTAGAAACATTGTTCTCTATTAAAAAGAAGTTTTCTTATGAATTGTCAGCGCATCTTACTTTCCATGTTTTCAGCTCAGATTGGCATTCCATAGAGATTTTACACTGATAAAACTCCATTACTGAAAGCAACACCCAATCGCGTCCCAAGGCGAACTTGCTTACAACTGATTCGACGTTGAACATCAGTAACATGACCGTAAATCTCCCGCACTGAACAGCTCCTAGCGCAAGAGAAGAATAGGTGAACGAGATCTTTGCTACCATGCAGACATCGCTTGCACCAAAGACACGGCAAAACTTCGACGGCTACGCTATTAGTCCAAACTCTTTTATGGAGTTACCTCATCAGCACCGCTTACGTACATTTTCTTCATGGATATCCAATTCCGTAAACATGTAAAATCCCATTTGTTGCCAGGCCGATTTCGGCACAATCAGTAACAACTCTGGCATAGACTATTTTCATCATGCAAGAAAACTCCATCAAGATTTCCAAGGTTATACATACGAATTTCTCAGTGTCAAACCTCTGATAGGATTGAAAACCATAACATTATAAGTACAGACAGTAACATGACTACGGATGTCATTAACGTAAAACGCACAGGTCATGGTGAGAATAAAAAGCGCCATTGGCAAACCCCAATGAAAGGCAGACGGTTATAGTTAAGAATTGTCAATAAACCCATGAGATCTCATTTATTTAACATCATTGTTTACAAAAGACTGTGCAAACTCATCACACTTCACACCACAACACTGAAGAAGAGGGTAAAGGAAACCCAACTTCAACGGCCCGACAGCATGGCAACGTGCCACGAGAGAAGAGAGCAATAGCAGAGGAAGCACGAGAATATATTATCTGCGTGTTCCCTCTCAGAATACGCAAGATACCACACAATGTGCGCAATCGAAGTGGCAAGGGTTTCTACGGAGAATTGAGTCCTTTTGAGAGTTGAACCCGTCGTCAAAACCACCACCACCGCCTCCTCCACCCCCTCCACCTCCGCCACCTCCGCCGCCTCCACCACCTCCACCGCCGCCACCACCACCTCCACCGCCGCCTCCACCGCCAAACCCCCCGCCGAAGCCGCCAGGACCACCTGAGCCTCCACCGAAGCCTCCCCCTCGGCCTCCTCTTCCGCCAAAGGGACCCCTACCAGGGGCACCAGGAGCCCCAGAGCCTGAGCCGCCTCCACCACCTCCCGGACCGCCGGAGAAAGAGCCGTGCCCTGGAGCCGTGTAGCAGAAGTAAGGGCATGTGAGCACCTTCCCCTTACAGGGACCAGCAGTGCAGCGAACAGACTGCTCGATGCCTCCTTCGACAGTTCCGAAAACAAGCACTGCAGCCAAACACAGAACCGCCGCGAATGTTGACGTGTTCCCCATCTTCACTATCATTCCCTGCAATAAAAATCAGAAACACATCAGGAAGACTCACTTGACCATCGCCGCTCATGCTATCCATCACGCAAGGAGGGACACAAGACAACTACCTGTCTAACAATCTTGCCCCCTAGCTAGATAATCTGCAGTCTCAAAGTTCTAGAGGAAATATATATGTGGGTGTATTTGAAGTGTCCACCAGTTCGCGATAAGGTCCGAGGACTGACTCTGCTGTACCTGCCACGCGGAGCCCACCAATTTGACAAAGGTCTCTGTCGCGACATGATAATGTCAGGACTCGTGATACGGCAGAAGTAGACGTGAGCCGTTCCCCGCGTGAAAACCTACTCCGTTGACAAAATGACCACCGATCTTTAATGCTTCCAAAGTTCCACCGCCGACGCCGTGAGCCATTTCGCAGAATCCCAAATTCGCAATGCAGCTTGCCGGCTTGCGGCGCAGGCGTTAGGCTGAAAAACCGCCGCCCGCCTTCCCTCCACATTCCGCTGCCCGATGAATTCCCGTCTCGTCAGTCATCAGGCCTCGCCTGCTGTGTGTGCATGGGGTACGGGATTTGACTTGTTTACTTTTCTTGAAAAAACGACGAAAAGAGGGACGTGATTTCTGTACAGGCACACTGGGGTACAGACTACAGTGCCACATCTTCTGCGCCCTGAGCAAGGGGTGATGAATCATGGGGCTTTTTTTTTTTAGCAAAACAAGGAAGAAAAATATATTGATACAGCAACTGCCTTCCGCTTGGAAAAACAACTGCTTTCCGCTTGCATTCCTTCCTCCTTAAGTCTCGTTCAATAGATAAGGTGGCGCATTTCTCTTTTTTCTTTTTATTTTATAGTTTAGACGTAACAAAGAATTGAATTCTGGAGGAAAAAGAATAAAGAGAGCCTCAACCACATGAAACAATCACTTTGAGAAATCATTTTACCGATCGGTTGCTCGATGGCCTCAAGAGAGGATGTTGGGGGGTAATCTACGATGGTGCTCAATATTCTTTAAACGCACGATGGCACCCACAAATTTGCGTTGAAATGGACTTGAACCAGATCCTCCCTCGAAGATCTCCATTAACTGTGGAGAGGGTAAGATTTGGGTACAGGAGATTACTTACAAGAATTTGCCCAACGGATGCTTCCGTTGCGGGCAACAAGGTCATCGGATCAACGATTACCCCTTGAAGCAAAATACCAATAAAACAAGCTCAAACCAGATGGGGCCCCCGATCCTTTCCCTCAAGTTGGCACTCGGGGTCATCCCCCTCCGATGGAAGAAGAAGAGGGCACTCGTGTTGTAGAGACGGATTCAGAAGGATTCACCGAAGTAAGACGTAGGAGGAACGTTAGCCCTCGAAGATCAATAGCAATGAATGTTACAACCATTGCTCCTTCGAATAACATGTACTGTAACCTAGAAAAGGAGATTAATGAGGTCGATCTCCCAGGGGATAACCATTATGAAGGAAACCCTGCTGATAATACCCTTGGGTGCTCTACGAACAAAGAAGACAAACAGGAAAGTTACACCACGAGTAAAGAGGAAGGCTTCACTACTAGCAATGAAGATAACCCATACAATGAAAGCTCCTTCCTTGATCCTACTCTTCCGGTTTGCATGCCAAGCTTACCACAACAAAAGTCAAAGCTTAAAGGGAAATAACCATCGGGCATGCCTTGGAAGAGCCATCTCAAGAGTAGGATCCTAAGTCAAGAAGCTGGGAGGAAAAAAGAAGATCACAAGAAAAACAAAGATCGGGTCCCTCCCCTCAAAGAGGGCAACCATCAATAATGAAATCACATCACTAAACGTCAATGGTTTGTCTGACCCCTCAAGAGCGGCGATTCTTGGTCAGTGGTTCAAAGACAAGTGCCTCAACCCCGACTTTATCTGCTTACAAGAAATTAAAATCGATGCAGAGGATCTCCATAAACGGCTCAAATGCATTTCTCTGAACCACCTTTGGTTCTCCACTTCGCACCCTAGGCGGGCGGGGGGCGTCGTGATAGGTATTATGTAAGAAAATAACAGCACAGCGGAATAGACCTGTAGACAAAGTTGAGAGAAAAAATGCAGACAAAGATAGACGCAGACTAAGAGATAGAGAACTCAAATTCTCAAATTGCCAAGCGTAATGCAGTTACAATGATGGTGCTATCCACTCCCACTGTGGAGCTTAGATGGCGATCTAGACAGACTCTAGATGAAGGGCTTACTAGTGCGCAATGCTATGTAAAGCTCATCCTGGGCCGTGCTTATATAGCTTTTGCAAGGTGGTTCGGTACAGATAAACGTAGTCGGGAGATACAAAATAGTCGATAAAATATATGATCCGACAATATCTCCACGACCTGTAGTCCTACCGTCTCGGCCCTATCGGCCAGGGGGATAGGCCCCCCGGACCCCGCAGAAGGGGGCAAGCACCCCTCTTCACTCCCCCCATTAAGGTTCTATGGGGAAACCGCACGACGCCACAGGGCCTTTATTTTCACCTTAAATGGCAACCCAATGGCCTGGAAGTTTATGCCCTACCTAACTTAATGGCTAGGCTCACAAAGATCATCTACAACCATCAACGATCACACATAGACCTCATCTATCTTGGAAGTTAGGGTTCCGCAAATGTCCGGGCTCTCATAATGGCTTCTCCTCATAATGGGGGCCGTACAACTTAGAGCACCATGGATCATTTGTGTTCACATGAGGGTGGAGTATTGAGCATATCTAACACCCCCCCTCAATGTCCACCCTACGGTGAACTACCTCCTTGGTCCAATCCCAAGCTTTGGAAAGTGTCGAAGAAGTTGCTCTCTCCCAAGATCCCTGGTGAAGATGTCTGCTCCATTTACTTCAGTAGGACAATAGCTTATCTCCACGACCCCGTCCTCAATCAACTCATGCACATAGTGATACTGAATTTCTATGTGCTTGGTACGTGCATGGAAAATAGGATTTTTGGCAATGGCCATGCAACTTTGGTTGTCACACTTCAACTCTGTAGCCTCCTGTCCTTGTATTCCTATGTGCCATAGGATCCTCCTCAACCATACTGATTCACATGTTGCAACACATGCAGCTTTGTACTCAGCTTCAATAGAAGATAATGCTACAGTCGGTTGCTTCTTACTAATCCAAGAGAAAATCCCTGATCCTAAAGAAAAGCAATATCCAGAAACTGATTTTCGGGTATCAATATCTCCTACCCAATCTGAGTCACAGTATCCGACTAGAGATGATCCTTCTTCATAAAGAATACCATAATCAGTGGTTCCTTTCACATACCTGAGTATCTGCATGCTTGCCTTCCAATGAGTTTGGCAAGGCTTATTAGAGAACCTGCTTACTACTCCAACAACATAAGATATGTCTGGTCTGCTATTGCACAAGTAGATTAGACTTCCAACTAATTTCCTGTATCTTCCAATATCCACGGAAGGTGAAGTATCTTCAATAGATAATTTTGTGTTGACCTCCATAGGTGTAGAAATTTTCTTGCAATCCTCCATGTCGAATGCCTTCAATATTTGTCTTGCATACTTTTGTTGAGAGATGAAAATCTTCTGTGGTTCCTGCCAAACTTCAAGACCTATGCAATAATGCATTAAGCCCAAGTCTATCATTTCAAATTCTAAACTCAGGGCATCTTTTGTTTGTTGAAGAAGAGCATCATCATTTCCTGTAATCACAAGGTCATCTACATAGAGTACAAGCACAATTGTCTTCCCTCCTTTCTTGAGAACATACAAGTTAGCATCAGAAGCACATCTTTTGAAACCTAGATCCAAGAGATACTTATCTATCCGCTGGTACCATGCTCTAGGGGCTTGTTTTAGCCCATATAATGCCTTCTTCAGCTTACATACCTTGTTCTCTGAATCGAGAGCCTCAAAGCCTGGTGGCTGAGACACATATACCTCCTCCTTGAGGTCTCCATTCAGGAACGCTGACTTGACATCCATGTGATAGACTGGCCAATGCTTATGTGCAGCCACATCTAGTACTACTCGGATAGTAGTCATTCTTGCAGTCGAGGCAAATGATTCACAAAAGTCAATGCCTTCAACTTGTGAGTAGCCCTGTGCAACAAGTCTTGCTTTATACTTTTCTAGAGTACCATCAGCCTTGTACTTTAGCTTCCAGACCCACTTGGTGCCAATGACTTTACACTTAGGGGGTCGATCCACTAGCTCCCAAGTTCCATTCTCCATGATATTGTTGTATTCTGTTTGCATGGAAGCCCTCCAATTCTGATCATGGAGTGCCTCTTCCACATTAGTTGGTTCCTTTGCTTCTTCTTGAATGAGATCAGCCATCAAGGTTGTGTTTATAATATGGGCGTTTGCCCATCTCTCTTCCTCTATTCTCTGTGATTACCTCAGTCCATCTGCAACCTGTTATAGTGACTGTGGGATGGGGTTTGCAGAATCATAGAACTACCTCACCCAACGTGGCAATGGCTTTTCCACTTGGGTGTCAGCAAGTTGGTGACTTTCATACCCATCATCTAAAGATGATGCTTTCTTCTCTTGTGTAGAAGAGATAGCTCTTGGGCCAAGTTCATAATGGATTGCCCCTTCGCCTAATGATAAAGTGGAAGCTCTCTTTTCCTCCTCCACTCCATGTGGCTACTACTCCTTGAACACCACATCACGACTCACCATGATCTTCTTAGCCTCAGGATCATAAACCTTATAAGCCTTCTTATCTTCGCTATACCCTAGGAAGATACATTTGATGCTTTTTGGTTGAAGCTTGTTTCTCTCTCTATCTCGAACATGTACATAACATTCACTTCCAAATACTTTGAAATGGGAAACAGAAGGCTTTTTACCAGTGTAGGCTTCTTGTGGAGTCTTTCCATCAAGTGCCTTGGTGTAGCTTCGATTCAAGATGTAGAAAGCAGTGTTGACAACCTCTACCCAAAATTGATTAGGCAAACCCTTTCCTTTCAACATGCACATTGCCATCTCCATGATGGTTCGATTTTGACGTTCTGCAAACCGTTCTGTTGAGGACTATGTGCCATTGTGAGTTGATGCTTGATTTCCTTACTCTTGCAGAAATCTTCAAACTCTGTTGATGTGAACTCACCACCACCGTCTGTCCTAAATTTCTTCATCTTCTTCCCTGTTTCAGTTTCAACAAGCTGAAGCCATTCTTTAAACTTACCAAAAGCTTGAGCCTTATCGCGAAGGAAGTACACCCACATCTTCTTGCTATAGTCATCGACAAGTAACATGAAGTAGGAAGATCTGCCCAAGGCCTGTGTAGGCATTTTTTCACACAAGTCAGCATGCACCAACTCTAGAGGATAGCTTGCCATGTTCTTGCTTTCTTGTGGAAACGCCTTCCTCTGTTGCTTGCCCACCATGCAAGCATCACATGGTTCCTTCATTTCTTCAATCGATGGTAGATGTGCAACCATACCCCTCCGATGCATCTCCTTCAGTACAGGGTATCCAATGTGGCCGAATCTCTCATGCCATAGCTTACTTGTGCCCACCTTTGTAGTGGCTGTAAGAGCACACAACTCATACAGGTTGTTCCTCCTTATGCCAGTCCCAACAATGTTGTTGTTACCATCCATAATCTTAGCTCCTGTCTTACTGAAAGATACTTGATGACCTTGATCAGTTATAGAAGCTACTGAAAGTAGATTTCCTTTTATTTGTGGAACATACAACACATTTGAAAGCTTTTTGATATCGCCATTAGAGTTAATGAAAGAAACCATACCTTCGCACTCTACAAGACATCTAGCATTGTTTCCTACCTTTACTGTGATGGGTTCCTTTAGAGGCTGTAAGGATTACAAGAGCCTCCTGAGCTTTGATACCATGTAAGAAAATAACAGCACAGCGGAATAGACCTGTAGACAGAGTTGAGAGAAAAAACGCAGACAAAGATAGACACAGACTGAGAGATAGAGAACTCAAATTCTCAAATTGCCAAGCGTAATGCAGTTACAATGATGGTGCTATCCACCCGTGCGCTCCCACTGTGGAGCTTAGATGGCGATCTAGGCAGACTCTAGATGATGGGCTTACTAGTGCGCAATGCTATGTAAAGCTCATCTTGGGCAGTGCTTATATAGATTTTACAAGGCTGTGTTGGAACAAAACAATCACAAATTGGTGACTACAAAGAGCTTGGAGCAAGCTTATGATCAGATTGAAGTGGAAGAAGACACTTGAGAAAGTGAAGAGATCTCAGAAGTGAAGCTTGTATACATATGTACATTACAGTTGGAAATTCTTGTAATTTGAGTATAGATAATCCTTAGGATGATAAGGATTGATGTAATAAACACGGGATAAGTCTAGAACCATATGTATATAAGTCAATGATGTAAAGAAATACATGAGAGAGTCATTAGAAGACAAGTATCATAGAGATAGATGTGAAGAGAGTCATCTTCAGGATAGCGACGAGTATTTCGTAGATTCCTCTCAGTCTGATCATGTGGATCAGAAATCCTTTTGTACACCTCTAATCTAGAAGGTAATGAATCTATGTTCAAAGTTTCATGATCTAATTTCTTTCATGCTGTGAGTATAATCGATAGGAACATGTGTATGTAAAGTCTGCAGAAAGACTTCTCAGAGTTGTGCACTTTTTCATGTCAATGTTTTGCTTAGATCTCAGTGCACAGTGTAAAGTTTTTGATGAGTGAGCATTCAAAATCTAATTTAGAAGGTAAGGAAGCTATGGCTAAAAGCATTTAGCAAAACGGGGTCTGTGCTGTGAGAAATCAACTTAAGAAGTTGACTATGTCGAACTCGTCATTTCTGGAAGACAATTTCTGACACAGATTTGATCTAAGTGATCAAATTAGAAATCTAATAGTTCTTTTGAAGAACTAATGCTCAATATAGTTGCACAAAGGTAGCATGGATATGTGAGTATCATTTGAATGATTAAAATCGAAGTAATATGAAGAGATTGAAGTCTATTTTTGAAGCAGACTCTTGAAGATGAAGAAAGCTTCATACAGAGAAGTATTTCTTAATATATGTGAAAGATAATTTGAAGTTTGTGTAAAGTTTGATTTATTCTTGATATAGACAAGTTCTTAAGTCAAGATAAATTAAACATTTGGAGATTAAAAGGTCTCCAACTGTGGTATCAGAGCTGAAGGTGCAGTACAGGTGAACAAGAAGCAAGGGGAACCTCGAGTGTTGCAAGCATCAGAAATTTTGTGAATAGAAGAAGCAAAGACTGAAGCTTGGAAGAAAACTTGAAGAAGAGCAAAGCACGAGTTCGAAGGATCAATAAAGATCAAAGCTTCATATCAAAGGTACATTATATTACCATAAATCTGAGTAATTGCAGACACAAGAAAATCAAAGATGGGAGAAAGCTTTCAGATTGATAAGCTAGATAGGGAGAACTATCCAGCTTGGTCCATGAGGATGGAGGCACACCTCATGAGCAAAGATTTGATGGCATTTATTACAGGAGAAGAAGAAAAGCCTGAGTTTGAAGATCCTAGTGTTCCAACTAGGGAGGAACTTGCAGGTTTGAAGAATTGGATGAGAAAGGATGCTCAAGCTAGGAGCATCATTTACATGGCTGTAAATGATTATCTTCTACCTCACATCAGAGGTTTAGAAAGTGCAACAGATGTGTGGAATCTTTGGAAGACCATTTCCAAAATACAACCAAGTCAAGGAAGTCTTCATTATGGGCAGAGTTTACAACCTTTAAGAAGAAGAGATCACAATCAATTTCTGATTATGTGGCAAGGATGAAGGATATTGCAGATAGCTTGGGAGCAATAGATGAAGACATTGAAGAGGATAAGTTGGTAAGGCAAATACTTACAGGTTTGAGAGGAGATGAGAAGTGGAAGCCTTTCATATTGTCCATAGAATTGTCACTTGACCACTTTACTCCTGATCTTAATCAATTGCTAGGACACATGCTAACTTTTGAGTAGGACATTGAGGGAAACAATGACAGGAGTGCAAGTCAAGTCATGTACTCCAAGGACAAGAAAAAGAATGGCAAAGGGAAGCAGTCAACTGATGATGAAGGACCTTCAAGTCAAGCTAACTTTACAAAAGGAAGGATGAACTTCAGAGGTTTTTTTAAGACAATACTAAGGCTTTTTGGATTTGTGGCAGAACCAATCATTTAGCAAATGATTGTTGGTATAAAAATAAAAAAATGGTGGAAGCAATAACCAGAGCTTCAATCAAAGAGGTAGAGGAGGCAGAAATCAAAGAGGCAACTTCAGAGGAAGAGGTGGTAGGACATCATATGCTAGAGGAGGTGGAAGACGTTTTCAATCTCATTCCTACAACAACAATTATTATAACTATGCATCAGATCAGAAGGATGACATGACTCTTATCTTGAATGCAACTCATGAAGCAGTAGGAGAAGATCAAAGGGTGTTTTATATTGACTCAGGATGTAGCAATCATCTGAGTGGAAATATATCATGTATGAGTGATATGGAAGCAAAGGTGAATGGACATACAGTTCAAACAGGTGACAACACCAAACATAAGGTGGAAAGCATTGGATCAGTGAAGACAAAGAATGGAAGTACACTTTTGAGCAAGGTACTTTATGTTCCTATTATTCCTAAAAACTTGATAAGTATAGGGCAAATTGTGGAGAAGGGATATGAAGTCAGATGTATGGGGTCCTTCAAGGGACTATAGCATAAATGGATCCAGATATTATGTGTTGTTTGTTGATGATGCAACCAGATGGATTACTTTATATGTAATCAAGGAAAAATCAGAAGTGTTCAAGACATTCAAGCATTATCATGCTTACGTAGAAAGGATTACAGGGCAAAAGCTCAAGAGGTTGAGATCAAATGGAGGGGGAGAGTATTTCTCTAAAGAGTTTGATGATTATTTGTGGAATGCAGGTATAAAAAGAGAAGTAACTTGCAGGTACTCTCCTCAACAAAATGGAGTTGTAGAAAGAAGAAATAGAAATCTTGTAGAGTTTGCAAGAGCAATGATGAAGGAAAACAATTGCCCAAATTACTTATGGGCAAAAGCTATCAATACTGCAAGATATCTTGTGAATAGGTTACCTTGTAAAGCTTTGGATGGAAGAACTCCTTATGAAACATGGTGGGGTAAGAAATCTACTCTTGATCATTGTAAGGTATTTGGATGTTTAGCATATGCTTATGTTCCTTCAAAATTGAGACATAAGCTAGAACCCAAAGCAGAGAAGTATGTGTTTATTGGGTACGATGATAGACAAATGGGTTACAGATTGTGGAGTCCATCTACAAAGCAATTTCTTGTTACCAAAGATGTTACATTTGATGAGCAAAGCACATGGTATACAGGGTCAACAAATGAGTATGCAGATGTTAAAGAAATACAAAGGAAAGGGAAGACAAAAGTAAGTGTGTATGAAGAAGATATTGATGATGTTGATTATAAAAGTAAATTGCAGGATAATGTTGAAGTTGGGCCAAGATTTGATCCAGAATCAAATGTGGCTGAGATTTCAATAAGTGTAGAGGTCAGAAGATCCTTGAGAGAAAGAAAAGAACCTATCAGGTATAGTTATGATACATCTTTTCTAACAACAAAAGATTATGCTTACATTGTGAAGACAGAAGAGGATCCAATCACATATGAAGAAGCTAAAGGTAAACAGAATTGGGAGAAGGAAATGCAAGAAGAGTATGATGCTCTACTTGAAAATGAAACATGGGAGTTGGTGCCAAGACCAAAGAATCAGAAGGTCATTGGATGTAAGTGGGTGTATAAAACAAAAAGGTTTGCAGATGGTAAGGTGTCTAGATACAAGGCTAGAGTTGTGGTCAAAGGTTATGCCCAAACTTATGGGGTAGATTATGATGAAACCTTTAGTCCTGTTGCTAAGATGTCTACAATTAGATCATTGATTGCTATTGCTGCTTGTAAAGGATGAACGTTATCACAATTAGATGTGAAGAATCCATTCCTGAATGGGTACATTGCAGATGAAGTGTACATGGAGCAACCAGAAGGCTTCATGGATTCAATTGGATCAGAATATGTGTGTAATCTCAAGAGATCTTTGTATGGGTTGAAGCAGGCCCCAAGAGCATGGAGTTACAGGCTTGCTAGTGAAGGCCAGTGAAAATGGATATATTTACATGTGTATTTATGTTTATGATATTATTGTCACAGGTACAGATGCTCAAGGAATCAATGAGCTTAAGAAACAAATAGAGAAGGAGTTTAAGATAAGTGATTGGGGAAACTTATCTTATTTCTTAGGAATGCAGATTGTATATACTCAACATGGAGTATATGTTACACAAGAGAGATACTTGAAGAATCTTCTGGTTAAGTTCAACATGGAGGATTGCAAGTCTTCAATCACACCATTGGAGGTAAATCATAAGTTGAGCAGGTATGGAGGTGAAGAGTTTAATGACATGAAGAAATATCAGAGTTTGGTAGGTAGTTTAATCTATGCTACCTTGACAAGGCCAGATCTATCATATGCAGTAGGTGTGTTATCACAATTTATGCATTGTCCAAAGAAGACTCATTGGATTGCAGCTCAAAGGGTACTCAGATATATCAAAGGAACCCTAAGTGAAGGTCTGTATTACAGATTTACTTTTGATACAAGAATCAAAGTGTTTAGTGATGCAGATTGAGTAGGTGATTCAGATGATAGAAGGTCTACTCATGGGTATCTCTGTTATATTGGAGATAAATTAGTTTCTTGGTGCTCAAAGAAGCAACATACAGTTGCTTTGTCATCCACAGAAGCTGAGTATAAAGAAATGGTAGAGGCTGCAAAGGAAGTGATATGGTTAAAGACCTTGTTGAAGAGTTTTGGAAGTGATCAAAGTACTCCAATTATTTTTGGAGATAATATGAGTTCATTGTAGCTAACCCTGTTTTTCATGCCAGGACTAAGCATATAGAGATTCAGTATCATTTCTTGAGGGAAAAGGTACTTGATAAAGGGATTGAAGTGTTGTATACTCCAACAAAAGAATAGGTTGCAGATATGTTAACAAAAAGCTTGGATGGACCTAAGCTACAGAGATTCAAAGAGATGGCAGGAGTGAAGAAGAATGGAATAATCACAATTACTGATTGAGTGGGAGTTGTTGGAACAAAACAATCACAAATTGGTGATTACAAAGAGCTTGAAGCAAGCTTATGATCAGATTGAAGTGGAAGAAGACACTTGAGGAAGTGAAGAGATCTCAGAAGTGAAGCTTGTATACATATGTAGATTACAGTTGGAAATTCTTGTAATTTGAGTATAGATAATCCTTAGGATGACAAGGAATGATGTAATAAACGCGGGATAATTCTAGAACCATATGTATGTAAGTCAATGATGTAAATAAATACATGAGAGAGTCATTAGAAGACAAGTGTCATAGAGACAGATGTGAAGAGAGTCATCTTCACGAAATAGCGACAAGTATTTCGTAGATTTCTCTCACTTTGATCATGTGGATCAGAAATCCTTTTGTACACATCTAATCTAGAAGCTAATGAAGCTATGTTCAAAGTTTCATGATCTAATTTCTTTCATGCTGTGAGTATGATCAATAGGAACATGTGTATGTAGAGTCTGCAGAAAGACTTCTCAGAGTTGCACACTTTTTTGTGTCAATGTTTTTCTTAGATCTCAGTGCACAGTGTAAAGTTTTTTATGAGTGAGCATTCAAAATCTAATTTAGAAGGTAAGGAAGCTATGGCTAAAACTATTTAGCAAAACGGGGTCTGTGCTGTGAGAAATCAACTTAAGAAGTTGACTATGTCGAAGTCGTCATTTTGGGAAGACAGTTTCTGACACAAATTTGATCTAAGTGATCAAATTAGAAATCTGATAGTTCTTTTGAAGAACTAATGCTCAATATAGTTGCGCAAAGGTAGCATGGATATGTGAGTATCATTTGAATGAATAAAATCAAAGTAATATGAAGAGATTGAAGTCTATTTCTGAAGCAGACTCTTGAAGATGAAGAAAGCTTCATACAGAGAAGTATTTCTTAATATATGTGAAAGATAATTTGAAGTTTGTGTAAAGTTTGATTTATTCTTGATATAGAGAAGTTCTTAAGTCAAGATAAATTGAACATTTGGAGATTAAAAGGTCTCCAATAGGCAGTTCGATACAGATAAACGTAGTCGGGAGATACAAAATAGTCGGTAAAATATATGATCCGACAATATTCCTAGCAAAGAAGGATGTTCGATCTTCAAAGGGTTTATTCTATATTGGTTAAATGATGATAGTATACAATAGCATTACAATAGTACTGTGGTGGGATCTTATAATCTTCAATCTTATTTCTGAAGTGATATAATTAATGCATTTACACCTATGGCTTCTTCTTTTGCTACTTTGGGAGTTTCTCCTTCACAAGGTATGGGAAAAGGCTATTTTTAGTATCAAAAAAGAGAGCCATGATATCAAGAAGTCTAATGGGATGAACTTTGTGGTCTTCTAGACTCATATCATGGACATAATCATACCAAGGAGGCAATGGAATCATGGTACTTTCAACAAAGAAACCCACAAATATGGACAATAAGTTTTATGAGGAGCTTAAGCAGATTACTAGGTTTATGATTTAGCTGCATATAGCTCACGAAATCTACTTCCTAGTGCTAGAATGCAAGCAAATAAAAACATGTGGCAAAGTTGATGTAATACCTATGAGAAGAACATGCTTTATAGTAAGGTATACTCCATACAAAGGTTCTATAAACTCCAAATGTCTAACATAGATGTGTATCACATGCAACATTGGTGAATTTCATGCCCTATCCACTCAATTTCATATAGAAAAGTTGACATAGATTATGAGACAAAAGCCATCATATTGTTGTGCATGTTACCTGAATCATGGGATAAATTCTATAGAACTATCAGAGGCAATGCATTAAAAGGCAAAGTTCAATTATATGGATGTTTGCCACACATTGTTAAGTGAGGAAAATCACAAAATGTCCAAAATGATACTTTCAATGATGAAGCTCATATAGTTTGGATATCAAGATAGGCATGCTAGCATAGAGGTAAAGACAAGAATTGAAAGGATGAGCAACATGGAAGGGATAAGTCTTAGAACCAAGGGGTGGAGTGCTATCACTTCCACGAGGTGGGACATACCTAGAGAACCCCGAAGACAAGAAGAAAGTACAAAATATATTGGCAAATAGACACAAAAAGGGGAAATTTGAGAAATCTTATATAGTTTCGTAAGAAAGTAGGACTTCGATGGTGTGACTTTGATCAAACAAGAATGTCTTCTATTCTATAGCATGGCATCAAGTAGTGATATTCTATTTAGTGAAGTTTTTTCACTATTTGGTGAGACTTTCAGCAAAATGCTCTCATTGGAATCCCCTCCTCACGATTGGCTTCTTGATTGTAGAGTTTCATTTCATTTGACATAGCATCGAGGGTGGTCCATGAGGTATGAGGAGTGGAATCTAGGTATGAGATGGAATCTAGGTCCGATTTGGCTTGGAAAATACCATCAATAAGATGTTGTGGGAGTCAAAGATATTCAAATTTAGATTGCAAAGGGGGTAAACCTCACAATGAAGAACGTTTAACATGTATTATAACTCACACGTAGTCTAATTTCAATCAATTAGTTAGATGATATGAACTATAAGGTAACCTTCTATGTCAAGTCATATCAGATTACCAAAGGGAGTATGATTGTTGCGAGAAGTAGCAAAGTAGCTACTCTTTACCCTCTATTCATCCAAGAAACTCGTCTATTACTCATGATTTTTGAGATCCCTTTCTCGAAGTGGTGGTATAATTGATGGTTTCATATATCACGAAGAGGGTTGGAAGTGTTTCCCCAAAAATTATATATTATGGTAGTGTCCTTTTTGGATTCTTCAATCTACGTACATAGCTAGTTTGGGAAACAATCATGAAGTTGATACATTGATACATAGCTAGTTTGGGAAACAAACATGAAGCTGATACACTGCTTCAATGAGAAATTCTAAGAAACACTTAGATGTGCTTCACATAGACATATGTGGAACAATTCCCACTAGGTCTCTTGGTGGTGCATTGCGCTTCATTGCCTTTGTATGTGACTCGACAAGGAAGCAATGATACATCATGCAGATTTGGCACAATAGTTATAGGGAAAGGCATACTAGCAAGAATGCATGTGGTCAACCTATAGGCAAAGGCATACTAGCAAGAATGCATGTGATCAACCTATCACCAAATACACCAAGGGCTGGAGGTAGCACAAAAGCTATGGACAAGTAAGTTCCTAGACTTTGAGCATTTGAAGGTGTTGACCATGAGAATGCAACATATGCCTTGACCAAATCACTCATTGTGGATCCGTTTCACCAATGCTCACGATTCATAGGGATCACTTCTATCATTTCTTCTTCTCTTTCCTCTATTTTCGTCTTGTTGATTACTTGTTTTAGTGTTTAAACTTCAATCTACTATAAGCTAATTAGGCACGGATTCATGACAATGTCTTTCTGGTGTTCCTATTACTTGGCTTACAAAACACTCTAGGTTTCTCCTGAGTTGCAAGAAACCCTATTTATAGTGGCTCCCATCTTTGACACTGGCCATAACCAACACTTTCTAAATCTTATGTCCATCGGGCTGTGCTCAATCCTTTATTGCTAGCCAATAGATTGATTGCCAAATGGATTATGAAGGCTATTGGAAATAATAATCATTGGGTTTTGCTATTGACAAGAATTACTAAGAACTTTGATTTCTAGGACAATAAAAGTTATAAGGGTCACATATTATGGGATATCATTGCTTCTCCACACATATTTGTGCCCCAAAAGGAGCATATTCTCTACGTTTTTCGGAGAGCTTGGATGTAGATTGAAGGCGTTTTTCTTCCTTCCTAAAAAGATTTACTTAAGTATGTTCTTTTTTATGTTGAAATCTCCTTGGTTTACTTTTTCGGAGAGCTTGGATGTAGATTGAAATCTTCTTCTTTTTTACTTTTTCGGAGAGCTTGGATGTAGATTGAAGGCATTTTTCTTCCTTCCTAAAAAGATCTACTTAAGTATGTTCCTTTTTATGTTGAAATCTCCTTGGTTTGGTTATGGCATATAAATGAAGAAGTTATTGTTAAACAAGAAATCCCATGAAAGTTTCTTGGTTGCTACTATTTCTTGGAGAGATCTATAGAAAAATGGTAGGTTCTTGGTTGAGCAAGAGAGTGCTTCACATTTTCATCTTACTGGTTGCTAAACTCAAGTTACCATGATAAGAATTAATCTTTTTTTTTGTAATAAAAGGAAGTTTGGCCTTGGCCTATTCTCCCGGACTTTAATTAAAGTAAAGGAGAAAAGTTACAAGAGAATGGGACTAGAGCCCATGGGACCCCCCAAATCCCACAATGCAGGGGACAGGTTTGGCAAGCTAGAGTGCATTACAAATGATGCGGATAAAACTATCATCTCCCTAATGCGGGACCCATTTGGGTTTCAGCTTGTTATCTTCGAGGAGATAATTAGAGTGGTGCCTAAACAGTGGAGATCTCTTATCTCGGGAGATTCTTTTACCTAGAAGAAAGAAGGATTTCTCAATCGACCATTCCTTTGGAGTTTGGCCAAAATTGACAGCACATCGCTCTCTCCAAATCTTCCAAAGATTCTCACCCCTGATGGCATTCCACAGCCTTGATGAGCAGCCGACTGCCTCATCCAACAACGCCTGTTGCCAATTGATTTGGTTCGTGAGTCCAATATCTGGCTACCAAACTTGATTGAACATAAATTTCTTTGTATTCAGGAAAAATGAGAATGATTCCATCCAAGCTACAACCCTCTATGTTTCCTCATAAACTCTTGAGCATTCAGAGCATGAGTTTTGTAGTTGGTATGCTCCCACTAGAGCTAAACCACTCAGACAACTCTATTATGAGGTGAATCCCTTCTCTTTATTTCTAGAACTACCTTGTTTGAATGCATAGACAAACCTACAATCAATCCCTAATTTCTTCTATTAACTTGCCTCTATTGGAAAAAAAATGGTATTGATGGTCCCATCGTCCTACCAGGGAGGGAACCTCATTGACGTGAACTCGACCCTGGTCAATGTGGGTTGTTGTGGCCACAAATTCTTTTAGCAAAGCATTCGATGCTAAAAGATCCTAGAGTTTATGTCTCGTGTTGATAGGGAGTTCTTTCTCTAGCCATTTCTTAATGAGAAAGTCACCAGGTGCTTCTAGCAACTTAGTCATTAAGGCCTTCGTTCAGATCATCAGCTCAAGGAAGGATTCCCCCTTCTTTAGAGAGAGCTTTTCCAAATCATCAAGAACCTATTCGGTGGAGTTTCTAGGTCAAAAAGATGCTAAAGATTCTCCTTTCATGACCTTTGACATGACAAAATGGTCTCCTTCGAACTCACTAAAGCCTTTATCTACTAGCTTGTCTAGAGTCACTGGGAAAAGGGTTATGAATGTGTGAGTTTGGCCCTCTAGGCCGTGGCTTTTGCACAATGCTAAGAAACATCATACATGGTCATCTAGGTCTTCAGTGGTCGCTCTCTATAAGATATGGAAGTTGATGTTGATGAGAGACAAGAGATAAGGGAGTGCTTAGGTGGAGAAAGTTGCAATTGCTTTTCTCTACTACCAGGCTAGATTCTTACTACAACTAGCAATACTACGGTTAACAATTCTCTTAAGAGTGTGAACAGGACTAAGGAAACTATGACAAGACCAGGTTCTAGTCATAGATCTTAAAAGTACATATGGTGAATAGAATCGTTGGTGCCCTAGGTCTCATGGGCATGCCACAGTTGTATACAATGTTGTCTGTTGTGCATTGGGTTTTTCTGTACTTTGATTATTAGATGTAGTGAGAATCCTTCTTGGAGGTCGATGATCACAAAACTTAATAGATAGATAGTTCATGGGCACAAAAATTAATAGGAAATCAAAGAAAGACTATTATATGAGGTTGCACTACCCATAAGCTGTGAAGAGAAATTAACGCAGACTCAAATCAGAATGCAATAAAATGAAACACTAGAATAGTTACGACACCCGAATTCTGCAGAGAAGAGACAAAGAAACTATGAAGAACTCTGATATATTACAATGAACTCGAGATATAGTGAATAGGATGCAAAACAATGCTAGCACCTATCTTCTTCTCATAGTAAGCATCCGTTCACCAAAAAATCCAAGAAGATCCCTACAACGACGTCTCTCTCTCTCTCTCTCTCTCTCTCTCTCTCTCTCTCTCTCTCTCTCTCTCTCTCTCTCTCTATCTATCTACAGCTTGCATACCCCCATTACTTTGCAATAATGAATGCTATGAGCGACTTCACATCCCCTTCTGTGCGCATGAAGTTCCCTCATTATCTACTATCAACGCCATCTCCACATATTTCTTCTGCCCGATATATGTTTATTGGTAGCAGCCATAGCAGTCAAGCATTACAAGATAGGGAAGCCATCAAAGAGAGTCAGAACAGAGGGAAAGTCAAGCAGGACCAAGTAGGCAAAGCATTCAACAAAGATCTGGCAACTAGGCTTATACAAATTTTCAAAGGATAAATCTTTTTCAACACTGGTTTTCATCACTACATCAACATTGTAAATACCGTTTTTGGTAGATTAGACTCCATTTTTTTCAAGACAAGGAGTCCTTGAGCTTTTTTTCTTGAGGAGTATTAGAAGCACCTACTTATCAATTTTCATAATTTTTAGACTCCGTTTGAGCCCTCAAAATAAGCCGTGGAACCTAATTTTTAACTAGGTCAGACACTAGCTCTAGATAGGGCCAAAATCTAATAAAAAGCTATAAAAAGAGCTAGAGAGCTCCTTTTTTAGGTTGGCTTGTTAGATATTAAAGCTTATGTAAAAGTTATCTTTCATAATAGAACGCATTCCGTTGCTCCATATCTTTGTCTTATCGTGTGTGTGTGTGTGTATGTGTGTGCATGTTTGTGTGCTTCTCACTCATGCACTTGTGCCTTCACTTGCCCACGGTCCTCATAACCTCCTCACATCTTCTCAGATTGACAATTATGAGGTGGATCTCCTTATGTTGGTACTTGTCATTGTGCTAGAGTGACACCAAATTTGGCATCGTTGCCAGGGATCGAGCTTTGAGAACAAGTGTGTGATGGTAAGACATAGAGACGTGATGTTGGAATCATAGGTAATCTGTTGTCAGGATCTTACTCACGCGCATACAGAGATTACGGAACCGGAAAACACACAGAGAATAGACGCAACAAGAGACGAGACACAACGGAGTATTGGGTGCAATCTCCCCCCATGCACTCTGTTTCGACAGTCCACAGAGTGCATGTATTTATAGGACTTTTGATTACGTCGAAAATAGTGGTTACATGAGGGCGGCTTCGAAAAGCAGGCGTGAAACTAAAAGTTGGTAACTTTTACAGAAAGCCATTACTTTGAATAATAGAAACTGCGGTCTACAACGACCCTTATTCTAACAATAGAACCTTCTACGCAGGTTTATTTACAAAATAAATAATAATTATTTGGATTATTGATGTCCGCCCTTTCACGCCTTGCACGCTCCTCACGAACCTTCAGCTGCTATATCAAAAACATCAAAAACATATTAATACATTAATAGTTTAACATTTTAACAATGCCTTGTTCAATAATATACAACATGCCTCTCAGTTGACAAGCAACTGACCTCAGTTGATAAAATAATTTAACACTCTAATAATTACAATACATTGTTCAACATATTCCATGTTACTGTTACAATCCAATAATGCATTGTCCAACATATTCTATGTTACAATCCAACAATGCATTGGCTATTCCATATTTCAATCCAACAATGCATTGGCTAACATATTCCATGTTACAATCCAACAATGCATTGGCTAACATATTCCATGTTACAATCCAACAATGCATTGGCCAACATATTTCATGTTACAATCCAACAATGCATTGGCTATTTGATATTTCAATCCAACAATGCATTGGCTATTCCATATTTCAATTCAACAATGCATTGTTCAACATATTCCATAAGGTATAACATGCCCCTCAGTTGAACAAGCAACTGACCTCAGTTGATAAAAGAATAAACATGGATGGCCAGTCACATGTTTCATCACTGAATAAAGAAAATAGGCATGTGCCATGTAAAAATACATGCATGGAAATGTTCATGGAGCTGGTACATTAATGTGTTGGGGTATGATATACAGGATTTAAGTCAAAATGTAATCCAAAAGTGATGACAAAAATGAATATCTGGATATGATAAAATAATAATTAATTATCTAATCATGAATTTATACTTGAATGCATGTGCATATGAATTTTGTAAAAATTTCGGCAGCATAACGGCGTGATTTTGAAAACCGGAAAATTTCCGACAAACAATTTCCATGATACATAAAGGGACTAAAAGGGGATTACACACCCTGACATATGTATTTTTTTTTTTCTCCTCGCTAACATGCAATAAAATACATACCTGTCCATGCAATAAGAATTCATGTACCATACAAGACAAACCATGTTTAAACGATGCGTATATTCCATGTACGATGCAAAACATGCATGTCCAAAATGTAAGTGGATGCAAAAAGAAGACAACTATGCATATAAATTGACAAGAAACGTATCTGGATGGTTACAAAGTAATTTGCCGATGTGTGCAGGTGCTGAAGATGATCCACCCCTTTATCATAATAGCATGACAATATGCCTTCAGGAATCGAGGCTTCGAAAAGATGATTAAAAAAAAGTTTGTTTGATGATGAATGGGTAAAGTCCAAATTCTTTTGATCTTGGAAGAGAAGCTCAAAAGATATGTTATAGCCACTCTATAAAGAGATCGGAGATATCTTTCCATAGCAGTAAAACAAAATCTCAAAATTAAAGGTATTATGCTCCTATAGACTAAATTCAATATGTAAATACATCACAATTATCAAACATGTAAGATAAACTTTAAAGGTAGAAATGAATCCTTAAACTCTTCTTGAAAAGCCTTCCAGGTGCGTGGACAATCTTCTCGACGAGAAAGATCATTCCACCATAACTGCGCTCGTCCTACCAAATAATTAGTGGCAAACTCGATTTTCTGATTTTCTGAATATAACTCGTCGGAAAAGAAATCGTTGAATAGGGATAGCCATGATAAGACCAAGCGGCCATCTATTCGTCCGTCGAATTGAAGCATAGCATAACGTCCTTGTATGGCTTGTTGAAGTGCTTGAAGTTCTTGGTTCATAATCTCTAACTCTTGCTCGAATGAAACTCTAGGTAAAGGTGAATTACTGTGATCCTCCATGGTGCTCTTGGACCCTTGCTCTCACCCTTGGTGTATTGAACCTTCTTGTTAGCAACCTTGGTGTCTCGATCCCGTGTTCTCAACCTTGCTTGGTATCTTGAACACTCAATCAAGTGCCACCCAAAGATTACCAAGGATTTCACACTTGCAAGCTAGCTCATTGGAAAGTTCGTTCCGAGAGCTTTCCAACGGTATATTACACGCCTCAATCCGACCTACGGATTGAAAGTTACACTTAATTCTTTGTTGGGTCCATCCTTGAAATTGCCGCGAGCGCCTTGCACAAGTACCAAAGAAAGAGAATTTGAGTACAACTCCAAGGGATGGTGGAGTGGTCAAAGTACTTCCCTTGAAAGTAGGAGGTTGTGGGTTCAAATCCTCCTACCTTAGGGACTCTAAACCTCTCTAATACCACTCAAAAATTAAAATTGTCTCGCGCGTAGCCAACGGTCGCCAACGGAGCCTTGGGTGCCAATGTTGCCAATGTATTGCCTAAGTTATTGCCTAAGTTATTGCCTAAGCTCTTTGCCTTAGTCGACGCCTTGGAGTAAGCTGAAGGAAACGGAGACGGAGACGGAGACGAAATCGGAATTGCGAACAGAGAACAGAACCCTCTGTATTGACGCGTGCAGAGCTCTGATACCGAAGGAGAAGACGTAGGTGAAGAGGTAGGTTCTGGTTCTGGATCAGGATCAGAAATTGAAACTGAAACTGAAACAGAAACCGGAACCGGAACAGGAACATGAACAGGAAACGGAAACGGAGAAGGAGACGGAGACGAAATCGGAATCGCGAACAGAGAACAGAACCCTCTGTATTGACGCGTGCAGAGCTCTGATACCACTGTTGTCAGGATCTTATAGGACTTTTGATTACGTCGAAAATAGTGGTTACATGAGGGCGGCTTCGAAAAGCAGGCGTGAAACTAAAAGTTGGTAACTTTTACAGAAAGCCATTACTTTGAATAATAGAAACTGCGGTCTACAACGACCCTTATTCTAACAATAGAACCTTCTACGCAGGTTTATTTACAAAATAAATAATAATTATCCGGATTATTGATGTCCGCCCTTTCACGCCTTGCACGCTCCTCACGAACCTTCAGCTGCTATATCAAAAACATCAAAAACATATTAATAAATTAATAATTTAACATTTTAACAATGCCTTGTTCAATAATATACAACACAATCTCTTGCTTTTTACTCTTCTATCTACTTCATCTTCATCACCACCATCTCTACTCTCCATCTCCTTCCATCATCATCTTCACCATTTCCGTCATATCCCCACATTCAATCTCCATTCTCTCATTTTACTAGTGAGCGTGAGAGAAAGAGAGAGAGAGAGAGAGAGAGAGAGAGAGAGAGAGAGAGAGAGAGAAAATTTGTGTGCTTTCTTTTTGCATGTTTCTTGAGCGTTCTTGCATGTACAAGCATCCACAACAGCTGCAGCAACTCCAACAGCTGCAGCATTGATCTCTGTCAATCCCAACAGATAGAAAAATCGATCCTTTGCTAAAACTAAGTGCACAATCATAAAGTATAAGCTTTGCACATCACAAATCCATAAAAATTTCAAAAAATTTGCATTTTCTTTATCCATCATGATCGACACCATTAATCATGATTGACACTGTCAATTGCGATGGACAGCCTATCCATTGCAATGGACAACCTGTCCATCATGATTGAGAGACCATGACACAGTGAAAAACCTATCCATCATGATGCATAAGGCCATGATTGACACAAATTTATGAGAAAAACCAAAAAATTCAGTCCATCATGATGGACACCATCAATCACGATCAATACAACAATCACGATCGACACCATCAATCATGATCGACACGTCAATTGCGATCGACACCATCAATTGCAATCGACACATCAATCACGATCGATGCCATCAATCATGATCAACACTATCAATCCCAATTGATAGGCCATGACAGATAGCTCTGTCCATCGCGTTTGACAACCCTATCCATCACAATTGACAAGCAATTTCGACCAAAATTTTAGGGTTTTTAATTTTTGAATTTTTTGCTAATATTGCTAAAAAATTTCAATTAATTGGAACATTGTGAGGCCCAAAGCAAATATTTTGAGAAGTTTTATTTGACTGTTTGCCTATTTTAACCCCTAGAACCCTGAAATGACATAACTTTTTTCTACAAAATCTGTTTTTCGTGATCTTGAGTTTGTTGGAAAGCTAGTTTTAAATTCTACGCAAACCTTGATGGGTTTTTGTAAAAATCATAAGTTGAGTTTTAGATATAGTATTTTGAAGTTGACCTTCCACAAGGGTGAGGAAGCTAAAGGACCTCTAGGGTAGTATTTCACAAAGACAAAGGAAAATTTGGCCTTTGAATTACATGAATGAAAATGGTCTGTTAATTCAATTAGATTTAACTCTTGATCTAACTGTGGAACTTTTACAGGTCCATTGAGAGCATCAAAGGGCGTCCCGAGCAAGAGCGTGTTGCAAGCTTGAGAACGACTGTCTTGAGCACTTAAGTGTGAGAAAAGGAGAAGAGACTTGAGGTTGGAGCATTCTCAACCCCCTCAATCAATTCTAGCTTAGGCTAAGTATGGTTAGTGGTATTGATTAGTTAGGGCTATTTTAGGCATGATACAAGTACAAGAACCCCAATTAGTCAAGTGCAAGCATAAATAGGTTAGTTTTGTGACAAACTCTAAAGTGAACGGACATAAATCGAGCGATCAACTTCAAGTGCAATAAAATTCAAGTATCTGTCATGACAGAAACTATTGGACAAGAAGTGACAGTGTAAGGAAAATAAAAAGAACAAGGGACTAATACAAAGAACTTTGCAACAAGGTTGTACTTGGGAAAACTGGGATAGCAATCAAGACATATGAACCTTAGGTCAGGAAGGCACCTAGAGCGTGATAGACAAAGCCTCAGATCTTTTGAAGCTAGTGTCAATCATATAGCTAGGTCATAGGTGCAACAATTGAGTGATTACCCATATGTTCTAAATTAAAAAACGAGTGACTTTGAGGTGTCATATAGCATGAAGAGACCAGTAGGTAGCTCAAGAGTGGCATACCTAGAAAGACCAGAAGGACCATATAAGACTCAACTAGAATATATCAAGACCAACCGACTAGCTGCTCGCATCTATGAGGATGGCCTAAGAAGATCTATTGTCCAAATCAAGAACCCAGATCAACCTGTTGGACTAGAACACCCAGTAGTCAAATTTGAAGATGGGTCATACATTGATAAAGAAGGAACCATGTATGTAGTCACCAACTAGCGAGAATAGAATAGATGAAATTTGGCAATGTAATCCCAAAGACTGAAATAGGTGACATAGAGCAAGGGAATTTGGGAAGAGAGCCAAGAACCCCTAGAGGTAAGTCAGTCTTAACCAGGATATTCACACCAGAATGGATTGTTCTGGAATAGGGAGACAGATGAATCCTTTTACAGGTTTAAGACCGATCAACCTAGTGAAGTAGGAAGCATGGCGATATATGAATTCAAGGATGCTGACACCCCAAGCGAAGTGGTCTATTTAGACAACACATTGGAGAGAATGCTCATGATAATGGAGCCTAGTAGGCATGCCTACACGTGGAAGGATGAATTTGTTTTTCCCAATGAAGACCTAATGTCTCTTATGGTCATCAAGGAGTTGGACCATCCCAAGCTCACAGAACTCAGAGGGACAAGAGTAGAGATAGACCCGAAGTAAGCTTTGCTAACCCAATGGGAAGAGAATGAATAGGAATAGAAATGAATAAAATGGAAAACGAGAGGCATAGAGGCCTAAGGAACCAAAGAAATGCCGATAAATTCCCTCTGCCAAGACCTAGAGAACACCCTAGGATCTTGAGGCCTACACAACTGGTTAAGTCCATGAAGAATTATTTCGATGGTACAGGAGACCCGTATGATCATGTGTCAGAATTTAGGCAAGTCTTCAGAGCCCAACAAGTTGACGACTTGTTTACGCAATACAACACTTTTGTTCTAACTCTCAAGAACACTTCCTTAACATGATTTCAACCACTACACCAAGGTTAGTTCAGAAATATAGACCAATTGCTAGAAGCATTTATTATTGAATTCTCCAAGAGTGGCATAAGGCACAACACTTCATCACTAATCCATAGCTTTAAACAAACACCTCAAGAGACAGTGAGACTCGTGGGAAGAAGATTTAGGCAATACTTGGAGAGACGCCCAATTCCAGAGCTACCCACACCAACCAAACAAGTGGTACTATTCCTAGATATAAGTCCTAAGTTGAGATCCTACATGTATCTAAAGGAACCGAGAACCATAGAGCAATGCATACGTATGTGCATAGATATTGAGGATAACATAGGTGAGGAACTAGAGCTCTCTAAGATTTACAAAGATTCAGATAGTTCCACTAGCCTCATATCCAAATCCCCTACTTCTATTGATGAATTGTTAGAAGAAGTAGCTCAGAAGTTAGGAGTCTCTAGCAAGCAGACACCTAGACTTGCCCCAATGAAATGGTGCTATACCTATGGAGGAGACCATTTGGCTAATGTGTGTCCAATTATGGCTCATCCCCAAAACACTAATAGCCAATACTGCACCATAGAAAGGAGATGCACTAACCATACTACACAGGATTGCCCATACGATAAGCAAGTGGTTAGGCAAAAATTATCCTCAACCATATCCACAACAGGGGGGATATTCAAAACCAGTACCCATCGCAGTAGTATGTTAGGCCCAACAACCCTACCAGCCACCCTATGAAGCATAACAATGATCTCAACCGATTTTAGTTCAATAACCTCCACCTCTAGTCAACATGATCCCAATGAAGTATGCAACTCCTGAAGAAAATTTGAATAGATCTGTAGTGCTAGCATCACCATTGATCTCAGAAAGTGACCCTAACAATCACAGTTTTGACTCGGCTCAAATGGATAGTCCACCAACCTACTATATGCAATCATCAGAGCATAATGAGACTTACTCTTACAAAGACCCTAGAGAACCTAGTTGGGAGCCAGACTATGCTAATGTAATTATGCAAATCCTAACCCTAGGCCTCAATCTAGACAAATAAGATCCCCAGCACCTAGAGGGCCATGTTACAGATGCCATGGAGATCACTTCATTCATGATTGCCCTATACCTGCACATGTGCAACCCCAGTGGGTGAAAATTCAAGGTTTTTGTCTGGATTGTGGGAAGGAGCATCTTCTATGAGACTGTCCCAAGAACCCAAACAATGAACCAAAGATCACTCCTATTAATGTCATTGGGTTAGTAGTAGATTCTAATGGAAGTGTGACTTCCACTGCCCCTGGGCAAGTAGTCTCTAGAGCTAAGTCATTACAACAAAACCTAGGCTTAGGTCAGGAAAAGAATTCTAAGGGTAGTGAGACCGAGAGGAAGAAAAGGACAAGATCTTGGAAAGATAGGTGGGAGAGAATGAAAAGGCAATGGTCAAGGAAGATGAGCGAACTTGAGGAAAGCCTAAGAGAAATGAAGGCCAAGATACTTGAACTCACATTTCAAACGCATTCTCACACATCACCAAAATCACGATCCCTATCACCTTCTAATCCACCACCTTCTCAGCCACCTCATGTAATCTCACCACCACCTAGAGTAGGATCAATCTTAGCATATCACACTCTTGAAGACCTAGACATGATGCTTAAAGCATATCATGCCAGAATCCAAGAAGGGAAAAATGTGACAGAACATGAACAGTGTTACCCCAAGGGTGACCTAGAAATTCAAAGAACAAAGCTCTGTGCAAATATGGTAGAATTGGCTCAAACTATGTTTGAGGCCAGCTATTTGTTCAACTCCACAACCTTAGTCAAAACATAGTTACACTTTGATGGATTATTCGAAAGATTGGAAAACATGATAGCTGAGTCAGGAGAACACGCTACATCACAAGTGAGAAACATCAGAAGTAAAAGCGTAAGTCTTCCTCCCTAGGATGCTTACGTTCCCAACTCCACTGAGTCAAGAACCTCTGCTTCTGTAAATCAATACTCCTAAGCATTTTTAAGAGAAATTCAAGAAGAGAAATGGGCTAAAGAAAGTGAAAATCCTCCTCCCATTGAACTTGTGGATGACCTGCATGATCAATTCCCACAAGATATTCCTTCCATTTATGGAGAACAAGAGGATGTCTAGTCTAGTGAACGATTAGACTTCGAGTCTAATTCTCTAAAAGAATTGCCCCATTTCACAGGTCCATGGGAAGCAAATTCCGCCTGTATCAGAGCACTCATAGTCATGGTAAGAAACAAAGACTCGATTTTGCCTAGAAATACAGAAGTAGTAAAGAACACTTAAGTGGAGTGCAATCTCACTTTAGAGGAGCTATTCAAGGTTAAACCAGAATTATGCAAACACATAGCCAATCAAGTACTAGAAGTAGCCAAAACCCATTCCCCGATAGGATCACATAAAATAGTGCTAGAAATACCATTGGATAAGATAGGAGACATGAGTGAAGGAGAAGAAGGAAACACCTATCTCCCTATCACTCATCAGGGTTACATGACCAAGGCTATTTTGGACTCATGCACAAGAGTTGCAATGGCCACCACTTCCTTATGGAAGCATTGGGGCAAACCAACACTCAAGCCAACAAGAAAGAAATTTCAAATGGCTGATGGTCACATAGAAAGACCCTTAGGACTACTAGAAGGGATAACTCTCACTACTTGTGGTGTAGAGTTTGAGCACGCTTTTGCCATATGTGACTTTAACAAAAACCAAGCCTATGAGATGATTTTGGGAATACCGTTAATGAGATAGTTGCAAGTAGTACATGATTGGGGGACCAATTCCTTGTATCTACAACACTTAGGTGTTACAACTAAAGTCAATCTCAAGGATTACTCTCATAGAGACGTACCCCATATACAATGGAATCTCATCCATAGAGCCACAAATGGCACGGAGTTAGTGCATTCCATAGGATCAGGATCGTCATGGATGCATGAAGACACTCACTTATGGATGTGAAAAGTGGAAGTAGAAGAAGAGAAAAGAGAAAATTCCAGAGAGGTAGGTGTAAAGGAAACTCATAGATCAATTCGAGACCCAAATTATGCACTTGTAGTACTTCTAGATGAAGATTTTGAACCTCATGGTTAGGAAAAAATCTTATCCACGATGGATGTAGCCACCAATGAAGAACAATGGGCACCACATGTGATGAGGATGGCTATGACATTTCAATTTTCACTATAGAACCAATCATGTGTCACAATTCGGTTATTGAAGAGTGTGAGCCTAGCATGGAAGAAATCGAACAAGCAAGTGACTCATATTTAGAATCACTTATTATGGATTCATTTTGTGCTTCAAAAGAGGAATACATGTACGAAGTAGAAGCTCACCCTCAAGGATGAGAAGAGCTTACAAAAGATGTGAGGTTAACTACACAAATAACCATTCCATAGGGAAGTGGTAGCAATTGCAACTCCCGTGCCTGAGTCCAAAATTGCCTTGGTTGTGTATCCTTGGTGGGTAATGGGAAGATATGTGTTTCCTTCTTCTCCTTCACTCATGTCTCCTATCTTGTCCAAGGGTATTTCTGGCACTGTTCTATGAGAACCTAGCTGGGAATGAGGTTTTGCTATTTCAAGCACTTGATTGGCTACATGTTTCCACAGTTCTGGCATAGCTTTGAGTAGTTCTTCTAAAGTGAGATTGCACTGCACTTTAGTGTTCTTTATGACCTCCATGTTCCTAGGTATGATTGAGTCTTCTTTTCTTACCATGATCGTGGCTGCTCTCATACAAGTAGACTTAGCCTCCCATGGGCCTGTGAAATGGGGTAGTTTCTGTAAGTAATTAGACTCCAAGTCTAATCTCTCATGAGATTGGGCACTCTCTTTCTCTCCATAAATGGAAGGAATGTCTTGTGGGAATTGATCATTGCGCATCATCCACAAGTTCAATGGGAGGAGGAACTTCACTTTCTTTAGTCCATTTCTCTTCCTGAATCTCTCGTAGGAATTCTGGTGAGTACTGATTCATAGAAGGAGATGTGTCTGGTTCTATGGAGTTAGGCACATAAGCTTCCTGGATAGGAAGGCTTATCCTTTCACTTGCATTGTCCTTACTTTGAGAGGCGGGGTCCTTTTCAGATTTTGTAATTAGCCTCTCCAATCTTTATAATAGTCCATCAAAGTGCAATTGTGTCTTAGCTGAACTAGAGAAGTTAAAAGAGGTGACTGGGTTCAAACATGGTTTGAGCCAATTCCACCATCTTAGCACAAATTTTAGTATGTTCAAGCTCTAGTTCAGCTCTAGGGTAACACTTTTCATGATCCGTTACGTTTGGCCCTTCTTGGATTCTTGCCTGATATGCCTTAAGCATCATGTTTAAGTCCTCAGGAGTGGGATCTGCTAAGACTGATCCTACTCTAGGGGGTGGTGGGATTGTGTGAGGTGGGTTGGAAGGTGGTGGATTGGATGGAGATGGGAATGGTGGTGGTGGGGTAGTGTGAGAGTGAGTTTGAGATGTGAGTTCAATTATCTTGGTTTTTGTTTCTCTTAGACTTTCCTCGTGTTCACTCATCTTCTTTGCCCATTGCCTTTTCATTCTCTCGCAACTATCCTTCTAGGATCTCGTCCTCTTCTTGGTTATGCTCTCAGTTTCACTAACCTCGGAACTCTTTTCCTGGCCTAAACCTTGGTTTTGCTGCAAAGCTTGAGCTCTAGTGACCACTTGCACTGGTGCAGTGGAAGTTACACTTCTTGTAGAGTCTACTACTAACCCAATAACGTTGATGGGAGTGTTTTTTGGCATATTGTTGGGGTTCTTAGGACAATCTCGCAAGAGATGCTCTTTCCCACAATCGGGACAAAAACCTTGAATTGTCACAGATTGGGTTTGTGTAGGTGCAGGCATAGGGCAATCACAAATGAGGTGATCTCCCTAACATCGATAGCATGGTCCTCTAGGAAATGGGGGTCTTACCTGCCTAGGTTGAGGTCTAGAGTTGGGGTTTGCGTACATGACGTTTGCATACTCTGGCTCCCAACTAGGTTCCCTCGGTTCTTCACAATAGTAGGACTCATTATGCTCAGGTGACTGCATGTAGTAAGCCTTGGGGCTATCAATATGGGTAGAGTCAAAACTATGATCACTGGGGTCACCTTCTGAAAGTAATGGAGTTACTGGCACTATAGTTCTATTTAGATTTTCTTATGTAGTTGCATACTTCACTGGAATCACATTCGCTGGAGCAGGGGGTTGCTATGTTAGAACAGGTTGAGGTCTTTGTTGCCCTTGATAGGGTGGTTGGTAGGGTTCCTAGGGCCTACCGTATTGCTATGGTGGGTACTGGTTCTGGTACCTGCCCTGTTGTGGACATGACTGAGGGTAATTTTGTCTGACAGTTTGTTTGTTATAAGGGAGATCTTCTGCGGTGTGATTGGTCTATCGTGCAGTACTGGCTACTAGGATTCACTTGGGTTTGATCCATAATGGGACATACATTCGCCATATGGTCACCTCCACAAGTATAACATCTTTTGACTGGGGCAAACCTTGGTATTTTGTTTGCTTGAGACTCCTAACTTCTGAGCTACTTTCTCTGCAAGCTCCTCAATAGATGTGGACGGATTTGAATTGAGGCTAGTACAGCTATCTGAATCTCTCTAGATTTTTGAAAGCTCTAATTCCTCCCCTAGGTTATCCTCGATGTGGATGCACATGCGTACACACTCTTCTATGATCCTAGGGTCCTTCAAGTACACATATGATCTCAATTTGGTACTTAGTAGTCCATCCAAGAATAAAGCCACTTGTTTGGCTGGTGTGGGTAACTTAAGAACATGAAATCTCTCTAGGTGACACTAGCCTCTAAAGACCTAAGGCTTTGTCTATCTCTCCCTAGGTGTCGTCCTGATCTAAGGTTCATATGCCTGATTGAAAAACCCCAATTTTCCCAAGTACAACCTCGTTGCAGATCAATTTGTATCAGTCACTTGGTTCTCTTTTAGTTGGTTATCATGTTTATGCTCTTGTCTGATATCACGTTGTCGGGTCGTGTAGATGCTCGGATGTTGGATCAGTCCATCCGCCAAAATCGAGCGGCACACGCGGAGTGTCTGTAGCAAACTCAGGCTTATGAAAATAAGGGTTCTAATGACAAAACAATTTAAATTACCTATTTCTATGACTGAACCTAAGGTCTTTAAATAGTTTAAATAGCTATGGACTGTAAGGACGGGCAGCCTCGTACCTAGCAACAGCTTCCTGATATGAGATTAAAACTAGTGACTCTTCTGTTACGCGTTCCATCATGGTTTCTTCTACTAAACTATCAGGTAAGCTAGAGGTTTCTGGTCTGTCTAGAGTTGGCGGAACATTTTCTATATTTTCAATAGTACTGTGCTCAGACTCGTGAACTAATTTAGAAGACATCAAAGAAAGTAATGGGAAACAATATTGTTGCAAAACTGCTTGAATAAATTAATTGATAAGCTAATGGTTCAAATCAATAATTCTAATACAAATGGAAGGTCTAAATAAAGGGATAAATGTCTAATCAATTGGATAGCTGACTAATTGGAAAATAAAATTTAAATGAATCTTCAATCTTGCTGCTTCTCTTTACTTCACTTCAATAGCTTGAACTCATCAATGTTTCTGCAAAGAAACATTATCATATTAGTAATAATACAAGAATCATTAAGAAACTTAAAAAAACATTAGTCACATACACTAAAACATGCACATGCTTAATAACTTGCCTTTGTCATGCATATATTCATTCATTCAATTACATACCCATGCATATTTTAATGTGTGCACTAAAACACTTAAATGCACTCTAATACATACATTCCTCATACATACTAATGTACTTTTAAATTATACATACTAACACACACACATGCTAACATTACATGCACTTCTAAATACATATAATCATGAAAATGTAGTAACATTAATTAATATGAACTAACATGCATGCACACATTCATTACCTCATGCATATACATTGATTCATGTAAACTATCATTTTACATGCATATACATGCATGCATATGCATATACACTAACACATATGCATATATTAATATGTACTCATATATATTAACTTCTAATGAAGTAAGTATACCTTCCCAATTTCTCATTAAATAATACCAGAATTATTTAAACCTTATTATATCTCATTAAAGTAATACATTAATACGTACTTAACTAGATTAGTAAATTAACTAATTATATCTATAATATTTTTCCTAGCTCTTTATCTCTCTTTCTACCTTTCTCTCTCTCTCTCTCTCTCTCTCTCTGCAGCATCGATCTCTCTCTCTCTCCCTCTGTGCCTTTCTCTCTCTCTCTCTCTCTCTCTCTCTCTCTCTCTCTCTCTCTCTCTCTCTGTCTCTCTCTCTCTCTCTGTCTCTCTCTCTCTCTCTCTCTCTCTCTCTCTCTCTCTCTCTCTCTCTCTCTCTCTCTCTCTCTCTCTCTCTCTCTCTCTCTCTCCAGCGCCGATCTCTCTCTCTTTCCCTCTGCGCCTCTCTCTCTCTCTCTCTCTCTCTCTCTCTCTCTCTCTCTCTCTCTCTCTCTCTCTCTCTCTCTCTCTCTCTCTCTCTCTCTCTCTCTCCTTCTCTGTGCGCGCTGTCGCGCTGCAGCAGAGGAGGGGAGGGAGATATTCATTCTCTCTCTCTCTCTCTCTCTCTCTCTCTCTCTCTCTCTCTCTCTCTCTTTCTCTCTCTCTCTCTCTGCGTGCTGCCGCGCGCAGTTCTGCAGGGGGAGGGAGGGAACTTCTCTCTCTCTTTCTCTTTCTCTCTCCTCTGTCTCTTTCTCCCTCCTCTGTCTCTTTCTCTCTCTCTCTCTCTTCGGTGCTGCAGCGCGCAGCGCTGAGGAGGGAGGGAGAGAACCTCTCTCTCTCTCTCTCTCTCTCTCTCTCTCTCTCTCTCTTCGGTGCTGCAGCGCGCAGCGCTGAGGAGGGGGGGGGAAGAGTCTCTCTCACACACATACATCACACACACACACACACGTGCACATACACACATCACATACACATACACACATCACATACACACACACACATCACATACACACTCACACATCACACACACATACACACATCACATACACATACACACATCACATACGCACATACACACATCACATACACACACACATCACATACACACACACACACATCACATCATACACGCACACACACACATATCACATACACACATACACACATCACATCATACACATACACACACATCACATACACACTCACACATCACACACACACATCACATACACACACACATCACATACACACACACATCACATCATACACGCACACATCACATACACACTCACACATACACACATCACATACACATACTGCTGCAGGGACCCAAACCAAGCCATGGAATAGGCATGGGCATGCTTCCAGCCGGACAATCAACATCAAGATCATCATGCACAGCAGTACATGATGGCTTAATATCCCGAGCACGAGGAGGGTCTAATGAGAAAGAAGGAAAAACAGAAGAAAGTAAAGAGCAGGAGAAAGTACCTCCAAAGAAACATTATAAGAAACTTGAGCTCAACACTCATTTAAATACATACACAAGTCATTTCTAAACCACTCTTTTTAGTTTTAACTTTTAATCTACAACCAAACTTTAATCTCCTTACTTCCACCACACTTTCCAGTTTAACTTTTCTACTTTAATTACACTTAATTTCTACTCCTTTCTTTTCATCTTCACTAATTCTCTCCACTCTTTCTCTTGACCAACTTTTTTCACTTTAAGTGCATCTTCTATTGAGACCACTCCTTAAATCTCTTTAGTTACACAACTTATATAAGCCATTCTTTTTCCTAGCACTCATATAGTCCACTAGTTATTTATTTAATTAATCATTTTAATCTAATTAGCCTATATTTCTTATCTAAATAAATCAATTAATTTAAACTTAGTTTAAGGGTTTAATTAATGAGAACCTTAGTATTTAAATACACATATTTAATTAAAGTAATTTTTAATGACCTAATTTAATGTTTAATAAATATGTAATTTAGATATTAATGTTTTTGAATAACATCTATGTTAACCCTTTAAATATAGTAAATCCTAGAAAACCTATTGGAAACCCATAAAACCCCTATTGAAATCCTTCTGAACCCTATCATTAACCCATTGACACTTAAATAAACCCTAGCATTAACCCATTGGAATCATTTGAGATCCTTCGGATTAACTCAACTGACATAAAATCATAACAACTTATGAAACCCTAGGGTTGAATACCCTTAATTCTTAAGTGTATGAATATAAAACACATCCAATATGCAATTAAAGAAAACCCTAATATGAACATATGTCCTGCTTCATCCTTTCTTGTACCTGCAAACACTTCAAAAGTAGTTACTTCAATCCATAACAACTGATCAACAGTGATATTAAAGGTTAGAGTTCACCAATTAAGTTGCTTTCATTTTCTCTGGTCATCAACTGGAAGATGCAAATCTTCCCGACATCCACCGCCACCAAACCTGCACATCGTCCCGATGGGCCAACTTGCAGATTAAGGGAAGCAACATTTTCAATGATTATCCTTTAATTAAATCATAGAAAAGCATCAATTCTTTTTTATTTAAATATATTTAATCTTATCAAATTTTAAATCTTTTCAACATGCACATGAAGTTTATTTCAATTAAATCTGGCAATGAAAACATATTAAAGTATAAAGGTAAACTATTAACCTTTTCAGTCAACAAACATTAGTTTACATTTTATCCATTTATAAACTATGTAAAGATTAGTATAAAAGAGAATTCATTTTCATTCATTCAAATGCAGGTTTCGTCATATATATGCATTCACATATGAGCAATCAAGCATGCCAAAGAAATCTACTAAATCTACTTGGACAGACAGCCGCCTTGTATGCCCAATTTTAATCACTAGATGTGTTTTTTCACAACTAGTTTTCTTCATATAAATATGATGTAAACTTCATATCGATAATAAATGTAAATACCTTTTTGGGGTGGAAGAAGGTATAACTTCCATGTCAATATTTTTTTTTTTCGCTACTTTTTTGTTTTAAAGGGGAAAGGCTTAACCCCTTAATCCGAGCTAAGGATCTAGCTGCATGGACAAGAAAGATCTAGGTTTTCACAGACATGTATCATGCAACAATATGCTCCTACATATATACAACTACTTTCGTTATCTAAATGAACTACAAATCCTTCTATTTTTAACAAATCTTACTTAATCTATAAATGTAGAAATATAAATTATGTCTATTTTCATAATATGGTTAAATAGAGTCCTTTATAAAATAATATTTTTCATTCCAGACTTTATAAATTAGTTTATATGAATGCAAATAAAATACATAAATCAAAATTGTATGACAAAGAAAAATACGACCTAAAATCAACTTCATCTTCAATCTGCTTCATCTTTATGCATCTTAATTTGTTCTTCAAAGACCTGTTAAAACTCAACCAGCAACAGCTAGACATGCAAAATGATTAAATTTCATATTCAAATCTTCTCTTGGTTTTCCTGCAAAAGAAACCCACACTAAAGAAATTCATTCAAACATTACTTCATACATTTCATCATCTCTTTGTTTAAATAATTTAATTATTTTGCCAGCAATTAAGTTTTTAAGAGGAGTGCCATCTAATTCGCGTAAGGCAGGCGTTCCATTATCATAGGTTTTGACTACCACATAAGGTCCAAACCAACGTCTTTTAAGTTTCCTACGGGCATCATACTGAGAATCAAACGTACTATCATACAGTAAAACCCAATCATTAACTTGAACCGGCTTTGGCCTTAACCTATGTGATTTATCAAAATACTTCTTATTTTTCAGTCGAGAATCTTTTAGTTTAACTATAGCCTCTTCTAAACGTTCATTCCCTTGCTCTAACTGCTGGATTCGCAGAGCTAATAAATCTTATGTCGACAGATTATCTTCCCATGGTAAAGTAGTCCAAGTAAGAATTTGGGTATGCACAGGGAATATCGGTTTCTGGCAATACATCAACTCTACCGGCATATACCCCGTTGTTCTAGTGCAGGTCATTCTATCAGCCCACAATGCAAATGGCAGATATTTTGGCCAATTCTTAATTTCTCCATTACAAGCTTTGGAAATTGCTTTAATAATAGGAGAATGCCCTCGTTCAATCTTCCCATTAGCTTCACGGTTGTAAGCAGTAGTAAGGGCTAAGCGAATTCCATGCCTAGCAAAGAATTCTCTAGCCTCCTGCGCATCTAACTCTCCCCTATCAGCCACTACCTTTTCTACATAACCAAATCGTGAAATGACATCCTCAAGAAGAAATTTGCATACATTAAAAGTTGTCTTAGATCTTAAAGCTCGGCCTTCTACATGATTCGTAAGATCTTCACGTGCAAAGACTATATATCTCATCTTATCGATACCTTTGGGCATGGTAACTAAGTCTAGAACCCATTTATAATGGATGCATGGTGGATAGGTAGGATGCAACGGATCCCTATGTTTGACTGAGGAATGAATCTGACATACGTCACATGAATTCACATAATTTTTAACAGTAACATAAATCCCTGGCCACCAGTATCCTTCTCTAATTTTTTCATACGTAGCTACAAAACCTTTATGTCCTGCCCATAAAGTATCATGCATACTCTTCATGACTTGTAACTGAAGATCCTTAGTACCTAGTACTCGTTGTGGCAATCTAATTTTTCCCCTAGCATGTCTCCAAATTAAACCTTCTTTCACAAAAAAGTTGTAAGCTCTTTTCCTAATATTCCGAAATCTATTTGAAGACCATGAAGGTGCCCTAACCAAAGTACTTAAATACTTCCCAATATCCTGCCACTCTCCTTCGTATTCTTCAATATTAAACTGTTCATATGCGTATGCTTTAGAATCATAATTAATTGCATTTATTTCTAATTCTGTTTCTTCCTCATTATCAAATCTAGCTCGAGAAAGCATATCAGCCACAGGATTAGATTTACCTGCAATATGTATCAAAACAGGATTTATAAACTTGATGTATGAAATCCATCTAAGCATGGCAATGTCGGGTGATGAACAGTTTGTAATCATTCCAATCAGAGGTAGACAATCTGTCTCAACTATTACATTTGCACCTATAAAATATTCTTTATCGGATTTTAATGCCGTGACTAAACCCCATAGTTCTCGTTTAATTTGCGGATAATTTCTTTGCGTATCGTGTAAAATCTTTGCTCCAAATCTCACAACATACCTATTGCCCTCTTTATCGTCCTGACCAATAACCCATCCTATTCCTATAGGGCTCGTATCAACAGTTAAAATGATAGGCTTTTGATCAGTATAATCAACTCGCTTTAAAATAGGAGCTTCAAGAAGTAGTTTCTTTAACTTTTTCATAGCTTTTGAGTGTTCTTCAGTCCAAAGAAACGTTCGATTCTTCCTTAGCAAAGCATAAAGACAGTTTGCAACATGTGCATAGTGTGGGATCCAGATGGCATAAAACACACAAGCACCAAGGAATCGTCTTACCTCACTAATATTACTACAGGTTTCAGAAATCTTGTTTATAGCGTCGACTTTAGGTGGATATGGCCTCCGACCGTAATGTCCACATAAATGCCCAACTATAAGTACCTCATTGACACCAAAAACAGATTTCTCAATGGAGAATGTGAGACCAACCTCTTCAAATCTCTGGAAAATCCTTTCACAGTCAGAGATATGATCTACTACAAACTTCCTGCAGCTAGAGGAATCTAAAGTTTCATCTTTCGCATTCTCAATACATCCTTTAATAGGAATGTCATCAATAAATGGCATGGCTATATTAGGAATGAAGTCATGTAATACTGAATTCATGGCATTCATCATATGCGCTACTGAATTAGTAGCTCCTTGCGGCAAAGTGCACATGCGAACTAAGCCTAAAGGAGTTTTCATGGTCGTAATGTCTCTACTTTCAATAGCAAGCTGAAATTGATCATAGCCAGAATACAAGTCTCCCATTGAGTAAATGGCATGACCAGCGAAGGCTTCAGCGAATTCTCCTACAATGGGCCCAGTACCTACATTCCTAATAGTAACCTTGTTAACAAGTTGTAAATCTTGAATGAATCGTAACTTGCCATTTTTCTTTGGAACAATAAACCACCTATTTGAGTAGGGTGCAGACGATGGCTCTAAAATTCGCATGTGAATCTTTTCCTTAAGAAGCCACATTAACTCTGGTAAATGGGCTTTCGGAACAGGTATGGGTCGAAGATTCCATGGAATGTGAGGCACTGTAAAAATGATCATTGGTGGTATAATTTGTGGGTCTGCACAACCTATCTCATGGGAATATAAAGAAAATGCCTTTCCATGCTTTCTAATCACTCTTTGAAATAGTTCACGTTCCTCGGGTAACAAAAAATTTTCATCATTTCCTATCTTGATTAGTTTTAAAGTTTCTTCTGTGAAGGTATGACCTATATTTGTGCGCTCTCTTAAATAAGGATCATTGGTAACTTGCCTAAACTTCTCTTCACTCTCTCGTGGTAACGATTGGGCAATCGGTTTAATTTTTTTATCAACGGTTTTGTATTTTGTATTTACTTTTGCTTCCTTTTCATTACTCATGACAAATTTAATAATCAAATCATATTCTTCAATAGAATTTAAAAGTACAAATCTAAAATTTTCTTTTTCAGGCAAAATATTTTGAAGTTTCTTCAATCAATGAGTTTGAAGATAAAGTTTCAATTACGGTTTCAATGTGTTCATCAGATGAAATGAATCCTTTCTCTTTATAAAATTTTTCATAATGTTTTATAATTTTTTTAGGAATTTGTTTATAATGACTGAATTGCAAATATGATGAAGGAAAATATAGAGAAAAACTATCTAAATCTACAGATGAGTGCGAGACATCAAACCAAGAACCACCATTGTCTCGCTCAATAGTGGCATCTAGGCAAAATTTTGATCATAATAAGTTCCAAACTCACGAAGAGGCATATGATCTTCGCGTATCTTTTCATGAGAACGGATGGGCGTCTTCCTAATTTGCTCCCTATTTCGTACATGGTTTGGGCTGACTATCATAACTTGGAGTGATTGTAGATAATCTTTAGATCTAATTCTTGCGTATGCTGAGCCGTCATCCATTACTTTAGTCTCCATTCTGGCTTCACATATAAATAGTTGACCTAAGATAATTTCATAAGAGCAGTTGTCTTGAATGAAAAATTGGAATGTCTCAGAGATTCCACCTATCATTAGAGGTATGTTGGCACATGCTCCTAGGAGTGATCCACAACCATTGTCCGCGGTTCGCATTATCCAGCCGTGATTTTTATCAATAGGCCATTTAAACTTATCATATAATCCTTTCGAAATCACATTGATTTCAGACCCAGAGTCAATTAGGGCTAAAGCAGAATATGATCTCTTCTGATCTCCTAAGTTAACTTTAATCTCCGGTGTGCCTCTCGCCCAAAAACTTTTTCTAAAATCACTCTCTGAGTTTTTTGTTTCGTCATCTGGTACAATCGGCCCTAAGAAATTTTTGTTCACATTACAGGTATTATCTTCTTCATCCTCTGAGTCTAAAGAAAGAGATTCATGAATCAAGTGAGTTACATCGGCAACATCTTGCATCTCTACCTCTTGTGACAGAGGGAATCTCTTCCTTTTAATTAGTTTGATAAAATTTTCCTTAAATTCATTTTTTGCTATTGAGAAGATTTGTTCTAAACTCATTGTTACTGCACTTTTTAATAAGATGTCATACAATATTTCTTTTGAATCAACTTTTTGTTCAAGTTCAGAAATAAGAATAGCTTTCGGTACTCGTTTTGGTTTCTTTTCTGGTTTCTCTTCAGGTTTTGTTTCAGTTCTGGGAGTTTGCTCTACTTTGTCTGATGTTTGAATGGGCTCACTAAACACACGTTGTTTACCCTCCCTAATTTCTTTTCTTCGCTCCTCATTTGTTTTAGAACTTTCACCTTGTTCAAATTGAACTTTCTTAGGCTTCAGCTCATCTCTCATCTTATTTCTAGTCATTCGTCTACCTGAATCATTTGTATCTTGCTCATCATCCCTCTTTCTTTTCTCTTCAACATTCGCAATATGCGAATATATCGAGAATTGATCGACAGGAGAGTTCCACGCAGTTTTCTGCATAATATCATCTCTCGCCTTTATCAAAGCTTCAATTGAGTAGTTCCTCGTTTCCCTTGTTTGTTCGGAATCAGAGTCACTATCAACATATTCTAGTTTAACAGCAGAAGCAGATTTCGAAGACTCAGAAAAGTTTTCATACAGCTTCTGCATCCCTCCCTTTCCCCAATTGGCAGCTAAGGGTAAATGTGTTCTATAGTCGCACAATCGCTTGTCAATATCAATTACAAGTCTTTTCTCTTTCGCATCTTTCAATGCTTCACATGTGTAAGTCAAATGATCTGTGGCATCGCACCAGATACATCTCCTCACATTCGCATTTCTCCTTTCATTGAAATTTCTTTGGTTAAATGCTTGAGGAATTGGTTGAGGAATTGGTTGGGGTACAACTGGAGGATTAGGAGGTATAAAAGGATGATTCAGAGCTACTAATGGTGGATTTGGAGCATTTACTGGTTGAGGATAAATAGTCGGATGAGCTTGCATTGCAGGTTTATCTTGTAGGTTTAAAGCATACACCACATTCTGCAAAGCCGCTACCTCTTTAGACATATTCTCGTGCATATGCATCATATTGTCCAACTTGTTAAACAAAATCTCAAATTGCAACTCAGTTGGTACTCTAGATGTGGATGCCGTAGGCTCAACTTTTGAATCTATATGTGTATCCCTAGTTGCCTGAATCGGAGGAAAACTGGAAGATGGTTGAGACATTGAATCATAAAGAAGTGTTTTGCGTTGCTTCATGTGAGCAACCGCTTCAACCACTGTTTTCACTACACCCCAGTCATCTGTAAGCCCATATTTCTTTCCCGGTTCTTCAAGCCTACGCTCAACCTCTACCCTTATATCTGGAGTCAAGATTTTAAGGAAATATAAAATGATATCTGGGGTAAGGGCAACTCTATCCTGTTCAGGTAATTGAGAGAATCTTTTCATAAATTCGCCATGGAGTTGAGTTAAAGAAATGTGAGGCTTAGGAGAACTAATCCATTTCATAAATCCCTCTCTACTGTGTTGACTATAGTCCTCTAAATAAAATTCTTTATGTAGCTCTTTTCTAAACTCATCCCATTCCTTATTGTCATGTAGATCCATAATAGCTTTCACTGTACCTATGGCAAGTCGTCCAAGATAGGATTTCCACTTTGTTTCAGGTAATCCGTGTAACTTAGCTAATTCCTCAAACATGTCTAAATAATTTGTAACATTCATACCAGTAAATTTCCCTTTATCCTTTAATAACGTTTCAACTACTTTTTGTCCTTGCGTCTCGTGCATCATAGTTTGAAATAGTTCGTCCATTTTTGAAGTTTGTTTTGATCTAGCTTGAACAATTCTAACTATATCCTGAACTTCTTTTGTTACTCTTTCCTTATGTTCAGCTACTAATTCTGAAATTCCGTTAGAGTCCAGCTTGATAAGTTTTTACTATCCCAATATGCTTCAAGTAAAGCTATGATTAACGCTTAACCTATGATTAACAAACAGTTGCCTTTAACCTATACCAATAATTCAACCTTAAATAAAATTTTGCACCCAAGAATGTAAGGGTAAAGAAATTATACCAACTGCTTGAAGATGAGGCTCAAAACAGTGCTTTCTGTGAAATTCAATACATTTATTGATTTGAATCAAAAATCTAAATACATATTTTGCTAAAATGGGTGCGAGCGTTTTGTGCTTCAATTGTTGATGAAAGGGGTGGTGCGACGAGGTTCTCCTACTTGCCAATCTTCGTGGAGGCGCTCAAGTCACCAGACCAGCCCTCGACACCAAGAAGATTGCAAGCTCACGTAAATGCCACAGCTTCCAGGGTTGAAGAAGCTTCTGCAATTCAACCTGTCGATGTATGCATATGCAAGCAAAATTTAAAATTTATACCTGAGCTGCATCGCCGTTTGTTCACGCCGGGTTTAGCAATGTCGGGTCGTGTACATGCTCGGATGTTGGATCAATCCATCCACCAAAATCGATCGGCACACGCGGGGTGTCTGTAGCAAACTCAGGCTTATGAAAATAAGGGTTCTAATGACAAAACAATTTAAATTACCTATTTCTATGACTGAACCTAAGGTCTTTAAATAGTTTAAATAGCTATGGACCGTAAGGACGGGCAGCCTCGTACCTAGCAACAGCTTCCTGATATGAGATTAAAACTAGTGACTCTTTTGTTACGCGTTCCATCATGGTTTCTTCTACTAAACTATCAGGTAAGCTAGAGGTTTCTGGTCTGTCTAGAGTTGGCAGAACATTTTCTATATTTTCAATAGTACTGTGCTCAGACTCGTGAACTAATTTAGAAGACATCAAAGAAAGTAATGGGAAACAATATTGTTGCAAAACTGCTTGAATAAATTAATTGATAAGCTAATGGTTCAAATCAATAATTCTAATACAAATGGAAGGTCTAAATAAAGGGATAAATGTCTAATCAATTGGATAGCTGACTAATTGGAAAATAAGATTTAAATGAATCTTCAATCTTGCTGCTTCTCTTTACTTCACTTCAATAGCTTGAACTCATCAATGTTTCTGCAAAGAAACATTATCATATTAGTAATAATACAAGAATCATTAAGAAACTTAAAAAAACATTAGTCACATACATTAAAGCATGCACATGCTTAATAACTTGCCTTTGTCATGCATATATTCATTCATTCAATTACATACCCATGCATATTTTAATGTGTGCACTAAAACACTTAAATGCACTCTAATACATACATTCCTCATACATACTAATGTACTTTTAAATTATACATACTAACACACACACATGCTAACATTACATGCACTTCTAAATACATATAATCATGAAAATGTAGTAACATTAATTAATATAAACTAACATGCATGCACACATTCATTACCTCATGCATATACATTGATTCATGTAAACTATCATTTTACATGCATATACATGCATGCATATGCATATACACTAACACATATGCATATATTAATATGTACTCATATATATTAACTTCTAATGAAGTAAGTATACCTTCCCAACTTCTCATTAAATAATACCAAAATTATTTAAAACTTATTATATCTCATTAAAGTAATACATTAATACGTACTTAACTAGATTAGTAAATTAACTAATTATATCTATAATATTTTTCCTAGCTCTTTATCTCTCTTTCTACCTTTCTCTCTCTCTCTCTCTCTCTCTCTCTCTCTCTCTCTCTCTCTCTCTCTCTCTCTCCCTCTCTCTCTCTCTCTCTGCAGCACCGATCTCTCTCTCTCTCTCCCTCTCCGCCTTTCTCTCTCTCTCTCCCTCTCTCTCTCTCTCTCTCTCTCTCCAGCGCCGATCTCTCTCTCTTTCCCTGTGCGCCTCTCTCTCTCTCTCTCTCTCTCTCTCTCTCTCCTTCTCTGTGCGCGTTGTCGCGCTATAGCAGAGGAGGGGAGGGAGAGATTCATTTTCTCTCTCTCTCTCTCTCTCTCTCTCTCTCTCTCTCTCTCTCTCTCTCTCTCTCTCTCTCTTTCTCTCTCTCTCTCTGCGTGCTGCCGCACGCAGTTCTGCAGGGGGATGGAGGGAACTTCTCTCTCTCTTTCTCTTTCTCTCTCCTCTGTCTCTTTCTCCCTCCTCTGTCTCTTTCTCTCTCTCTCTCTCTCTCTCTCTCTCTTCGGTGCTGCAGCGCGCAGCGCTGAGGAGGGAGGGAGAGAACCTCTCTCTCTCTTTCTCTCTCTCTCTCTCTCTCTCTCTCTCTCTCTCTTCGGTGCTGCAGCGTGCAGCACTGAGGAGGGGGGGGAAGAGTCTCTCTCACACACATACATCACACACACACACACGTGCACATACACACATCACATACACATACACACATCACATACACACACACACATCACATACACACTCACACATCACACACACATACACACATCACATACACATACACACATCACATACGCACATACACACATCACATACACACACACATCACATACACACACACACACATCATACATGCACACACACACATATCACATACACACATACACACATCACATCATACACATACACACACATCACATACACACTCACACATCACACACACACACATCACATACACACACACATCACATACACACACACATCACATCATACACGCACACATCACATACACACTCACACATACACACATCACATACACATACTGCTGCAGGGACCCAAACCAAGCCATGGAATAGGCATGGGCATGCTTCCAGCCGGACAATCAACATCAAGATCATCATGCACAGCAGTACATGATGGCTTAATATCCCGAGCACGAGGAGGGTCTAATGAGAAAGAAGGAAAAACAGAAGAAAGTAAAGAGCAGGAGAAAGTACCTGCAAAGAAACATTATGAGAAACTTGAGCTCAACACTCATTTAAATACATACACAAGTCATTTCTAAACCACTCTTTTTAGTTTTAACTTTTAATCTACAACCACACTTTAATCTCCTTACTTCCACCACACTTTCCAGTTTAACTTTTCTACTTTAATTACACTTAATTTCTACTCCTTTCTTTTCATCTTCACTAATTCTCTCCACTCTTTCTCTTAACCAACTTTTTTCACTTTAAGTGCATCTTCTATTGAGACCACTCCTTAAGTCTCTTTAGTTACACAACTTATATAAGCCATTCTTTTTCCTAGCACTCATATAGTCCACTAGTTATTTATTTAATTAATCATTTTAATCTAATTAGCCTATATTTCTTATCTAAATAAATCAATTAATTTAAACTTAGTTTAAGGGTTTAATTAATTAGAACCTTAGTATTTAAATACACATATTTAATTAAAGTAATTTTTAATGACATAATTTAATGTTTAATAAATATGTAATTTAGATATTAATGTTTTTGAATAACATCTATGTTAACCCTTTAAATATAGTAAATCCTAGAAAACCTATTGGAAACCCATAAAACCCCTATTGAAATCCTTCTGAACCCTATCATTAACCCATTGACACTTAAATAAACCCTAGCATTAACCCATTGGAATCATTTGGGTTGAATACCCTTAATTCTTAAGTGTATGAATATAAAACACATCCAATATGCAATTAAAGAAAACCCTAATATGAACATATGTCCTGCTTCATCCTTTCTTGTACCTGCAAACACTTCAAAAGTAGTTACTTCAATCCATAACAACTGATCAACAGTGATATTAAAGGTTAGAGTTCACCAGTTAAGTTGCTTTCATTTTCTCTGGTCATCAACTGGAAGATGCAAATCTTCCCGACAACGTTGTCAGGAATACTTGAGTAAATTGCCGCACTTTTAGTTGCTCGCACCACGTTAAATTCTTTCCTTTGAAGTTATCAATCACAAGAGACTATATTTATGCTTGAACTTGAGTATTTAAGAGTCTTCAACTTGACAAGTGCCTATCGTCACCCTAACTTACTTATAACACGACTCGCACTTAGCCTAATGCTAAGAATTGACAAAGGCAGTTGAGAATAATCCAACCTCACTTGCTTAGCCTTGCTCTTTGGTACTTAAGAAGTGTGATCCCAAGCCTACACTTACTCTTTCCTTGAATGCCCTTCGATGCTCTTAGTGGACTTGTAAAAGTCCCAAATCTAGCTCAAGATTTAAATTCATTTGACACAACAGACCATTTTCATTCATGTAATTCATAGACCAAATTGTCCTTTGGCTATGTGGAAAACAATCCTAAAGATCCCTCAGTTTTTCTTACCCCATGGTATGGTCAATTCAAAAACCCTAAAAAATTTGCCGAAAATGGTTGTCAATCGTGATTGACAGAGGTGTCCATCAGGGCCATCACTCGCAATTGACAGAGTCAATTGCGATCGACAAAGTCGGTCATGAGGACTGTCAACCGCGATCAACAAAGTCAATCGGGATTGACACTTTTTCCGCAAATTTTAGCGTAGTTTCAGTCAATCGAGGTTGTGTCCATTGCGATGGACACGTGTGCATGCAAATTTTAGTGTCAATCGTGAAATTTCAGTCGGTCGTGATCGACGATGTCAATCGTGACTGATAGAGGTGTCAGTCGTGGCTGTCGATCACGATCGACGGTGTCAATCCCGATTGACAAGGTCTATCGGTCGTCTCTGTTGATCGTGGCTATCGATCACGATCGACAATGCCAATCGTGATTGACAGATAACTAAGGGATTTTTTACTATGATTAGTGATTTAGAATGTGCTCATCATGCTCAATTAATGTTCATACAGGTGATGAAGAAGTCATGGCCCAAAGGAAGGGGAAATCAAAGATTCAAATTCATGATGATGAAGAGATTGTTGATGCTCAGATTGATAATAAAGAGATGCCAAGGTTTGATCCAGAATATGAAGAACCAGAGACTTCAAAGAGTGGAGAAGCTAGAAGGTCAACAAGGAACAAAAAGCAACCCATAAGGTACAGTTATGATACTTCATTTTTTACCACTAAAGATTATGCTTACATGGTGAAAGTAGAAGAAGATCCTTCTACATATGATGAGGAAAAAGGTAAAGAAAATTGGGAGAAAGCTATGCAGGATGAGTATGATGCATTGATGGAGAATGAGACTTAGGATTTGGCTACTAGACCAAATAATAAGAAAATCATTGGATGCAAATGGGTCTGCAAGACAAGGAGGTATGCAGATGGAAGTGTGTCTAGGTATAAAGCTAGACTTGTTGTGAAAGGGTATGCTCAGCCATATGGTGTAGATTATGATGAGACTTATAGTCCTGTGGCAAAGATGACAACTATAAGGACTCTCATAGCTATTGCTGCATGTAAAGGTTGGAAGGTATGTGAATTAGATGTGAAGAATGCCTTTCTAAATGGTTACATTTCAGATGATGTTTTCATGGAGCAACCAGAAGGTTTTAAGGATAAATGTTATCCAGAGTATGTGTGTAAGCTCAAGAAAGCTTTGTATGGTTTGAAGCAAGCCCCAACGGCATGGAATTAGAGACTTGTGAAGTTCTTGAAGGAGCTTGGTTTTCAAGTGTCCAAGTCAGATAGTAGCTTGCTTGTTAAAGCAAGTGATGATGGGTTCATTTACATGTGCATATACGTTGATGACATAATTCTTACAGGTACAGATGAGAGGGGCATACAATTTCTTAAGAAGCAAATGGAGAAAGAGTTCAAGACCAGTGACTTGGGAGACTTGTCATATTTCTTGGGCATGAAGATTTCATATACTCAACATGGAGTATATGTGACTCAAGAAAGGTATTTGAAGAATTTGCTAATCAAGTTTAAAATGGAAGATTGCAGGGTAGCACCTACTCCAATGGAGGTGAATCATAAATTGAGCAGATATGGAGGAGAATAATTCAAGGACATGAAGCTGTATCAAAGTTTGGTTGGTAGTCTAATCTATGCTACATTAATTAGTGCTGATTTGTCATATGTAGTTGGAGTGTTGTCTCAATTCATGCATTGCCCTAGGAAAGAACATTGGATTGCAGGAGAAAGGGTGCTAAGATACATTAACGGTACACTCAAACAAGGTTTGTATTATGGATTCACATTAGATACAAAGATCAAGATATATAGTGATACAAATTGGGCAGGTAATCCTGATGATAGGAGGTCAACTTATGGGTATCTATATTATGTGGGATATAAGTTAATCTCTTGGTGTTCCAAGAAGCAACATACAGTTACTTTGTCATCCACAGAAGCAAAATATAAAGGTATGGTTGAAGCTGCAAAGGAGGTTATATGGTTGAAGACTCTCATGTAGAGTTTTGACATCATTCACAATACACCTACTATTCATGGAGATAATATGAGTTCATTGTATCTAGCTGCTAACCCTATATTTCATGCTAGGAATAAACATATTGAGATTCAATATCATTTCTTGAGAGAGAAGGTGATTGATAAAGAAATTGAAGTCATACATACTTCAATAAAAGATCAGATTTCAGACATGTTAACCAAAAGATTGGATGGACCTAAGTTACAGAGGTTCAAAGACATGGCAGGTATAAAGAAGATGGAGAAAATCATAATTGATGATTGAGGGGGAGCTATTGGTGCAAGAAAATCAACAATTGGTGATTAGGAAAAAGATTTGAAGTCAAAGAATGAAGCAAAGATCAACATATGAGGTTGGAAGTTCAATGCATGATCAGAAGAAGAAGACTTGTATATACATGTATGCTTATCTTGTAATTAGTTCATAAAAACTTTGTATCTATGATGACTTGGGATGAAAACATCTATATATACTTGATATAGATGTATTACAAGATGAGGGATGATGAGAGATAAGTCTTAGAAGTCATTAGAGACTTTGGAAAGTGAGAAGAACATGAATCATCAATCAGATGTAAGATTTCTCTATATAGAAGAAAGTTGTGCCTCGATCTTTTGCTTAGTGCTCCTTTTCTGTTTATCCTATTGAGGAATGCTTTTGTGAAAGTCTTAATATATAGTTGAGTGACCTCTGTACAAGTTTTGAGAGTTTAATTATAATCAGGCTGAGAGAATTTTGAGTAGGAACATTTACATGTGTAAATGTAATGAAGTGAAGGAATGAACAGGTGCAATCTCAGTGGTCAATGTTTTGATCAGATCTCTCAGCGTAAAGTTTTGAGCAAGTAAGCATTCATTATTTAGGTAAGCTACTTGTGGCTAAAAGCATTTGAATAAATGGGGTCTACTTTGGGAGAATCATGCATTAGAAGTTGGAGGTGTCAAAGTCGACTACAGAGAAGAACAATTTTAAACATAAGTAGATTGTTTGGAGGAAATCTAAAGATCTACTAAATATTTTGGAAATATTTATCTTGGAGAAGGTGCACAAACTTTAGAAGACACCTTGTACAAAGTTTCATTGAAAACTTTGCACATTTGATCAGTCAATGAGTGGATTAAGTGTAGTAGACTTTTCTGAGATATGAGTTTCTAATTTGACATTGTTCTTCCAAAATTGGTTGAGGTTTTGAGTTGTTCTTGATATAGAGGTGCTCTAAGATCAAGGATAACTTGTTCTTTTGAAGATTAACACTCTCCATCAGCTCATAGCATATGCCAATGTGACTACAAGGCTATGCGCGTTCATCAAATTTATGCTTCAAAGGAAAGATAGTGGTGCATGCTTAGGGAAGCAAAAACTCATGGATAAATTTCTTGTTAGCATCATGCTCCAGAAGTAAGAGGATAGCTATATTGACACCAAACATAAGATAAACAAACTTAAAACTCATATTTCATTGATTTAGAATATCTTCACAAACATACTTTGAAATGCTTGTCCATATGAAATAAAGGTATTCCAATGATATAAATTTGAAAGCTTCCTAAAAGCACCTTTTTCAAATTCCATGTCTTTTGCTTCAAAAGTGAAGCAAACTATCGTTACATATACCAATGTGAACAAATAAGAACGTTAGAAAATCTATGAGCAGTGTAATAATTATGATGTACAAGCTTCAAAAACATCATTTTCGATCTGCATATAACAAGTATGTGAACCTCTAAATGTTTTGTGTTTTTAGATGAATAACTACTATTTTTTATCATTAAATTGAGTCTTGTTACATCTCTTTGGTGTCCATTGCTTCTTCAATCTATAGGATACTCTTGGATTATGTCTTGCCTAACCAAAATATGCTTTCATCCTATCTCTTCCTAAATTCAAGTGCAAAGATGAATGAACATGGTAGTGGCAAATTTTCCTTTTAATTTCAAGTACAAACTTATGTGTACATGCATTTTCATATGCAATACAATCCCCATACGTATGATTGATTTAATCACATGAAAAAAATCTTACAGGTTAAACTTGGACTCAATTTGGTCTTCTATGTATAACTCTATGGGTGGATTTTCTATGGTTAGGTAAAAGTTCTTGTTCAATAGCTTGTGTAGACATACTTTTTGTTCAATAGCTTGTGAAGACATACTTTGAAATTGTACCTGATGTTCATGTTTACAATTGAATGTATCAATATCTTTCACTTGGTTGGACAAAGTCCCCAAACTTTCTTTCAAACTTGAACTTTCATAACTAGTAGTTCCATCCAAAGACCCAAAATCATTATCAACTTGCGCATCTAAGGATTTAATAACTTAAGTCATTTATGTCACAGAATGAATAAAGTTTTGCAATCATAGAAGAAACTATTTGTAATTCCATATCATAAGGAAGCTCTTCAAAATTAGGATCCATCTTCTTATGGATATGTGCAAGCAATGAAAATAGAAGTATAGATCCAGAAGAATACTTGGAATTGGTCTTTCTCCTCTAGATATGTTCATGATGAGCCTTACCACCAACTCCAAGTTATCCTAAAAATCCTATCAAAACTAAGCAACAACTTGCAAAACCTTAGAAGCAAAATCAGACATACAAACATGTCATTTCAGATCGGGTTCAAAGATTGTTGTGCGATCTAGGCCTACATGTAGGGTGCTCATAGCATATGCAAATGACTTCAAAGGCAAGATAGTGGTGCATGTTTGGGAAAGACAAAACTTGTGGATAAATTTATTTTTATCTATATTGACACCAAACATAAAAGGATATCTATATTGATACCAAATATAAGAGGATAGCTATATTGACACTAAACATAAGATAAACTTAAAACTCATTTGTAATTAATTTAGAATATGTTCACAAACATACTTTGAAATGCTTGTCTATATGAAACTGAAAGTTCACTTTGTTTGCTAACACATTGAGCTTCAAATTTTTTATCAAGGGAAAAAATATTTCAAATCCTACACAGTCAAAGGATTTGATCACGTGGCATTCTGTATGTAAATTGAATGTAATAGTTAAGTTACAAAGGATATTGATGAGGTTGACTTCAGAAAGCTTTATAATCCATCTTTCCTCGAAAACCAATTCCATAAAACAAAGTATAAGAAGTAAAACATGTGTTGATGGAGAGAGTAGAAGTCATCACCTAGCCAACAAGAAATAATTTGTTTCCATGAAACTAAGAGCTCCAAAAGAAAATATGGTTAAAGCTGTATATACAAATAGGTTACTCATCTGCTCAGAGTAATTCAGGATTCGATTTCACATACGTTTTCAACCATTACACTAATAAAATTGACCAAATATACATTTTATTAACACTTTATTGCTCTCATAGTGCGGAGATTCAGAAAAATTTTGTGCAAACTCAGTGGTAGGTGATGGAGAGTCTTAATCTCCAAACGAACAAGCTATCCTTGATGTTAGAGCATCTCTATATCAAGAACAACTCAAAACCTTTACCAAGTTGGAGGATCAAAATCAGATTATCAAAATTTTGAATTAACTGTGAAGAGAGTCATTACTCAGAAAGTCTGTTGCACATTACTCACTCATTGACTGATCAAATGTGTAAAGTTTTTGATAAAAAATTGCACAAGGTCATCTAATGTTTGTGAACTTTCTCCAAGTTAAATAATCTCAAATGATTTAGTAGATATTGAGAAATGACTCAAACAATTCACCTATGTTTGAAACTATTCTCTTGAATAGTCGATTCAGACACCTACAACTTCTAACACATAGTTCTCCCAAACTAGAATGCGTTTAAGCAAATGCTTTTGGCCATAGATGGCTTACCTTCCAACTTAGATTTTGACTCATTATTTGTACAAAACTTTACACTGTGCACTGAGAACTGATCAATTCTTTGACCATTGAGATTGTGTCTATTTCAGAAGACACTGAACACTTTTTCACATACAAATGTTCCTACATATAATTCTCTCAGCCTGTTTACAATTAGGCTCTCAAACTTCAACCATAGACTCATTAACTATGGAATTAGACATCTACAAAAGCATTCTTGAAAAGATCAAGCACAGAAGGAGAACACAACAAAATATTGGGTGCAACTTTTCCTTCTATTCAGAAGAGTTTACATCTGAATGATGAGAGAGTTCTTTCTCACTTCTCATGTGTCTAGTGACTGTTCTAACTTCTAATTCTTGTCATCCCATCCTCTCTCATATTTGCCCCGACTTTTTACTTGTATATATGTAGGCATATATGTACAAGCTCATGACTAAAACAAAGGTATAAGTGAGCTAGCTATAGTTTAATGTACATATGTATACAAGTCTTTATTTCCTAAATATGTTCTATCTTCACTCTTCATTTTTTGATATTTTCTTCTTCCTTTGACTTCAAGTTTATATCCAAAACATCAATTGGTGGTTGACTTGCACCAACAACTCCCCCTCAATCATCAATTGAGGTTTTCTCTATCTTCTTTATACCTGCCATGTCTTTGAATCTCTGTAGCTTCGGTCCATCCAAGCTTTTGGTTAGCATATCTGCAATCTGATCTTTTGTTGAAGTATGTATGACTTCAATCTCTTTATCAATCACCTTCTCTCTTAAGAAGTGATACTGAATCTCAATGTGTTTAGTCCTGGCATGAAAAACAGGGTTAGCAGCTAGATACAGTGAACTCATGTTATCTCCATGAATAGTGGGTGTACCTTGATTGATGTCAAAACTCTTCATGAGAGTCTTCAACCACATGACTTCTTTTGCAGCTTCAACCATACCTTTATACTCTGCCTCTGTAGATGATAAAGCAAGAGTGTGTTGTTTCTTAGAACACCAAGAGATTGACTTATCTCCCACATAACACAATTATCCATATGTTGATCTCCTATCATCAGGATTACCTGCCCAATCTGTATCACTATATATCTTGATGTTTGTATATGATGTGAAACCATAATACAAACCTTCCTTGAGTGTACCCTTAATATACCTCAACAATCTTTGTCCTGCAACCCAATGTTCTTTCCTAGGGCAATGCATGAATTGAGATAATACTCCAACTGCATATGACAAATCAGGCCTAGTTAATGTAGCATAAATTAAGCTACCTACCAAACTCTGCTAAATCTTCATGTCCTTGAATTCTTTTCCTCCATGTTGAGTATATGAAATTTCCATGCCCAAAAAATATGACAAGCCTCCCAAGTCACTAATCTTGAACTCTTTCTCCATTTGTATCTTGAGGCTTTGTATGCCCTTCTCATCTGTACCTAAATGATATCATCAACATATATACACATGTAAATGAACCCATCATCACTTGCTTTGACAAGCAAGCTACTATCTGCTTTAGATACTTGACAACCAAGTTCTTTCAAGAACTTCACAAGTCTATAATTCCATGCCCTTGGGTTGCTTCAAGCCATACAAAGCTCTCTTGAGCTTACATACATAATCTGGAAACCTTCTATCTTTGAACCCTTGTGGTTGCTCCATGAACACATCATCTGAAATGTAACCATTAAGAAAAGAATTTTTCACATCTAATTGACATAGTCTCCAACCTTTACATGAACAATAGCTATGAGTGTCTAGATGGTTGTCATCTTTGCCACATGACTATAGGTCTCATCATAGTCTATACCATATGTCTGAGCAAACCCTTTCACAACAAGTCTAGCTTTATACCTAGACACACTTCCATCTGCATACCTCTTTGTCTTGTAGACCCATTTCCATCCAATGATCTTCTTACTATTTGGTTTAGGAACCAAATCCCATGTCCCATTCTCCACGAATGCATCATATTTTTTTGCATAGCTTTCTCCCAATTTTCTTTACGTTTTGCCTCTTCATATGTAGAAGGGACTTCATCTGCTTTCATCATGTAAGCATAATCCTTAGTAGTCAAAAAAGAAGTTTCATAACTATACCTTGTAGGTTGCCATTTGTGTCTTGATGATCTTCTGAGTTCTCCACTTCTTGAAGTTTCTGGTTCATCACATTCTGGATCAAACCTTGACACTTCTTCAACTTGAACTTGTACTTCATTGTTCTCTTCTTCATCAAATATCTGAACCTTTGATTTACCTTTCTTCTAATGCACAACTTCTTCATCACCTACATGAATATTGATTGTACCTGCATACCAAGTACCTTGCTCATCAAATGTAACATTCTTTGATACAAGAAATTGCTTTGTGGATGGACTCCACAATCTATAACCCATCTGCTTATCATCATATCCAATGAACACATACTTTTCAGCTTTAGGTTCCAATTTATGCCTCAACTGAGATGGCACATATGCATATGCCAAACACCCAAATACTTTGCATTGATCTAAGGTAGTTCTTTTACCCCACCATGCCTCATATGGTGTCATACCCTGCAAAGCTTTACATGGTAACCTATTGACCAAATATGTAGTTGTATTGATAGCCTCAACCAAAAAATAATTTGGATCACCCCACCGGCCCTCGTAGATGAATTGAATGCACTATGCATGAAAGTACAAGAATTAAAGACCCAGGCATTCCAACATGATGGAAGCCCCTTGACTAGACCCTCCATCAAACTTACCGGAACCCAACGAGCCTATACCCATACCAGTTGATGACACATTTGAATAAGAATATGTACCATTGCATGTGGTTGGAGGTCACTCATCACCAGAGGGATGTGACACATATGAATTACCTCCTCCAACATGGTTAAAAACGATTGAAGAAGTTGGTAAAACACATTCGTTGTGCGTTGACGTGCAGTTACATGCGATGGCCAACATTGAAGAGGTTATTCTGAAGTCCCCATATTTTGCTGCTATAGCACCCCAATGAAACATTATGACGAGCGAGCTACAGTATAAATCCTACTTCCTCTTGCTCGAGGAATACGATTTCCAAATTGAACTCGTTACTAAGAAGCACCCAATGCATGCCACTCAGCTTGAGCCAAAAGATGTTCCCTCGGAAGCGGAAAAAGGTCATATATATCAACCAACTTGGCACATGGAATTACTCCAACAATATCCAAAAATGATGCACACATGGATGCGCGTGCCTACCCACTTGAATTACAACCTCTGCTATGGACCAATTCCTCGAAGACGCACATGGAAGGCCTTCACTATCAAAGTTCAGAACAATCGCTAATGCAGAAACAAGCTCAACTACCCCTATCTTGCACCTTCCACTAATAACACTCCCACTGTTGGCTATATGATGGCCACTATTCGTCATTGGTTCCCCCTTTTGCACCGGATGACTGATATTGTAGCACAAATGATTGAAAAAAGCTTTGATATGATGCAGATGGTATTCAAGACTTTTCGACGTGTCAAGTCTCCAATTGTCAAGACACCACGATTTGAACATGGCAATGTGGACTTAGTATATGACATGAGCATGACACCTTCACTCGGAGTATGCTATGCATGGCACTGCAGATTGAATATATATACATGTCTGCTACAAGCAAAGGTTTGAAGACATGTTCACTACTGGCTTCTAGGAATACCACTCAGAAGTATTCAGCAGTCCTCCCAGTCATTTGCTTCATTTGTTTGCTTGCGAACATGTCATGTATTCTGAGCATTATCTGCGACCACCTCTAGACAAACCCCAACCCATCGATTGGGAGAAGCTCGAACACAACCTTATTACGGGAATTGGTATCACAGAACATACCTTGGCAACCAACCTTCTCACCAACTATATTACTCACGTGCAATCAGGTTCTGTCAGGGACGACATAAACAAGGAGGAGTGGAGTGTTCAAGGCAAAGGATCGAGCACCGAATCTCATCATAGAGGAAGAGGAAGCACATAAATTACTCACAAATTACTTCATATCTCAATAGTGATTTTTATCACTAAAACAATGTAATATATGAATATACATCCGATTACTGCATGTGCGACTCCATTTTGTGCAAGTCGAGGAGTCCTCAAGCTTGACGAGTCTAAGTAGAAAGCTCCCAATTTTCATAATTGGAGCCATTAGATAGTTCAAATTAGAGGTAGAACCTATTTTTTAACTATGCCAGTCACTAGATGTGAAACCGGTCAAAACTAGGCAAAAATTATAAATAGAGCTAGAGAGCTCATTTTGAGTTTGTTTGTTATTGTATTTGAACTTATGAGCTAGTAACTAGAAGAGCTATTGTAATTAGTTGACGATAAATATGATTATGAGTTTGGTCCTTTCCTTCCATTGATCTCCATCGCCACTTTCCTTGTGTGTGTATGTGTGTGTATGCAATTGCATTTCTCACCATCATCTTCATGCACATCACTTGCTCTTGATCTTCATATCGGCCTAACCTCTCTGCAGATTGAGAATTACGAGGTGGAGCTCCTCACATTGGTACTCTCCATTTTACTAGAGTGACAACATGTCAGTACTTGTAGTTTTATGAGATTTTGACACTAGTCATATGCTCATTTTGCAGAGGATACTCTGGCAAAAGTTTTTCAATTTTTTTTGTTTTGTCAACTATATAGTGGTTGATTTACTCCTTGATATACTTGTTGGTGTGAGCACATTTATTCTCACATTATCTTTTTGGATGGTCATCACTATTCATTAACTCATTTTTCTGGGAAGAGTGCAAACTCTCTCGTAGAATCTAACACTTGCTCATCCTTCTTTGAGCCTTACTAGTGTTTGGACTCTTCTAGATCCATTATCATTCTATTCACTTCTCTACCATCATAGCATCAGAGGTCTCAAGCATATCTGGTGGATCAGGGTCTAGTGCCAATGTTCTGAGGAGAAGCTATAACTTGTAGGGCAAAGACCATTCTGAGATCCAAAAATTGGATGGCACAAGCTTTGCTCTATGGAAGAATCATATTAAAGATGAGTTGATGAAGAGGAGGCAATGGAAGCTAGTAAATAATCTCAAAAAAGCCTGTTGACATGGATGAAGATGATTGGGATGAGTTACATGAAATGGCCAGGTCTACCATTCCATTGCACCTAGTAGATAATGTTTACTTTATAGTATGAGACTGTGAAAGTGCAGAGGAACTTTGGAAGAAGTTATGCAATACATTTGAGGAAGAGACAACATCAAATTAAGTGTATATAATGAGAAAGCTATATGACCTTTGCATGAAGGACACAAATAGTGTTGCTACTCATCTAAATGAGTTTGATGCTATATTCTCCCAGTTACAGGCTCAGAAAATGGATATGGATAATGAAATGAAAGTAGTCTTATTGTTATGCACCTTGCCATCATCATGGGATACGTTTTGCACAACTATTAGCAATAGTGTACCTGGTGGTAAATTGGTCTATGATGACATATGTGGAGCACTCTTGAGTAAGGAGATTTATAGAAAATCTATGGTTGGCACTCAAAGTGGAGATGCATATAATGTTCATGATTCTTACCAAGGAAAGAATCAACAATGTGAAGCAGAAGGCCGCTGCGCTATGTCGCTGTGTGCTGTTATCACTCCGCGATTGACGCGCGCTCCACGACGGACACTCCACGACCATTTGCTGCCGACGACCGACAGACTCGCTCCACGATTGACGCGATTGACTCTCCACGATTGAGGCGCGCTCCCCGCGATTGACAGCTTCTCCACGTGTGACGATTGAAGCTCCACGATCGACTGGCTCCCCACGATTGACGCCTTGCTCCGTGGTTTAGCCGATTGATGGTTTTCTACTGCCCGATTGATGGTTTCACGATCGACGGTTTTCCCCGATTGATGGTTTTCCCTGATTGATGGTTTCCTTCCACGATCAACGGTTTTCCTTTTTGAAAAGCGATTGACTATCTCCTCAGCCGGCGGCCTCTTTTATGCCACGTATCTCTTCAGTACTTGGCGTCACTTTGAGTTTCTTTGAAGCTTTCCGTTCGCCCCGGCTCCTTTTGTTAAGCTCTAGCCGTTGTCGTCCAGCCTCCAGAATTAAATGCTTAATAAATTAAAGGATTGAAAAAAGGGGTCCATCAGTCGGGCCTCCTGTCAGTTGGACCTCGTGGGGTGTCACAGTAACCAAGAGCTCGTTTATTTTCAGCATGCGCGAGGCTAGAGGCACTTACAGAATTCTTTATTGACTCTGGTTGTCAGTATACCCATATCAATTCAAAGTCTTCTCGGTTTGCCGCCCATGGATAATATTCCTATCTTCATCGTTTAAATGGCAAATCGCCCACGTGGCAGCATCTAGCGGATAGAATGGTCTTTTAAAAAAAAGAGAGAAGAAAGTTTTAAAAGAAAAAAGAAAAAGCAAAAAAAAAAAGAGAAAAAAAAGGACTTTCCCTTATGTCAGGCGGACCCATGCTTCTTGCGCGCGGGATTTTCACTCATTGAGATTTAAGTTATCAATCGGTGTGTCCCTCTTTTGTCATGGATTTGGCGACCCCCTCTCTTGTGAGAAGTAACCTGGCCCCTCCTCCCGGGGAGACCGATAACCTGGCCTGTTTGTTGGAGGGGGGTTCTTGTGCCGCCCTAGGGGCCTTCGAGAGTGCTGAACCCCCCTTGGTCTCCCTCAATAGATCCGCAATTTTGTCAACTCAGGAGGAGCTCAAGAAAGTTTGCCTCGTCGGCCAAATGTTCGGCCCTAAGCCCCCGCTCGAAACTGTGCGACAGTGGCTTCGCAACGAGTGGTTCCCCCGCGGGCTAGTTGTATGTAAGTGTCAGTTCTTACCGGCAAGCCACTTGCTGCTAGTCTTTGAAAATGAAGATATGGCGTTTCGAGCCCTTAGTGTCGGAACTTGGCAACTCGGCCGGGCGACCCTGTGCCTATTCAGATGGTCCCCTGATTTTACTCCCGACAAATCAAAATCGCTTCGGTACCCTCTCTGGGTTGAGCTCCCTAACCTGCCATACTTCTTGTACAACTTCGTGCGGGAAATCGTTTCTCCTATCGGCAAGCCGTTGGCCTCTCGCGAGGACATTGGTGGTCTCATTTATGAAGGTGCAAGACACTCGTTCAACGCTCGGTGGCACCCTCAAATCTGTGTCGAGGCTGACCTCAGTATGCCACTTCCATCGAAGATCAAACTGGACTTGGGCGAAGGGGAAGTATGGGAGCAAGACATCAGTTACAAAAACCTTCCCTACGCATGCTTTCGTTGTGGCCAACAAGGTCACAGGATCAAAGATTGCCCTTTGAGACGAAAAAGCAAGCGAAATCAAGAAGCCCCCAAAAATGCTCAAGATAGCAATGGAGCATTGAATCACTCGACGAAAGTAGAGGAATTCAAGGGTCCCCTTAATCCAGAAGCTGATGCAGACGGGTTCATCGAAGTCAGAAGAAGAAGGAAAAGAAGCCCTAGGGCAACCTCTGAGCGAAACAACATGTCAGTTACCCCCTCCAGCAACTTGTATTGCAATCTGGAAAAGGAAATCAATGAGTTTGACTACCCAGGTGGGAACCAACTTGAGGTGGACACCGACGTCAAAGGCCTAGAGATCCCTGACAGTAAAGAAACCTTGCAGGAGGCTTACACTACAAGCAAAGAAGACGTCTTTACTACTAGCAACGAAGATAACATGGATAGTGAAAGCTCCATCATCGGATCGACTATTCCGAAAACGGAGCTGAAAACGGGGCCCAGTTCTTCCCAGCAGGAGGCATCCCGCAAAGGAAAACAACCTATGGAGCTACCGTGGAAAAGCCCCCACAAGAACCTAATGCTAACTCGGGATCCGATCCGAGCGAAAAAGAAAGATGAATCCAAGAAAAGAAAGGACAAAGCTCCCTCCCGCAAAGAGGGCTCACTACGACAATGATCATCATCTCGTTAAATGCTAGAGGGCTAACCGACCCCTCAAGAGCGATCATCATTGGTCAATGGCTTCGCGACATTAGCCTAAACCCAGATTTTATTTGTATTCAAGAGATTAAAATTGACGGAGAAGACCTCCAGAAACGGCTTAGACACGTCTCCTCGACCCATGTTTGGATTTCAACGGCGCATCAGCGGGGGTCCGGTGGAACGGTAATCGGTATTAATCAACTCTGGTTTGAAAAGCTTGAGAACTCCTTTGAAGATGAATGCCATTGATGGATTGCTGTTTCTTTCGGTGCTCCCTTTTGTTTTACTTTAGTTTCTTTGTATGCCCCTAATGGGGAGTTAGAGAGACTTAACACTTGGGCCTCCTTGGACTCGCTCCCCCACAACGTGCTTATTTGTGGTGACTTCAACATGGTTGAGGACCCTATGGACAAATGGATGGGCAAGGGCAGGGTCATCGATAGTCGGGAGAAAGAAACGTGGGACAAAACTAAACTACACTTGGATTTGGTCGAATTCAAAGACTCGAAGGGCTTTTCTTGGTCAAATCTCCAAGCAGGCGAGGACCTGAGGAAAGCTAGACTTGATAGATGCTACATTTCTCAGAGTTTTACTCATCAGTGGGGCCACCCCTCCCTCTCGCAACGCACCGACCTCACCATCTCTGATCACTACCCGATCATCATCACTTTTCAACCCCCCACCAAGATCCGTAAGGCTCCGTGGTTCCATGCCAGTGTGCCCTCCTTCCCTCTCCCCTCCGTCCATCAAGAAATTTCTGATGTGTGGAAGGAGGCATTCGCCTCTGGCTTGTCCCCAGCCAAGTGTTGGAGAAGTGCGGTCGATAAGTCACGACAGATCATGATTAGATCCAGGAAGATGCTTGAGACAGTGCGGCGGGCTCGTAGAGAAGCTCTTTATCATAGACTCTGGCGGCTCGAGGAGGAAGTGAACAAAGGAAAATCTCAAGCCCAGAAAGGACTTCGAAAGATCAGAGCGCTGCTGAGATACGAGGAAGAGATACAAAGGAAAAATTTGCAAATTTTCTTCAAGGAGTGGTGGGCTGGCAAAGCCGACAAACCCACCAAAGAGATGTGCCGTATCCTGAAAAGGAAACACATCAGAGAATCGATCCCCTTATTACTAGATGCAAATGGCAATGTATGCAATACGGAAGAAGACAATTTTGGGATCATTGAAGGGCACTTCACGAGACTCCTGGGGACCTCAAACCCCCTCTCCCACCATAGAAGGGACTGTATGGCTGCCATATCTAGGGTTTCCCCCCACAGGATACCACCCAACCTTCACTCTCTGCTTCATGCCTCTATCTCTGAAGCCGAAATCATTGAGGTCATTGATGCCCTCCCCTCAGGTAAAAGCCCGGGACCCGACGGGCTCACTAATGAGTTCTTTAAATCCTTCAAGTTGGTGGTTGCCACCCCTCTTCGTTTGGTTTGGCAAGAGGCACTCAAGTTTGGCGCGCTTCCTTCTTGTCTCAACAATGGCATTATCAAGTTAGTACACAAAAAAGGGGAAAAGAACATAATAGAGAACTGGCGTCCCATTACAATGCTCCAAACAGGATACAAGATCATCGCCAAAGTCATTGCCAACAGAATCTCTTGCCACTTGAGAGCGTGGTTAAGCGAGGACCAAAAAGGTTTCATCAAAGGCAGGTCAATTTTGGAAACCATCATAGATATCTGGGAAGGTCTTGAATTTGCAAATGAGTCTAAACAAGAAGTAGTTTTCCTCAAGATCGACTTTGATAAAGCCTACGACAAGCTAGAATGGGACTATATTCTACAGTCGCTACAAGATCTTGGATGTAGTCAGAAATTCACCAAGATGATCGCGACCCTTCTCGAAAACGCATCGACCCAAATTAACATTAATGGAAATCTTTCAAAGGTGATCAAACTTAGAAGATCTATCAGACAAGGGTGCCCATTGGCTCCCCTTCTCTTTGCCATTGCCATAGAAGGGCTTAGCAGGCTGGTGGAGCATCAGGTGGAAGCTGGTAACATTAAAGGCCTTCGTTTGCCGCATGACCACAGTCAGATCACCATGAGACTTTTTGCCGACAATATGAACGCTTTTGTGCACAATGATAGTACCAGCCTTGAGACGTTCTGGAAGTGTCTTGCTACCTTTTGTGAAGCCTCTGGATCCATAATCAACCACTCTAAGACCGCCTTTAGAGCTATTGGTGTGGCCCAGCCCGACCTTCTCATTGATCATGGCTGTCAAATCATTCCGCAGGGCCAAATTTTTCGGCTTCTTGGGATTCCCTTGGGGTTTGGCGTATCTATGGAACAGCGGTGGAATTGGGTGCTTGCCAAACTCGAAAACAAGCTTAACTATTGGAGAGGTATGCAAATCAATCTTGCTGGTCGTGCTATGGTTATCAACACATTCCTCTTATCATCTACCATTTATTTCCTTTCTTGTTGGAGACCGAAAGAGCATGATCTGTCCAAAATGGATAGTATTTGTAGAAACTTCCTTTGGACGGGCGACCACAATAGGAGGGGGGTGCCTAAAATCAAATGGTCCATCTGCACCAGCCATAGGGATAGTGGGGGACTTGGTATCTTGGACATTGGTTGCATGGCTAACAAACTGTCGGCCAAATGGATGATTAAGGCTTGGTGCAACGGGGAGGCCTCGTGGGCCAAGCTGATCTTCAGAAACAAAAATGAGTTGGCGCTCATGGGCTTCCCAAATTGGAAGAATCTTGACATCTTGACCTTGTTGTTTTCCCCGATCCCCGTCTTCCCGAAAGGCTCTAATCTGGTGTGCTCCCTTTGGAAGAGTTGGAATAAAGTCAAAAGCTTCACAAGAATAAGTGAAGACTGGAAGTGGGCTGCCGGTATCAGACAAAATGACTCTATCTGGTTTTCGATGCATGGCATCCGGAGTGTGGAATCTTGGAACATTCAAAATGCCAAGAAGCTATGGAACAAAGGCTTCAAAAAATGGAAACATCTCTGGAAACAAGACACCAACCGCTGGATCAACTTTGAGGATATTGATCCTAGCATCAACATTTCGCATGAAGAACGGAACACATTGCAAAGCAGATGTCTCGCCCGGGACCGACACAAAGTTCGCCTTCTCATGGGACACGACATGTCGAGCTCGCTTGGTCTCAAATGGCACAATGGGAATAGCCTATCAAAAGTCCCGAACATCAAAGAAACAATCGACTATCAAGTTAACCTCAACAAAAAGTGGTGCCTGTCATGGACGCGGCTTCGGTGGGACATGAAGTTCATGGCTATCTGGCACCCCCTCATAGAAATCAAAAAGTCTGTCCTCTTATGGCAAATCCTTCATCATGGAATTTGGACCAACCTTAAGGCTAGCAAAATTTGTGGGATCCCTCCCTGGTGCAAACGCTGCCACCGGTCTATCGAAGATGTTTCACACATCTTCTTTACCTGCCCCAACTCCAACAGACTCTGGCAGGTGGTTGGAAAGAGAATTAGACTTCAAAAACGTCTCAGTTGGCAGCAAGCCCTGCTGGGAGAAGCGATCGGATGCTCCGCGACTCTCTGGAACGCCATCAGAGGGGAGGTCCTATGGAAAATCTGGCGGGAAAGATGTGCTTTCAACTTCGGTGACTCCCCCAAGGAGTCGTCAATTGAGAAATCGCTGTTCCTCCTTGGCAAAAGGATTGTCAACTGTAAAAAATCCCCCCCCTTTAGGCATCATCAAGTTCTCCTTTTGATCGATAACAAGCTTAAACCCAAGTGGGCCCCACATGAGGGTGATGAGAGGGTAATTAACCTTCTTTGTAATGTCATCTAAGCTCTGTAAAAGCTTCCCCTGCTTTGTGGGATTTGGGGGGTCCCGTGGGCACTAGTCCCCTTCTCTTGTACTTTTCTTTATTTAATTCAAGTCCGGGAGAGTAGGCTATTGCCGAACTTCCTTTATATATAAAAAAAAAAGAATCAACAATGTGGTAAGAGATAGAACAAGGAAAAGAATGGTCAATAGAATAAGAGTAGAAGTAAATAAGGGAAGAGGGATATCAAATGCCATTATTGTCATAAGAAAGGACACACGAATAAGATTGTTATGATTAAGAATGCTAAGGGTAAAGGAAAAAATGTTGATGGGCATTTTAAATAGCTATCTGCACCATCTACTTTGGCTATGAAGATTGAAGAAATTAATTCTATTTTTTATGATGCTGATGTGTTGACACTTGATAGCACTATGCCAACTAAAGCTCTTATGGTTGATTCTCTTTTCCACACATGGCTAATAGATTTTGGTGCTTCTTTCCATGTGACACCACACAGAGAATGGTTCTCTAATTGTACAGCAAATTCTCTTGGTATCGTGAGACTTACTAACTCTTACTAGTGTGACATTGTGGGGATTGGAGATGTGGTTGTGCAGTTCATTGATGGTTCAAATTTTACTATGCATAATGTATGCCATGTACCTCAATTGTCACATATTTTGATGTCAGCTGCTTAACTTGATGAGTTTGGTTACAAGGTGGTCTTCTATGCTCAAACCTTTCACATATCAAAGGGCAATATGGTTATTGCAAAAGGAAGAAAAGTTGGCTCACTTTATCCTTTATTTGTATCACAAAAAGAACACTTGTTAGCTATTATTGAACAACCTATGGCTTGTATTGGGCATGGCCATTAGGGCCATATATCACATAGTGTAATGGAAAATCTTTCTCATTCTCGCTATTTACCTACGTTATTTTTCTCCCTTTCTGCATTTTGTGAGCAGTGTCAATATTGAAAGAACACTAGGAATGTGCACAAGACACACATTGACTCTTCAATTTAGCCTTTAGATTTCGTTCATACAGATGCGTGTGGTCCTATGCCCACAAGGTCATTAGGTGGTTCTCTTTATTTTGTAACTTTTATAGATAATGCTACTAGAAATTTCTAGGTATATCCTATCAAAGCAAAGAATGAGGTATTCCCTAGTTTCACAAAATGGCTTGCTTAAATTGAGACTAAAAAAGGAACTAAGCTTAAGGCTTTACATTCATATAATGAGGTTGAGTATACCTCGCATGAATTCGACCTTGTCTGACAGTCTAGAGCAATTCATAGAGAGTTTACAACTCCTTATACCCCAGTACAAAATGATGTAAGGATGAATAGAACTATTCACGATAGAGTAGCTTCTATGCTACATCATGCAAACCTTTCACAAGGCTTTTGAGCAGAAGCAGTATTGATTGTAGTTCACGTGATTAACCTTTCACCTAGTACTACCAAAGTTCTAAAAGTGGCACAAGAGTTATGGACAGGGAAGCCACCATATTATGATTATCTTCGAGTTATTGGGTGTGAAGCATATGTTCATATACCCAAGGATCTAAGACAAAAGTTGGACCATAAGTCAAAGAAATGAATTTTTCTTGGATATGGTGGAGAAGGAAAATTTGGATATCACTTATGAGATCCTAAAACACGATCAATGATCAAAAGTAGTGATGTCATTTTCAATGAGTCTAAGATGCATAAGAAACCCATTAAAGAGGTTGAAGTGAGAAAAATCGTGTTTGAGGATACTAGTCCTCTAGTTAGCATGCATAAAACTGCTACACATAGAGATGTTCATCAGTCTTCCAAATGTTCCTGCTCAACAACGTTGAGATACACCTGATAGATATGTTTGAGGTTTGGATTTTTTAATGCCAAAAGATTCTGGTTAGCCATCTTGCTACAAAGAGGCTATGTAGACAACAGATCATGTCAAGCGGGAGTGTGTCATGAAGAGTGAGTTGGATTCTATTCACAAGAATGGTACTTGGGATTTAGTACCTTTGCCAAAGGGCACAAAATCTTAACCATGTAAATGGGTATATAAGTTGAAATTCACATCAGATAGTGCTTCTCTAAAGTATAAAGCACGACTTGTTGCAAAGGGTTTTAAGCAACAACATGGTGTTGATTTCGAGGAAATCTTCTCACCTATGGTCAAGATGACTACTCTGTGCATGTTGCATGGATTCGTTGCAATGGAGGACTTAGAGCTAGTCCAAATGGATGTGAAAACTAATTTCTTGCATGGAGATCTTATAGATGAGATCTATATGGAAGAACCAGAGGGTTATGTAGTTCATGGCAAAGAAAGTCTATTTTCTAAGCTCAAGAAGAGCTTATATGGAATTAAATAGTCCCCTTGACAATAATACCAAAAATTTGATGCCTATATGAAGTCTCAAGGCCAGGGGAGGTCCTATCAACTTCGGTGACTCCCCCAAGGAGTGGTCAATTGAGAAATCGCTGTAAAAAATCCCCCCCTTTAGGCATCATCAAGCTTAAACCCAAGTGGGCCCCACATGAGGGTGATGAGAGGGTAATTAACCTTCTTTGTAATGTCATCTAAGCTCTGTAAAAGCTTCCCCTGCTTTGTGGTATTTGGGGGGTCCCGTGGGCACTAGTCCCCTTCTCTTGTACTTTTCTTTATTTAATTCAAGTCCGGGAGAGTAGGCTATTGCCGAACTTCCTTTATATAAAAAAAAAAGTCTCAAGGCTATTCTCAAAGCAATGAGGATCACTGTGTCTACACAAAGAGATGCTCACATGGCAGCTTGATATGATTGATATTTTATGTCGATGATATGTTGATTGCTGGGAAGTCCTCTTATGACTTGTCAATTCTCAAAAAGAAATTGAGTTAGAAATTTGATATGAAGGATTTGTGGGATGCCAAACATGTACTTGGCATGCACGTTACTCAGGATAGGAGCAAAAGATGCATATACTTCTCTCAAGTGAGTACATATCCAAAGTACTTCACAGGGTCAATATGCAAGGTGGCAAGACATTGAGTACACCTTTACCCACGTATGTGAAATTAAACAAGGATGATTGCCCCAAATTAGATGAGGAAACGGAATTCATGGCCGAAATTCTTTATTTTTCTATTATTGGTAGTCTCATGTATGCTATGGTAGCTACGAGACGAGACATTGCATTTGCAGTGGGAATTGTGAGAAGATATATGTGTAATCCTGGCAAGCAACCTTGGGAAGGAGTCAAGATGATTTTGAGATATCTAAGTGGCACTAAGGACAAGTGTCTATGCTTAGATAGAGGAAAAACATCCATTATTGGTTACATAGATTCTAACTATGCTGGTTGTGTAGACAATCATAAGTCTACATTAGGGTACATTTTTCATTTTTCTAGAGGTGTTATCTCTTAGAGATCTCTTCTTCAAGAATGTACAACTATTTCTACCATAGAAGCAAAATCTATTGCCATAACTGAGGCATGTAATGAAGCATTGAGGATTTCTCCTCTTGCTTGTGATATGGGTCTACCTCAGCATGTACCTCCTTTGCTCAGTGATAGTCAAAGCTCCAGTGCTTTGGCTAAGAATCCGGTCTATCATGCAGAGACCAAGCACATTGAGGTGAGCACTTCATTAGAGATTGCTTATCCATTGAGCACATTATTCTTGACAAGGTTCATACTCGAGATAATGATGTAGATGCTTTGACTAAAGTTCTGCCACAAAATAGCTTTCGACACGATTGTCATTTGATGGGGGCTACCTAATTCATGATCTTACACAGTCACTTGTATACTGTGTAACATGCCCATCACCTGGGAGGTATAGTTTGTATACTTACACTCATGTATTTTTTATCATTCTTCATTTTTTTCTCCCATAGTTACTTTGGCCATATTGGCCTTTAGTGGGAGATTGTTACCATTAATGTCCATGTGAATAGCTTGATAAAACCTTCATTGAGAGATTCGATCAGTGCATTGAAAGAAATGGCCTCCTGCAACACTAGAGATAATGAAGTAGTCACCACATGCTTGAAGGTCTTAAAAAACTCATTAGTGAGGCCATCCAGCCCTCAGCTTTTGCCATTAGGAAGAAAATCAATAACTTCAAGAATCTCATCATCCGAAATGTGATATTTTGCAAAATTCTTTTGGTTCTAAATCTAGAGATGGACACCATGCAATCTTGCCTTTGAGGAGAAAGAGGGGTGGAAAGCCCCAAAATCTTGGTAAAGTGATTGCCAATCAAGGTACTATTTTCTTCATCTATCTTGCACTCAAACCGATCGATATCCACATGAAAGGGATCCCAGCCACCAATCTTTAAAGTATACTTGTAGATTTTCCCCTTTGAATTTCTTCTTCATATCTTAGTACGCTTCTGATTTTCTAGAGCCCCCTCGGGGGAAAAAAGTATTGAGAGTTGTCAGTGTTAATTTCTTCTTCAAGGTGCTTCAGCGTTCGATAAAGATTTTCCCTTCTAGTTCGGCGAATGTTTTGAAGATTCTTCTCAGTCCAAATCAAGATGTCTTGTGTCTTCATGACGGCCTTTCTCCAACACTTGGCCGACAAGGAGGAGATGGAAAATACGAAGTTCCAAGTACTTGAAATCTCTTGCTAGAACAAGCGGAAAGAGAAGGTACTCTCCTTACCATTAATATGGAGTGAAGAAACAAAATAAAAATCCTTTGATATCACAACCTTGGTTTTTCATTTAAGACCATGTAACAGCTTCTTTATTTTTAAAATCTTGCTCCCTCGATTCTGTTAGTAGAATGAAGCAAGCCCACATGGACCATTCTTAGAAGGTTTCAAGAAAGTAGAATTCAGTTTCTTGATCATACTCCATGAGTCATAAATGCCTGTCCATGGAATACAACTCCCTTATATCTCTTCCAACCCCCTTAAAAAATAGAGATGGAGAGGAGTTAATGAGAAAACGTTGGAAAACCAGCCACGTCTACCATGCATTCAGCTATAGCCAAACGGAGGCAGAATTCTCATTCCAAGAAGGTGTGCATGATCGTTAAAGAGTTCGTTTGACTTTAGTTTCCATTCCGTTCATTCCATGACTGTGTTTTGGAACTCCAACTTTCCATATCCACCTCCCTATATAACCGCCTCATCATCTTTGCATGAACATACTTATCCCTCTCTATGCAAATATTTCTCTTTTACTATAAAAATCAGTAAGCCTAATGAAATATATTTGATGAGGATGTGACACAAGGACATGTGTCTTTGATGACGTCTCAAGAAGGCAAGAAAGCTGTAAAAAGGTTTGAAGTGAGGGAAGGGGGATAGCTTAAGAGGACCGTTTTCCCATGTCAAAAAGGGCGAGGGGAAGGGGGATGGGATTGATTATCTCCATTCATTGCACCAATCTTAGTTATTGGGATGCTCCTAGGAATCATCTCATGAACAAGATGATCAGCATTGTCACTAAGAAAGGGTGGGGATTCTCTTTCTAGATGTGTCACAAGAGGAAAGAAAGAGAGTCTTTATAGTGTTTAAAAAAATTAACCAATAATATGATAATATCCATGAGATTTGTCGCTTGAATGGTCTGACACAAAATGATTAATTTCTTAGATTTAAATAGGCCTCTATATCATAAAATTTAAGTTAGGTTGGATGGACTTAAGAACTTCAATTGTAACCTAGAAGGTAGGCATTGAATGGAAAACTATAAGATAAATCATTCTGTAGGGTGCTACTAATCCCTAAGAGTAGATGCCCAATCTTGTTCTCTAGGGTGCTACTCATCCACACACATATAAATTAGAATGATGTCAGTCAACCATTGCATATATTCAGTGTAAAATATCCTTATAGGTCGATGGTAGGTTAAACGGTTGCCCCAAAGAGTCTTTTTTCCTACTCAATTTATATGGAGTGAAGAAACAAATAGTGCTTTGATATCACAACCTTGGTTTCTCGTTTGAAACCATGTAACAGCTTCTTTATTTTGAAAATCTCGCTCCTTCGATTCTGTTAGTAGAATGAAGCAAGCCCACATGGACCATTCTGTGAAGGTTGAATATAATAGAGATGGAGAGGAATTCATGAGAAAACATTGGAAAACCAGCCATGTCTATCATGCATTTAGCTATTGTCAAAAGGAGGCACATTCTCATTCCAAGAAGGTTTGTATGATCGTAAAAGAGTTCGTTGACTTTAGTTTCCATTCTGCACATTCTATGACTGTGTTTTGGAACTCCAACTTTGCATATCAAGATAGGAGAGAGTGATCAAAGTTGATGAGTGGAGGCAAGCACATCTAGATAGTATGGGAAGTGTAATCGTGGAAAACATCCAATGCAAAGTAGGTAGAGAGGCCGGATATGTTGATCACCAAGCAATGACACCAAAGTGCAACTGCAGAGCTGGTGAGGGTGTGGCTGGGGTGATGCTACAGAAGGATTGACAAAAGTGGTGATTATTGAAGCATTGCTAAGAGATATGAGGCCATTAGCTAATCAATGGCATTTTGTGTTGATCTCCTTTCGTTTGAAGAGCTCTTACTCCAACCTCTGCCTACTAGAAGAATATCCTAACTCTTTAATTGACTATTGTATCTTTTTCTTATGCAAGGTTTGTGCAGAAGTTCCTAGGACAATCAGAGTCATCACTACATGAACCATAGGTGCTAGCACTGTTTTGTATCCTATTCACTGTATCTCGAGCTCATCATAATATATCAGAGTCCATATTTTCTTTTGTCTATTCTCTATGGAATACCGGTTTCATAACTCTTCTAGTGTTTCATTTTCTTGCATTCTGAGTTGAGTTCGTGTTAATTTCTCTTCATGGCTTATGGGCAGTGCAACCCCATACAATAGTCTGTCTCTGATTGCCTATTAATTTATGTGCCCATCAACTATTTATCTATTAAGTTTCGTGATCAGTGACCTCCAAGAATGATTCTCACTATCCCTAATAATCGAGTACAGAAGAACCCAATGCACAATGGACAATGTTATACAATTGTGGCATGCCTAGTGGGACCTAGGGGCTCACTGATTCTATTCACCATGTGTATTTTTAATTTCTATGACTAGAACCTTGTCCTATCATACTTCCCTTAGTTGTGTTCACACCCTTAATAGAATCGTTAACCATAGTACTGCTAGTTGTAGTAGGAATCTATCCTGTTGTAGACATAGTTTTTGCCTGCTCAATATCAGCTCTCTCATCAACAAGTGCATCATGTAAATCTGCATCAGAAATGGAATGATCTGCATCATCATATGAAACCTGCAAAGGCTGAGAAGTTGCCTCATTAGGACCAGCACTAGCCTGTCCACCTGTAAAAAGAGGCATCAAAGTATCATACATGTCTTTGGAGCTAACAGATGTCTCCTTAGTACATGAAAGCAATGGCTGAATAGCATCTTCCACAAAGACAACATCACGGCTAACCAGAATGCGTTTAGTCTGTGGATAATACAGACGATAGCCTTTACTTTCAGAACTGTACCCAACAAGAATACATTTTACTGCCTTATCATCCAATTTTCTGCGATGTTGTTCAGGCACTAATGCATATGCCAAACAACCAAAAACACGCAGATGAGCAACAGATGGCTTGCGGTCATGCCAAGCCTCATATGGAGTGATAGACTGCAACGCTTTAGTGGGACACCTGTTCAGTACATATGCTGCACACATGACAGCCTCAAGCCAGAAACTATGTGGTAAAGCCTGACTTTTGACCATGCACCTCGCCATCTCCATGAGTGACCTGTTCTTTCGTTCAGCAACTCCATTCTGTTGAGGTGTATACGTCACTGTACACTGGTGTTTTATCCCATGTTTAGCCAGAAATGCATTAAAATCTGAAGACATATATTCCCCCCCTCGATCAGAACGGAGGGTGCCCATTTTACATGCTGACACATTTTCAGCCAACACCAAAAACTGTTTGAAGCACATGAACACTTCGGACTTTGCTTTGAGTGGATATACCCATGCATGCCTGGGAAAATCATCAATGAAAGTCACAAAGTAAAGGTAATTTCCAAAAGAGGGTGTCTGCATAGGACCACAGACATCACTATGTACAAGCTGCAATTTCTGCGTAGCCCGAACTGAACCATCTTTTGGAAAGGAAGAACGCTGCATTTTGCCCAAAATACAGCCTTCACAAACATGTTTTCCAGGAGCCTCAAGTTTGGGCAAAGAGGACACCATTTCAGATTTCTGCAGGCGTAGCAAACTAGCAAAATTCAGATGACCAAAGCGTGCATGCCAAAGCTTTGCATCTGACATAGCCTGAGAATCATGAACTGCACATGCCGAATCATTCACAGATCTTTCATAGTCTATGAGCTTATACAACCCACGACATAAGATGCCAGAAGCAATAATCACATCACCATTTGAGAGATCATGGACTGTACACCTGTCATCAACGAATTTCACAACCAAGCCAATCTTGGCTAATGCAGAAACTGATAACAGGTTCTTTTTGATCCCTGGCACAAATAAAGCATCTGACAAAGTGAAAGAACTACCATCAACAGTAGTCAGAATGATCTTACCAACTCCCATAACAGGATAAGAGGAGTTATTGGCGCATGTGATAGTATTCCCTGTAGGGGCAGGCTCGAGTGAAGAGAAGAAACTGCGCTGCGAGGTAATATGTTTGGTCGCCCCACTGTCAAAGTACCAAACATCTAAGTCTACTGCAGACATGCACTGATCATGAGAAGATGGGTCAAAACTGCAGACAGTAGTAAACGCCCATTCTTCTTCCTGCACAAGATTTGCAGACTCTGTTTTTGGTGTAGAGGCCTCTGCAACAACCATTCCAGCCTCTTTCTTCTTTGCCTCTTTAGCAGCTAGTTTTGGACAGTTCTTTATAATATGATCATTTCCTTTACAGTACTTGCAGAACAATTTCTGCTTTTCTGATTTCTTCTCATCTTTATCCTGGTTCTTCGATTGTGCAGCATTTCCAGATTTTTGCTTACTAGTAGAAGAGCTCCATTTTCCTTTGCCCTTCTGACTAGCCAAGAAAGCTTGATCTGCAACACGCATAATGGACCTGTTCTGCCTGGACTGATCTTCCTGCAACAGAACAGAGACTAATTCCTCAAATGACAAGGCATTCCGATTGCCTTTCATCATCAACTGAAGAGTAGAGGCAAAACTCTTATATGAATCAGGAAGACCATTCAGAACGGTCTGCACAAGTGAGCTATCTGGTATAACCTCATCAGCAAAAATCAATTGTTCCTTCAGGTCTTTGATCTTTGTAAGAAAACTGTCCATAGAATCACCTTCATTCATGTGCTCACTCTCCAACTGTTTTCGGAGGTAAGCAACACGAGCCTCATTCCTAGCTTGGTACAAAGTGGTAAGTGTATCCCAAGCATCCTTTGCTGTTCTGCAAGAGCGAATGTGAGGAATAATGGCACGTTTGACAGACAAAGCTATCAATGCATGTGCCTGGACATCTCTGCCATCCCAACGAATCTGCTCTGCAGTAGGTGCAACAGAAACAGCAGCACGAACAGGAATCTGTGGAATATCATCTTCGACACCATCTTCATTAGCTCCAGCACCTCCAGCACCTGTATTTGTAGTACCTGTAGTCGCAGGTGTAACAGGACGTCTTTCAACACCCTGCACAATGTTCCACAGTCCTTTTGCAACCAGTACATGTCGCATCATATAAGCCCATAATGGGTAGTTGGTACCATCCAACTTATCCTCAACAGCCAACATACGGAATATATCACTGCTTTCAGCCATGGCCGGTGACTAAAATACCTTGATGCAGAAAATTGACTGTATCTCAAAAAGTTGTACGAAACTGCTCAGACGAGTTCTGCTAGACCTGTAGCAGACTTTGAGACGCTTAAGACGGCGCCCTAGAAGAAGCGACGACCTGCTCTGATACCAATTGTTGGAGATAGACGTCTGCGGAAGCACGCGAACAGCACAAGGAAGAAGAAGAAGCTTGGAGCACAAACACACAATATTGAATATATTACTAGAGAATGTACAAAGATAAGTAGCCCATTAGGGCAATAGGCGTATATACAAGCCGGGGGAAAAAAACCACCTAAAGAGGGAAAAAAGTGCCCCGGCGGTCCTAGAGTGTTCACACACATCACTACCTAAATATATCAACAATATGAATAGTTAGATAATTAGATTTATAATTAAATAGAAAGTGTAGTTAAAATCTTGAAGTGAATCTATGTAACTATTAAGAATGTAAGAGTCAAAGAATAAGATATTCATAATAGTTCATATACATTCACTATACTATGTATGTCTTGTCACATGATTCTATATAACTATTGTGATACTAAGAGTCAAAGAATCAAACTAATCACAATAGTTTCTATACACCTCATGACCTACACTAAGTATTCTCATTGGAATCTAAGTAACTATTGTGAGATAAGAGTCAAAGAACCAAAGAATCACAATAGTCCCTATACACTCCCTATACTATTGAGAGAGCAGGATCAAGGTGGAATTCGAACAATCTTAATAGATCTATTGTTGAGTCCTATACTACTGTGAGAGTAAAAATCGATGTAGGGAGTCAGACAATCACAAGTGGTTTATTCTTAAATATTTTTCATCAATGTATACAAGTAAGAAATGCTTTCGTGAGTCGGACATGTATACAATTGATGATTAAAAACACAAAACTAATTATATAAATACGAATAAGGCATATGTAAGAGACGCATATGCTAATCATACAATATGCATGATACAATGTAAAAAACAATAAAATAAATAATAAATAAAAATTAAATCAATACCTCAATGATATAGTGAAGGAAGGTCTCTATGAAAGAAATGGTAGGATTAGAGCTCTATAGAGTAGCAATCAAGCACATGTGCAATGAAATTTCCGATCGAATGTAAAAGTATATATATTTTTTTGTTAGGAATTGCTTTTCGATTGAAAGTGCTATCAATTGAAAGTGCTTTCGATCGAAATGCTTTTCGATTGAAAGAGTTTCGATCAAAATGTTTTTTGATCCAAAGCTTATTTGTGTCCGTTTTTTTTTGGTGTTTATTCGGATAACCACGAATAAAACTAACATATTCAGTATTTTTTAATTATTCAATCAAATAAATGCAACCCAGATGGCAAACAAAAGAGGGGCAAGGGGGAAACCATATCTGATAGATCCATAGAGTCTAAAAGGACTAGAAACATGGCCATTCATGGAAACCCTATACTGGACATTACCAAATAGGATATTAGTGTACTTGATGAGCTTCTTTCTTGCTCCAATTTCATGGAGAGATTGGAGTATGAAATCCTAGTCCACCCTATCATAAGCTTTGTCAAAATTAGTTTTAAAGAAGAAATAGTGAATCTTGTTCTCACTAACAAACTCTAACCCTTCCCATATGGAGATAATAGCATCAAGAATAAATCTTCTCTTAATGAATCCTTTTTGCTCAGGGAGAAGAATCCTATCCATGATGGGAATAAGTCTTCTGGCCAAGGAGGAGGCAAAGATTTTGTATATGGAAGTCAGACAAGAGATAGTTCTCTAGTTGTTCAAGTCATCCTTAGGTCCCTTTTTTTTTATTAATAAGCATAATCACTCTAGTGATGATGAAGGTAGAAAGAGTACCTCTCCTTATAGCTTATTGCCAAATCAAGAGAATGATGGGCACCAAAAAATCTTTAAGCTCATGAAATAAGTCATTTGGAATACTATCATAACCAGGAGATTTGTAGGGTTTCAATTTACTAATGGTTTCTCTAATGTCACTGGCAAAGAGGGGCAGGTCCAAAATAGAGACCATGGACTGAGGAATATTTTTCAATCTTTTAAGGGCAACAATGTTTGTGGCTCTCTAGATATACCCCCCCTTCGGAAGCCTAGAGAAAACACTGGTAAAGAAGCTGGTAGCCTCCTACAAGTTCTCCTAGATAGAAACAACATAACCTCCAAAACTCCTTTTTTAACAAAGGAATGAAATTTCTAGATTTCATTTTCCTCATCATATTGAACACATGTTTATTTGGCTTATCAACTTTTCTAGCACAGAATTCTCTTGATACGACAAGGGTGCCACAAGCAAAGAGGTAGTCTTCATATCTCAATCTCTCTTGAAGCTCAAGGACCCTCTAATAGGTATCAGGGTTACTCAAGTAACCTAATTAACTTTTCTAAGTATCAACTTTTCTAGCACAGAATTCTCTTGATACAACAAGGGTGCCACAAGCAAAGAGGTAGTCTTCATATCTCAATCTCTCTTGAAGCTCAAGGACCCTCTAATAGGTATCAGGGTTACTCAAGCAAAGAGGTAGTCTTCATATCTCAATCTCTCTTGAAGCTCAAGGACCCTCTAATAGGTATCAGGGTTCCCCTAATCTCCTCTATCTCTTTAATAATCATCATCCTTCTTCTAAACCTAATTTCCTTGGCCTTTAGCTTATACATGGTGAAAATCTTTTGGATCTCTTTAATGGATCTCTCCCAAGCCTCAACAAGGGATACTCCAGAAGAAAAGTGATTGCAAAAAATAGCCCTTTTGTTTTACCCTTTACACAAGGGACCTTGAGAAGAGATGCATTAATGTGAGGCCAACTTGCTCTATAATCCAGACAATTACTATAAAGTTTAGTAATGATAGGGACGTGATCAGAAAGCTACAAAGAAAAATCTCTTTCACAAACAATTTACCAAAGATCTTGGAATCACAAGCTCTAATATGATTCTTGAGTATCTTGAAGTGCAAAAAAAGGAATTAGATATCTTTAAAAGCTCTAGTCTAAACAATAAAAGGGTTGGCACGACTCTTAAAGTGATGAACAATAATAAGCTTGGTTTTCTCAATAGTAGTAGGCAAACGAAGGAGGGTAGTGTCTAGGTGAGGCCAACCAACTTTAAAGGTAGGACAGTTACTACTAAGCTTCACCAAAAGAGGCTTATCAAAAGAGAGGAATCAAGGTGAGTAGAGAAATTCCAAAAATTTTGGATAAAAGGAATGTGGAGTAGCATCTGTCTAGCTTAGCAGAGACATCTGCATACCCTAATTGTTTGTTGTTCCAGGAAAACCCTGAGTTCTAGGAAACTTCTATCAAATCATGAGTACAAAGTGAGGTTAAACCAAACACCCTTTTTAGCTCTTGAAATATCATTCCCTTTCTGATTAAGACGATCGTTCAGAGATGTCACCATGTTAAAGTCCCCAAGCATGACTAGAGGGCCACTTAGGCAAGAAAGCTCAAAGGAATAGGACGTTATGAGTGCAATCTCATTCGCAACATAAATGTTTGTAACAGTACAATATAGGGATCACCCATTATGATGGCTACCCATTAGTGTGAAGGACTTCTAAATTGATTTTCTACAAGGTGATTGATGGAGCATTTTATACCTAAAGCAGCTCCTCCTCTTCCAAGATCGTGATTGGTGTAGTACCAGACATGATTACTAGAGATAACATCAAGAATATACCAAATTCTATCATTGTTAAGCTTAAGCTCTTGAATTCAAATGGTATCAGGACTTATTGGGTTATCAAACATCCATCTATAGACACAAGTACCATGCACATGGTGAGTATTTCCCTCAATATTTAAGGAAAGAAGATTGAAAGAGTTCATAATACTAAAAAAGGAGAAAGACAAACTCATATTCTAGAAAAAAATCATTTTTTGTTGTTCTTATGTGGCTTACACATAGATACTGAAGTTCTGATAGTCTCCTTTCTTTTAGGTTTATCTGCCTTTTCTCAACCATGCTATCATTATTACTTGGGTCCTTCTACACACCATCATCAGTAGTTTCTTTTTGGTAATATTCGTTTAATTAAGCATAATCATATCTATTCAATTCTTCCTTGAATATAGTGCCAAAATATTGTTGGGTATCTATAGCAACTAAGGTAGGAGTGGTATTACTAGCTGCTTTTTCTTGAATGTTGAAGCTAACTTTCCTTTTATTGATAACTTGTATCCAACCCTTAGAGTCCTCATAAAGTGTAGAATTATTGATCGGGCCATCCTCATCATTAGTTGTACAATTATTGCTCACGCCAACCTCATCAAGTTGAGTATCATGTTGTGCATCATTAGGCTCACAATTTCGCTTGTTGTCATTAGGGTCCGCCTTGTAACTTTCTTCATAAAACGGATTATAGACATCCTCTACTAGGACTTCAAAAGCAATATTCCATTTACCTTTTTTTTAAACCTTTGAAATGGACAAGTTTAACTAAGTTGACCGAATGGACATTGTTACTTGTTTCAAGAGCAAGTTTTTGCTTAGTACCAACTTTAGGTTCCATCTTTTGAACAAGATGGGGACAATACTTGATTAAATGTCCATACTCATAACAATTAAAACAAGCATTAGGGAGGTTTTTATACACCACTTTTTGTTCATGCAAGGAATTACCATCAGAGTTTTTTATCCAAACACTTGTTTTAATGGGTTTAGCTACATCTACTTCAATTATCACTTGGGTGTCTCATTTGGGGTTTATGTTTCCTCTAGATCTCTGACCTAAAACTCTTCCCAAAAGCCCAATGAGGCCATCAAACCAGGGGTAATATTCAACTGGGAGATCTGGAAATTCTACCTAGACTGGGACCTTGGTTGGCTTAGGGCCTCGGGGATTAAAGCCAACATTGTAGGGAGAAGACATACCAGTGGAAGTTTCCAACATTGGGTGATGAAGTTGTCCAAGTTGTATGTGGGGAAGTCACAGTCCTAATCGGCACTGTTTGAGAAGTAGATCCTGTAACTAGAGTTCTCTGAAATATCGAATGTAAAAGCTCTTCTTGAATCGTGCTCAGCGTGTATCCATTCCACAATGCCTCTTGAAGCACCATCCCTCCCCTTAGGGGAAGGAAGACACCGAAGGATTACGAGCAAACAATAGAATGCTAGCGAGCACAAAGGGTGTTACTCACAAGGAGGATTAGGGCTGATAGCAAGTTCCTATGCTAGGACAAGGAGACTCATTCTGCACGGAGAAAACCCTAGCGTTCGCCATCAAGATCAATTCCTCTCTTGATAATCAACTCAGTCATATATATATATATATATATATATATATATATATATATATATATATATATATATATATATATATATATATATATATATATATATATTGAGGAACAAAGAGAATTAAATTAAATAATGGTAGATTACATTGATGCAGGGGGCAAGAACACACTCTAGGCCACAACAAAAAGCTAGACAGGAGAAAATAAAGGAAACCTGCCAATACTTACACTAGAATCTTTGTCAAACTGAACAATAGATGGCAGGTCAACTTGTCTAACCAACACTGGAGATACAGATTTCTTTGTATTTGGGCCTTCTCTGTCAATGTTAAGCTCTTAGTGTTTCAATGGATCCTCTTAGATAATGGTCTCTGGACTGGCAGCATAGCCAAGAGAACTAAAGTAGATAATGTCAAGTGCATATTTTTTGGCAGGTAGGAAGACATTTCCCATCTCTTTTGGCACTATTGGCATGCGAAGCTTTTTTGGTAGATTCTACATCCCTTTCTCTATCTTAAAGGGACCCCTCACTTGAATGCTGAAGAAATTCTTCCTGGATGTTGCAAGCAAAAGGATCTTCTTCTTTGGCAGTTGTGGAGAAGCCATATTCTATGGCATATATGGATCAACAAGAATAATAGAAAGCAAATGAAACCTGTGAATACTTAGACTAGAATCACTGTCCAATTGAACAATAGATGGCAGGTCAACTCGTCTGACCAACAGGAGATACAGATTTCTTTGTATTTGGGCTTTCCCTGTCAATATTAAGCTCTCAATGTTTCGATGGATCCTCTTAGATAATGATCTCTGGACTCATAGCATAGCCAAGAGAACTAAAGTAGATAATGTCAAGTGCACATTTTTGGCAGGGAGGAAGAAATTTCCCATCTCTTTTGGCAATGTTGGCATGCCAAGCTCTTTTGGTAGATTGTACATCCCTTTCTCTATCTTGAAGGGAGTACCCCTCACTTGAATGCTGAAGAAAGTCTCCTTGGATGCAAGCAAAAGGATCTTCTTCTCTGGCACTTGTGGAGAAGCCATATTTTATGGCATATATGGATCAACAAGAATAATAGAAAGTACGACAGTGGCAAACGGAAGTTGTTGTACTCTGTCAAGAAGACTCTTATCATAAGTGGGCTTAAGTGTATCCAATCTATGTCTAATGCCCTTTGTAACAATTTCAAAATCTATGAATGTCCTTCGTGCTCATCATCCTAATAAATGGAGACATGTATTACCCTCCCTATACTCTCTTGATAGGTGTTGATGTATTTATCTGAATAAATGGAGAGATGTATTACCCTCCCTATACTCTCTTGATAGGTGTTGATGTATTTATCTGTTCTGGACCAACTCAGCCATATTTCACTTTTGTCTACGTCGGCGAAATTCTGTACATACTTGATACTACATCTCATTAGTCAAAAAACAGTCGTCAAAGACTTCTCTCCTCATCGCCGATACTCTGTACCTTATTGAATGTAGTGGCTCGTAGTCAAAAAGCAGTTGAGAGCTGTCGTTTGTAGGTAGAGGAGGCAACAAGTTCTCCTTGACAGATAGAGCTTTGCTCGGTCGCGAGTCGCGAGTCTGGCGCCGGGCTTACCCGGGGGTGGGAGTCTTACGGGGGGCACATGAGCCCTAGGTCGCCAGAAGTTCGGCGACCTGCATGCTTTTTTGCCAGTATGTCAAAAAAGGTTGATGACGTGTACGGTGAACCATTGGGTGACCCGAACGGAGTGTCACCCGACTGTTTTTTTCTGTTCGGGTCACCCAACGGATCATTTCAGTATGATTATATAAACGAGGACGCTGATTTGTCTCGAACTTTGAGATTTGTGAAGGTACGTACTGATGTACTGATTAACGTCGTCAACTCATCAACCACGTCAAGCTATGTATACTTACCTAGTCGTCGTTTTTCTATGTCTGCAGGTGGTAATTATCTCTTGCAGCTGTTATAAGAAGCGCAGGTGGTGGTGAATCCTGATTGATTAGCTCTTGCACTCCTGCGACAACAAGGCGCAGGTTAGTCGTGAGTTGTCTACCAGTCGCCGTTTTTCTATATCTGCAGGTGGTAATTAACACTTGCAGCTGTTATACGATGCCCAGGTGGCCGTGAAGCTTCACTAATTAGCTCTTGCACTCCTACGACAACAAGGCGAAGGTTAGGCATGTGTTGTCCATTCTTCCTGTACAGGTCTTCTGTCCACGTTGTGTTTGTGTTTCCCTCCTCTCTCCCTCTCACGTCCCCAGATCGAGGCCATTCACCAGTTTCAATGCCACCATAATTGGCACAGAAGTCCCCATGATGCCCATTGCACCGCCCACCTTTTGCAATCACTCGACCCCTCGCCTCGGCCTCTGTCTGCAGCATTGTGCTAACTTGCCCAGCTTACGCTTGAAAAAGACGACAACACTTCCAGGTTCCGTGGACATCGCTCATGCTGATGGAGGCATCCCTACCTGCGCGCGCACCTCTACAGAACAAAATCGCTGCCTATTAAGTGATTGATATGTTGCGCTGCCCATTAAGTGATTTAAATGATGCATATGCTGTGTTGGCCATTAACTGATTCATACGCTGCTGATTAATTAGTTAAATAATGCTCAATCGTGCTGCTTCACGTTTAATCAATCATATGTTTAATAATAATATGCTGGTGATTAATGTTTAATCATATGCTTATAATTAACAATCATGCACTGCTAGGTTGAGGCGTCAATATTCAAATGAAGCATTACGTTCATAATCAGAAGGCGCTGATTTTAATTTGCTTTATGAATTGTATACTTTTGCTGTATACACTTAGATACATAATGAAATAGATAGGTAGATAGATAGACGTAGACAGATACATAGATAGTTAAAAATATACGTAATGAAATAGATACATAGATAAATAGACGTAGATAGTTAAATACATACATAGAAATACATACATAAATAGAAAGGATTATAGATAGATAGATATATAAATATACAGACAGATATAGATAGAGAAAATGAGATTATGTTTTAATAAATTTGATTTATTATACAGCCAATTTTCGTAAAGTCAATCTTATTTGCGTAAATAGATAGATAAATAGATATATAGATAGATAGGCAATACATACATAGATAGGAAAATACATAAGCAAAAAGATAGATTGAAATTGTGTTCTATAAAGTCAATCTACTATTAATTCAATTATGGGTCTAAAGATTCAATTTTGTATACAGAAATACATAGGTAGGTAGGTAGATAGATAGATAGATAGATAGCTTTTGAGGGATAGATTGATTGGTAGAAAATTAGATAGAAGGATAGGCAGGTAGTTAGATAAATAGATAGATAGATGGATAGATAGAAAGATAGCTAGATACGTAAGTAGATAGATAAAAATATATAAATTGATAGATTCTATATGTCATATTAGATATTGATATATTTGCATTCATTTATGATAGGTAAGATGGCATTCCCAAGGGAAAATGTCTACATTTCATCTGTCGATGCTGAAGGGGAGGAATATGTACCTTCATCCCAACAATTCTCTTACATGCAAATGTTGTCTGATTCTTTTGACACACATCATGAATCATCACGTACAAGCTCTCAAGGGCAGCATTCTTCACATGTAGAGGGCGCATCATCCGATCGTTCTTTAGGAAAACGATCACGAGGAGTCATATGGGATGATGCCCATACAATGACTTTGATCAAATGTTTTGAAGAAGTTTATCTTCGCATCAGGCGAGGAAACCTTGGGACAAAGGATTGGAATGATGTCAGGAATTCCTTCAACAAGGAAGCATTAGTGGATTTCACAAGTGATCAAGTTCGGAACCGCATTGACACACTAAAAAAACAACATAAAAAGGAGGCTAAAAAGCAAAGTATGACAGGATCTATTCCAAGTTCCTAGAAATACTTTGACTTATGTGAATGCATATGGGGTTCCACACCTAAGGTTACAGGACTACAAGGAGCATTTGACAGTGATGCTCGGGAAATTTCCAACGAAGAAGGCAATGATGATCCTCCAATGCAAGAGGAGATTGGTATAGATGTGAACGCAGAAGATTTCAATCTTGAAGGTGTTAGAGGAAAAAGAGCTCGCCAGTAAAGGAACTCTGGACAGTACTCGAAAGGTCATGATGGAAAGAGTTTCACAAATGATTTGTGCATTGAAAGAAATGAACAATGCACAAATACAAAGCCAAGAAAGGATGCAGGAGAAGGATAACAATTTTAAACTACAAATGGCAGAAATGCAAAGATCGATGCTAGAAACACAAAGATCGATGTTTCTAGAAATTGTTAAAGGGATGCGACACAATGAGAACCCTTGAGATATTTCTTTTATGATGTATTATTTAGAATCATGTGACTCCTATTTTGTAGTTGTTATGTTTTTTAATGAAGTCGAACTTATGCTTTCTTTCCTTCTTTAAATTGTACTAAATACCATCTGTTAATGTATTATTTTCTTATCATGTGTATAATTATGTTGTAGGATGAGACAAATCAGTTGGTGCATTCTTCTAGGATTCTGGTTATCTTCAGTACAAAGCTTGAATGATGTGTTCAATTATTCTGCTTCATATTGTTGTCACATTCGAATGATATCATTTGTTACGATCATTTGGATGTGGATGCATTGTGCAACACTTGCAACCATAGAACCTATGGCATCTTCATTTTCACCACGAGAGTGGTGGGTATTTCCAAGACAAAGCGTATTTTTTACTCAAGTTCATAAGCTAATTTGATCCGAGGAACGTCTAAATTGTCAATATAAGTTTCAATATGCATATAGAATGTCCTACGAATCATTTCATCTCCTTTTAGGTATAGTTAGACCATGTTTTCCTTCTAGTCAGACAACCTCTCATGTTCGTGACCCAATACCTCCAGAACTTGCATTAGCATGTGTTCTATGGAGGCTTGGTCATGGTCAATCCCCTAAAGCAATGTCAGAACTATTTGGTATTGGTGCTTCAACAATTAGAAAGTACACTTTCATAGTTTGCAAGATACTAACCAGTAAAAGTTTGTTTCGTAGGTATGGAATTTATCCTCCATCAGGAGAGAGAGATTGCAAGGTATTATTCAAGATTTTAAAGATCTCACTAGTCTACCACAAATTGCAGGTGTAATAGATGGCACACATATTAAACTACATAGAAAACCTACAGAAGAATGTTGTCCTGCACAATATATGAATAGACATGGATTCCGGAGCATTCTTTTACAAGACATTGTGGATTCCAAAACATTATTTTGGAGTGTTGTGGTGAATAGCCCTGGTGGAGTCCATGACTCCACAAATTTCAAAGAGTGTGCTTTGTATCCTAAACTAAAGGCTAGAAGCATTTTATCTGAGCCTAGTATCGAAGTATGTGGACAACTTGTTAAACCTTATTTATTAGGTGATTCAGCATACAAGGCTACAACATTTCTTGTAAAGGCTTTTTGTGCCGAGTGGGTTTAGATGTGAGAGAGAAAATTGCATTTGATAAACATCACTCAAAGGGTAGGGTTAAAATTGAAAATGCATTTGGAATTTTGAAATCTCAATGGCGGATCCTCCAAAATTTGAATGTAGATTTGTCTTTAGGCCCTATGGTTGTAAGTGCATGTTGCCTTTTGCATAATTTTGTGCAACTTCAAGGAGAAAGTGAACCCAATGCAGAAGATGATCCTTACCCAAATAACAATGAAGATCCATACAGTTGGAGAAATTCAATGCATCGTGAAGAGGCCTCACGATTACGCAATGCACTATTTTGAGATTTTATTCAAAATTGTGAAAATCCCCAATAAAGTGGTGAGTTTGATATATTTTAGTATAATAATGTATTCTATAGTTTTACATAACTAAGCATGATTTCTTTTTCAAGTTGGAGAGAAATACGAAGTGAAGATTCACATTGCAGAGAAAGACGATATGGATTTGATCACATTGAATTGAAGAATTGCATGGATCATGATGTTCAAGTGATTTGTATTGGAAAGATTACATATGATTATTATGCAATAAAAGGATTCCAAATGTTTTTCTTTTTATTCATTTTCAATTGATCGAATTTACTTGAAATAGTTCACATGAAATTTAGTATAAGTAATTAAATTAATCAAAACATTTAATTAAGAAACATGAGTGAATAGGCACATGTGCCCCTAATACCGGTCATCGAAAGTTGGGTGACCTTTCCTGCATGTGCCCATAATTCCGGCGATCAGAGTTCGCCGGATCTATGTTACATGTGCCCCTAATCTCCGTTCGGTGACCCAAAAAGTGTAATCCGGTCAATATAAGTTTCAATATGCATATAGAATGTCCTACGAATCATTTCATCTCCTTTTAGGTATAGTTAGACCATGTTTGCCTTCTAGTCAGACAACCTCTCATGTTCGTGACCCAATACCTCTAGAACTTGCATTAGCATGTGTTCTATGGAGGCTTGGTCATGGTCAATCCCCTAAAGCAATGTCAGAACTATTTGGTATTGGTGCTTCAACAATTAGAAAGTACACTTTCATAGTTTGCAAGATACTAACCAGTAAAAGTTTGTTTTGTAGGTATGGAATTTATCCTCCATCAGGAGAGAGATTGCAAGGTATTATTCAAGATTTTAAAGATCTCATTAGTCTACCACAAATTGCAGGTGCAATAGATGGCACACATATTAAACTACATAGAAAACCTACAGAAGAATGTTGTCCTGCACAATATATGAATAGACATGGATTCCCGAGCATTCTTTTACAAGGCATTGTGGATTCCAAAAAATTATTTTGGAGTGTTATGGTGAATAGCCCTGGTGGAGTCCATGACTCCACACATTTCAAAGAGTGTGCTTTATATCCTAAACTAAAGGCTAGAAGCATTTTATCTAAGCCTAGTATCGAAGTATGTGGACAACTTGTTAAACCTTATTTATTAGGTGATTCAGCATACAAGGCTACAACATTTCTTGTAAAGGCTTTTCGTGCCCGAGTGGGTTTAGATGTGAGAGAGAAAATTGCATTTGATAAACATCACTCAAAGGGTAGGGTTAAAATTGAAAATGCATTTGGAATTTTGAAATCTCGATGGCGGATCCTCCAAAATTTGAATGTAGATTTGTCTTTAGGCCCTATGGTTGTAAGTGCATGTTGCCTTTTGCATAATTTTGTGCAACTTCAACGAGAAAGTGAACCCAATGCAAAAGATGATCCTTACCCAAATAACAATGAAGATCCATACCGTTGGAGAAATTCAATGCATCGTGAAGAGGCCTCACGATTATGCAATGCACTATTTCGAGATTTTATTCAAAATTATGAAAATCCCCAATAAAGTGGTGAGTTTGATATATTTTAGTATAATAATGTATTCTATAGCTTTACATAACTAAGCATGATTTCTTTTTCAGGTTGGAGAGAAATACGAAGTGAAGATTCACATTGCAGAGAAAGACGATATGGATTTGATCACATTGAATTGAAGAATTGCATGGATCATGATGTTAAAGTGATTTGTATTGGAAAGATTACGTATGATTATTATGCAATAAAAGGATTCCAAATGTTTTTCTTTTTATTCATTTTCAATTGATCGAATTTACTTGAAATAGTTCACATGAAATTTAGTATAAGTAATTAAATTAATCAAAACATTTAATTAAGAAATATGAGTGAATAGACAAATGCGCCCCTAATACCGGTCATCGAAAGTTCGGTGACTTTTCCTGCATGTGCCCATAATTCTGGCGACCGAAATTCGCCGGATCTATGTTATATGTGCCCCTAATCTCCGTTCGGTGACCCAAAAAGTGTAATCCGATCATAAAAAAGAAATGCATGTGCCCTCCCTATCTGAAGACTGGAGTGGGAGTCGGGACTGAGAGTCTCGAAGGCCGGGGCTCTTCAGGAAGGTCTAGGTAACTGCAACTTGCAAGCACTGGATCAGGGACTTTCGATGTTCATGAGCCATGGATCAGGCTCTATGTCTCTTCAGGAACGCACATTTGTTGAGTCGGTCAGCTTCTTTAATGAAATTCCCTTTCTGCGCAGTGGGAGAAGTCGAGAGACCTACAGAACGGTCGGCGGCTCGGCGCAGCTTCCAGATTTGTCGCGACTCGCATCTCCTCTTGCAGATTATAGGCCTTAACCAAGTTATTGGTCATCATGGCGAGCTTATCCACAGACACAGATGGTGGTGAGTCGGTGACTGGTTGGTGAGCTTATCCGGAAACGTCACAGAAGATGTATTTCGAAACTGGAACTTAATGGAGCGCAAGCTATTCGGTGATTCATTCCAATTCTTTAATGAAATTCTTCTTTCTGCGCAGTGGGAATAAGTGAGGAAAGACAGAGAGTCTGAGCGAGGGAGACTGAAAGAGAAACGTCGCAAGTTCATCAGAATCCACTCTTTGTGGTTTATCTGGAAGACCAGGAACAGTGCCATCTACAATAGGAGGGGGAAGGACTACTCCTTTTTGTTGGGTTTGAAGAAAATTCTCAATCTTTGTTTTACCTCCAGTCGTGTTTCTCAATCGGAAGATAAAAACCTCTTTGTAATTCTTAGGAATAATCACTATAATGTTTGGAAATTAAAACTCCTTTAGATGTACTCAAAGCCTAGGTTGCAGATGATCACTCTACTTGATGATTATGTTAACCTTGTACTTCTATGAGACCTACCATCATACTGCTCTCATGTATATGAATCAGACTTCCTCGTGAGTCTGATCCTTTGATTGTATCTTTCTTCCAGCATCAATTTTATACTTCCTGTTTTTCTCAAAAAAAAAAAAAAAAAAAAAAAAAACTCCGTGCATTTGTGCAGACTCCAGAGTCCAGCCAGTGTCCTCTTCCAGATTGCAGAGCATATCCAAGTGAATTCAATGGCCATGGTCAGCTTTATTTCTGAATCCGAAGCGTAATTTTTTGTCCCAATTGTCGTCATCGATCACCTGCTCTTTGACTATGAACTCCTGCAGTTGTTTTCTCCTATTATGTGGAAGTTGGAGCGCGAACTACCTCATTCAATGAATTCGGACCCTGAAGACCTTCAGATTCAAGAATATCTAGACTGGCGGACGATTACCATGCTCCAAACTGGATACAAGATAATCGCCAAAGTAATCCCCAACAGAATCTCTTGTCATGGCTTTGTGAGGACCAGAAAGGTTTTATCAAAGGTAGATTTATACTTGAAGCAATTGTCGATATTTGGGAAGGCCTTGCGTTTTTTTTTGTCAAAACAGAGAATACAAAATTGATGCAGAAAAAAAGAGAATTACAACAGGCCTCCCAGAAGGAGGGATAACATCATGAGGGCAGCACTCAAGGGGAAACTCTCATCAAGCTACATCAAGCTTGCAATATACAAATTAATAAAGTGAAACATATTGACTCTAGTCGAGGAAGGGATCTGTAACAACTTTTCTCTCCACACATTACAAGGATATTTCTTTAGGATCAGAAAAGGGCTAGACTCATCAATATGACCATTGAGCACAGACTTCAAAAATTTAGCCAGAAGTCTTTTTATCCCCATCAAACATGAGAAGAGGTAGTCTTTACTTTTTTTGTCATAGATTTTGCTGTTTCTATTCTTCCAAATAAACCAGAGAATATGAGCCCTAATCAACTGCCACAGGACGATGTCCATCTTGTTGGCTTCTCCTATGAGAAATTCTCTGGTACCAGGAGATCTCAGCCCAAAAGTGTTGCAGAACAGATAAATGACCTTCCAAAATCTTGAAGAAGCCTTGCACTTGCAAAAAAGATGTTCTAGGTCTTCTTCCAGCCCACAATGATGACACAGACCTGCATCAATTTTATATTCTCTAGCTTTGCTGCCTGTCCAAATACCTTTATGCAATATCAGCCACATCAAGCAGGAGTGCCTGTTATCAATAGGCAGGGACCAATTGCACTGAAATCTATATCTCCACTGATGAGCAGACCAAGCCAGCTTCCACTTCTTATTCAGACTCAGTAATAAGCCTGATGCTGTCCCGAGAGCGTTTGTAGCACAAGTAAATGTCTTGAGCCACATCAAGCAACGAGATCATCTTCGACCAAAGGTGATTATCCAAGAGTGTCAGCAACTTATTCCTTTTGTCTTTGATTATCTGTTTACAAGCAAATGAAAGAGTATCAAGGTTCATTATAATGTGATCATCAATTAAGCTTCCATCTCTATAGAGATCCTGCCATTTAAGGAAACCCATCCTCTTGCACGTATTCCATCTAATGGGAAGATGGGAAATGTTAGGAGGATCAAACCAGCCAATCCACAGGGAGTCCTATAAAAGGAAAGAGTGATTAAAAGAGAACCACACAGACAACTTATAGCTATCTTTGACTTTCATCCAGGAATTCCAGAAACTGAAGATCAGAGAGCTTCCTTTGGGAACAAACAGAGCATGAGAAATTAAAATATCCCAAAGCTTGAAGTTACACCATCTTTTATTATTCTTAAGATAAAATTTATCTATGTTCCTTTTAATCAAACAAGCCCAAAAATCATTTGAAGAGATAGCTCTAAGGATCCACTTGGCAGCCATCTGGGGAGCCATTTTGGTAGGACAAATCAAACCAAGACGTCCTTCTGATTTTTTCATATAGCACACCTTCCAAGACACTTTTGGGATTTTGTTCCCACCCCACAGAAATCTCCTAGCCAAAGAAATGGCCTGGGACAACTGCTTTCTAGTCGGCTACCAACAAGCCAAAAAATAGGTCAGATAAGGAAGAATATAGTGCTTCAGCACAAAGGTCCTTTGAGAGAGGTTGGACTGCATGTTTATCCACTTAAAGATTTTAGCCCTAAATTTCTCAAGCACCCAATTCCATCTTTGCTCATTGGTTATCAAAGCCCATGGGAATACCTAGCAATCTGAAAACATTGCCTTTTTTATAATCTCACACCCTGATTCTTTGACACAAACAGGCACCAAACTGTTAGTAGCATAAAAACCAGCTTTACTATGATTAACAACAGAGCCACTAGCAAGAGAGAAGGTATTAAGACAATTCAGAAAGTTAGCAGCAAAAAACTCTTCAGCCGTCATCAAGAGGTTGGTATCATCAGCAAACATCTGCAGACAGAGCTGAGAGTGAGCTTGGGGAATTTCCAAACCTTTAATATTGCCTTTATTGATACAATCCTTGACAAGCCATCCAAGAGCATCACTGGTGATAGCAAACAAAAGAGGAGCCAAGGGACAACCCTGTCTTATAGATCTACACAGTTTAAAAGGGGAAGACTATTGTCCACTCATAGCAACTTTAGAATAAGCATTACCAAACAATATGCTAGTAAATTTAATGAAATTTCTTCCCAGACCTATATCATGCAGAGACTGTAAGATAAAGTCTCATTCAACCCTATCATAAGCTTTATCAAAATCAACTTTGAAAAAGAAGACATCAGTATTCATTTCTCTGGCAAAGAGTGATAATGGCATCAAGGATGTACCTGCCAGAGATAAAACCTTTTTGTTCAGGGAGAATGATACTATCCATCAGGGGACTCAGTCTTCTAGCCAGAGAGGGAGCATACATTTTGTATAAAGAAGTCAGACAAGAGATAGGTCTCCAATTGTTGAGATCATCCTTATTTCCTCTTTTATGAATCAACTTGATCACCCCAGTGTTGATGAAGGTAGAAAGGGACCCTCTTCTTATGGCTTCTTGCTAGATCCAGAGAATAATGGGCACCAACTCATCTTTAAAGACCTGAAAAAATTCATTAGGAATGCCATCATGACCAGGAGACTTGCAGGGCCTCAATTTACTAATGGTTTCTCTAATCTCACCAGCAGAGAGGGGGAGATCCAAGAGGGAGGCCAAGCCAGGAGGAACCATTTTTTTCCTACACTGGGCAATGGAAGCTCTTGCACTCCAGATGTGATCCCCTCTCTTGGGAGGCACAGAGAAAACATTGGTAAAGAAGCAAACGGCCTCCTCCAAGTTCTCTTTCATACAGGAAGCAACATCACCAGTACCTTTTTTAATCATAGGGATGAAACCTCTAGCTTTTTTTTTCTCATAATGTCAAACATGTCTTTGTTAGGTTTGTCCACTTTTCCAGCCCAAAACTCTCTAGATGTGGCAAGGGCACCACAAGCAAGAAGATAGTCTTCATACCTCACCTTATCCTCAAGATCAAGGATTCTCTGATTCTTATTAGAGGAAAGCAGGTTAGAGTTCTCAATCTTATCTATCTCCTTAATCATCATCATCCTTCTTTTATACCTAATGTCCTTGGCCTTCTTCTTGTAATGGGTAAGAATTCTCAGGATATCTTTGATAGCTTCCTCCCACGCTTTAAAAGGGGAGCAACCCAAAACAAAATGTTTTTGAAAAGTTTTAGTAATTTCTTCTTTCACAATAGGGATCCTAATAAGGGACATATCAATGTGAGGCCAGCTAGCCCTGTAATTAGGGTTATTGCCAAAAAGCTTGATAATAAGCGGAGTATGGTCAGATGGCTGCAAGGTAGGGTCAATAGAACAAGAACTATTCCACTGAAGATACTGAAACCTATTAGTGTTCATGTAAAATCGATCAAGTCTAGTAGACAACCTGTTGTTGATACTCTTATTACACCAAGTATGCCCAGTATTGATAGAGACATCAAACAAATTGTGGGAATTAACCATTGCAAACCAACAATTTTTTTCATTACCTACAAGAATATTATTGCTATTACCAGTTCTATCAGAGGAGTTAGTCACCATGTTAAAGTCCCCTGTCAGGATAATGTCACCATTTAGCTTACCAATTTCCTCCCAGCATTTGGCTCTGTCCATAGAATTGTTGGCAGCATAAACACTAACAATTGTAAATGAAAGAGGTTCCTTACACTTCAAAGCAACCCACTGATTAGAGTGACTATACAACACTTCATCCACAAGGTGCTTAAGGTTAGATTTAATACCAATAGCTGTCCCTTCCTTACCACAGTGATTAGTGTGATACCAGGAGGACCTATTGGAGACAATCTGTAGATTATAATTTAATTGGAACCCACCCACCTTTAATTCCTACAAGCAGATAAAGTCAGGCAAAAAGGAGGAGTCTCTTAACCAATTATTGATAACCTTGCATCTAGTAGGATCAGTGATTCCTTTAGCATTCAAAGACAAAATAGAAATTTTATCCATTAAGAAGGAAAAGACAAACACTCCCCAGTCGATCTCACTTCGTATGACTCTTCAGAGGCTTGGCCGTCGAGCTGGAGGTTCTGATAGACTCCTTTCTTTTCGGCTTAACCTTATCTTTAGGACCAGGGGTTATTGATTTATCAATAGACATAGACACATCAGTATTAGGGAGGAAACCTATTCCTACCTGCAGAAACATTTCTTCATCATTTTTGTTCAATTGTTCACTAAATGTTTCATCTGTAGACAACATAATGTTAGCTTCATCATCATCAGAAGATATAGAATCATAGGAGTTACCAATACTTGGGGAGAAGGATTGAATGTTACCCTTCTTACCCACCACAGTCCAACCATTCTCAACCCCTTGATACTCGTCAGTAACATCAGCACACTTATCAGTAATTGTATGATTGCAGTCATTACCTGTAGAATCATTGTGCTCCTCAAGTACTTGAAAAGGATTACTAATCTTTTTGACTAGTAATTCAGGTTTCTGGCCAATATTTACTGGTTTCCTTCTATTATGGGAGGGGACTTTCCTCCCCCAATGTTCTTCCTTATTAGCATCTGTTTTAAGATTATCTGACACCTGTTTTGTGGAAGTCTCACCTTTATTTTCTTTTGTCTGACTGGATCCCATCTTTGGGCAATCTTTAATCAAATGTCCCTGTTGGTAGCAATGAAAACATGCATTAGGAAGATTAAAAAAAAAACCTTTTGTTCATGTAACTTGCATCCCTCAGAATTTTTTAGGATAAGTATAGGCTTAATGCTCTTAGATATATCAACTTCAATTAGCAATTGAGGATCCCATTTAGGGTTAAACCCATTTCTTGGTTTTTGTCCCAGCACTTTGCCTACCAGATTACCCAATTGCTCAATCCAAGGATAGAATTCAGCTGGTAGGTCAGGAAATTCAATCCAAACAGGAACTTTAGTGGGTTTGGCCCCCCTTGGATTAAAGCCAGGAAACCATTTGAAGAATGATATTGGTGTATTCCTGATAATCCAGTGGCCTTCTGCAATCACCTCCATAGCATTATGAGCATCCTCAAAAAAAAAAACAAAAAGTAATTATTGGGCAAATACTGTATATGCTTAACAAATAAGCCACGACTTTCCAAGTTAATTCTCATCCAAATTTTAAGGCTTTCTTGAGCGGGTCTAGCTCCATGACACAGACCTATAACCACCTTCTCAGTCAGATGATTGTTCAAGTTTTCAAGAAAGGTAGATTCAATGGCCAAGGTACAATCATCTCTATCTTCCATCTCAAGATCCAAGTTGAGAGCATGCTCAGGGCAAGTCTTTGTCTCATCCCTCAGCTCTCTGTGACAAGCATCACCTTCAATCTTCTCTTTACCCTTATTTGCTTTATTCACAGTAAAAGTAGAGGGCATACCAGGAATACCTTGAGAGTTGATCATAGAGAAGGGTCCTGGTTGAGAGCTCACCACATTCGCGTACGAAATGCCAGGTTGCTTCTGCTGAAAAAAGGTGTGGTTCAGATTTACCTGTTGTTCTGCACTTGCAGACATCAAGCCTTTTGCATTAGCAGACATGATCCTCCCATTGGTGGAGTTGAAAGTAGGATTCATCATAGTGTTAAGGATAACATACTGTCCACTCTGTAGTACAGCAGAGCCCGCCAAGCCATCCCTAAGCGCCTCATGCAAGACCATTGTACCAGAAACTTCACAAGAGAGACCCCCCTCGCGGGGGGTTCGAGAGCACTCAAACGAAACACAGAGAAAGACGGGAGCTCGTGACCCTCGCTAGGGTTTTGTTCCGTCTTTCTTTCAAAAAGATAATCTTGGTGGAAGGCCTTGCGTTTGCTGAGGAGTCTGCTCAAGATCTGGTATTCATTAAGATCGACTTCAACAAAGCCTATGACAAATTGGAATGGGACTTTATTCTTCAATCTCTGAAAGATCTTGGATGCAGCCAAAAGTTCACGAAGATGGTTTTCACTCTACTCGAAAACGCTTCAACGAGAATAAATATCAGCGGTAAGATCTGTGAACCCATACATTTAAAAAGATCTATCAGGCAAGGCTGCCCACTGGCTCCACTACTCTTCGCTATCGCCTCGGATGAACTCAGTCGCCTATTTAAGCATCGTTTGGATATTGGAAATCTCAAGGGTCTCTTCCTATCTCTTGGTCACAGCCAAATGATTGCTAGACTCTTTGCTGATGACATGAATGCCTTTGTTCTTAACGACTGAAACTACATTGAGGTGTTTTGGAGTTGCCTCGACACCTTTTGTATGGCGTCAGGTTCAAAAATCAACCATGCTAAAACTGCTTTCAGAGCAATCCATGGGCCTCCACCCCAACTGTTGATTGATCAGGGATGGCAAGTTATCCTAGTGGTCAAGTCTTCCATCTCCTCGGTATTCCGATGGGCTTCAACATCTCGATGGACCAACGGTGGAATTGGGTGCTATCCAAACTGGATACCAAACTAAATAATTGGAAAGGTATGCAAGCTAACTTGGTAGGGCGTGCAATGGTTGTCAACACATTTATGCTTTCTACGACTATTTACTATATCTCGTGTTGGAGACCTAAGGAGAAAGAATTGGCCAAAGTGAAACTTCCTATGGACTGGGACCCCAATAGGAGGGGGATTCCCAAAATCAAATGGGAAACTTGTATTGGCTCCAAAGACTCGGGGGGCTTGGGTATTTTGGATAACACTGGGTTGGCTGACAAGTTGGCGGCAAAGTGGTTTATCGAGGCTTGGTGCAATAGAGAGTCCTCCTCGGCTAAATTGATCTTCAGAAGTTTGAAAGACCTTACCTTAGTTGGTCTTCCTGGTTGGAAGGACATTGGGATCCTCATGCTTTTGTTCTCCCCCCACCCGGTGTCCCCTAAAGGCTCTAGCCTCATGTGTTCCTTATGGAAGAGTTGGAACAAAGCCAAACAATTCATCAGAATCAGTGATGAGTGGAAGTGGGCTGCTGGGATAAGACAAAATGACTCTATCTGGTTCCCGATCAGTGGCATAAGGGAGGTGGAGTCTTGGAACCTCCAAACGGCTAAGCGGCTATGGAACAAGGGGTTCAAACAGTGGAAACAACTCTAGAAACAAGAGACCGACCTGTGGATCAGGTTTGAAGACTTAGACCCGAGACATAGAGTTCCCCTCAAAGAATGGACTCTTCTTCAAAACAGGTGTTTAGCGTGGGACCACTCAACTAGCCGCCTTCTCTATGGACAGGATCTTCCTTGCCTAGAGGGCCTCAAAGGGAGCAATGGTAAAAGACAATCCAGAATTCCCAACTTCAAAGAAAACTTAGATTGTCATCACACTCTTAACAAGGTGTGGTGCCTTTTCTTGAACCAAACTTCGATGGGAACTTAAGTTCATGTCTATTTGGAACCCCCTTATTGAGATCAAGAAGTCCGTTCTCATGTGGCAAATCTTGCATAAGGGTATCTAGTACAATGCAAGGGCCAACAAAATTTGTGGTGTGCCTCCATGGTGCAAGCGGTGCCATCGATGCATCGAAGATCTTGTTCACCTTATCTTTGATTGCCCCAAGTCCCGTGTTATCTGGCATCATGTGACATGGATTTTGTGTCTCTCGAACCAAATCAATTGGCAACAGGTGTTGTTGGATGAGGCGGTTGGCTGCTCATCAAGGTTGTGGAATGCCATCCGAGGCGAGACTCTTTGGAAGATTTGGAGGGAGCGATGTGCTGTCAACTTTGGCCAAACCCCAAAGGAATGATCGATTGAGAAATCCTTGTTTCTTCTAGGTAAAAGAATCTCCGGAGATAAGAGATCTCAACCATTTAGGCACCACTATATTTATCTCCTCGTCGATAACAAGCTAAAACCCAAATGGGTCCCGCATGAGGGAGATGATAGTTTTGTATGCCTCATTTGTAATGCCCTCTAGCTTATCGAACTTGTCCCCTGCTTTGTGGGATTTGGGGGATCCCATGGGCACATGTCCCATTCACGTGTAACTTTTCTTCTTTATTTTAATTAAAGTCCAGGAGAATAGGCCAAGGCCGAACTTCCTTTTATAAAAAAAAAGAATATCTAGACCAAACCTCACTTTATGGTATGCTGCCGCATCATGCATGAGCTCTCCGTCCAGCTTTGACATTTTATGCTCGTGCGAAAAGCAAATCGGCATTCAAAGAATTGAGAAGAAGCACAACTACTCTCTGAAACCCTAGCTCCTCCTCTACGGAGTGCTCTCTGTGTTCCTCCCCCCTTCCTAGGGGGGACACCTCCTTGCATGGCGCTCTACGAGGCACTACGCAATGATCTTACCTCTTATGAAAGTAACATTGTTGGTTGTTTATCAGAAAGCGGTCCGTCTTCTCCTCAAGAGAATGCGCCATTAGGCCTGGGTGAAGATTTCCCTTCTTTGGCTTAAGATGGAGGTACACATGCCAAGCTTTCAGCAAGGCATATGCTCTTAGAATCGATGAAAGGTACAGATAAGAGTCCTAGTGCTCCTCTCTCTACCCCCAAATCGTATGCCGACTCCATTCGACAAAGCAACAATCATCCAGGTGCTCTCTTTTCCTTTAAGAAACATACAGGTAACTCGGAATTCCTCCCGCTGTCTAAGAAAGGTAAAACCCAAGAGGAAAGTCCCACAATCTGAAAACATGTATAATATCCTCTTGGAAGAGATCACTAACCCGTTCGATGATAAGGACACCAATGTGGGAATTGATAACTCAACAGGTAATTCAACTAAGGATGTGGTCTAGAATGCAGACGACAATAAGGAAAACAGGGGTGAGAATGTTCAAGGTAATTCAGCCTCAGAATGGAATGTTGTGGGGAAAAAGAATAGAATCATTTCTCCTCCTATCAAGAGTGTTAGCAAGAATGATGCCAAAGATTCTAATATGTCTTTATCAAACTTGAATGAAGTTCTTGTTTCACAGGTTGATGACTTCCCTAGTGAAGTGAACATAGTGGATCAAGAAAAGATTGATCAAATGGAGGAGGATGTGGAAATCTTTGAGTCAATGCCTATGTCTCAAGAAGTAGACCCTCCAAACAGTATCAGCATCACACCTAAACCTAAACGAAAAGAAGTAATCAGGTCCTCTCTGTCAGCTTTCAAGTCTTCTAAGAGCAGTAGAAAATAACTCTTGCTTTTTCTTTATGGCTAACATCTTTATCTGTTCCATTAATATCAAAGGGCTCACCGACCCTGTCAGACCCAAAATGTTCAACTTGTGGCTTTCTTCTCTGCCTAATGCGCCTGATATTATTTGTATCCAGGAATTAAAAATTGGAGGAAGTTCTCTCCTCTTTAATCTTAACACTCTGTCTTCCAGGTATAAGTGGTTCATCACCAATCATTCTAATGGTAAGGGTGGTATGGCCATTGGGCTTTTCTCCAGCCTCTCTCACTCTTTTATCGCTAGGTCCATGAGTCCGTCTACCCAGTGGTGCTCCATCAAGTTGGGTAACCCCTTTGATATCTCCATGTTTTTGCTGCTAATCACAATAAAGGAAGGATATCCTGTTGGAAAGAAATCAATAACATTCAAGGCCCTTTGATTGTCATAGGGGATTTTAACATGGTCACTTCTAGTAAAGATAGATGGGAGGGAAAGGGTTATGTCATTAGAGGGGAAGAAAAGTCGGCCTGGCTTGATCTTTGCAATGCCCATGATCTTGTGGATATTTCTCAATCTACTGGGTTTACTTGGTCTAATAAACAGATTGGCAATACCTATACTGCTGCTAGTCTTGACAGATGTTATGCTAATATTTCTTATGTGCAAGACTATTGGGACATCAGTGCCCTTGTCGACCAATCCCTGCTCATGTCTGACCATAAACCTCTTTTGATTTCGCTCAAAAAAGGTTTCCATGCCTATAGAGCTGGATGGATGCATATTGATTGCAAATCTGCTGAAGTTGCCTAGTGTTATGGCCCAAACTAAAAAGATAATCTCTTCTCACTTTAGTAGGTGCCTTTCCCCGTTTAATGCCTGGAATAACTCTGTTAGAGATATTCAAAGTTTTTTTACTCACCTTAAGAAGAGTGCTAAGGACATTAGCCCCTTGCCCTCTTGGTCTTCAAATGTTTGCGAAGGACACTAATGTGGTTCTAAATGCTCATAATGATTCTCTCTCTAAATTTCTTGAATTCCTACATGTGTTCTACCTTGCTAGTGGTTCTTTAGTTAATAACAATAAGACTGGTTTTAAAGCCTCCAACAATTTGATTCTTGATTGCATTAAAGAGCTGGGGTGCAAAATTATAAAAGAAGGTGAAATCTTTAGGTTGTTGGGTATTCCCTTGGGCTTTAATGTAACTTTTTCTCAAAGGTGGGATTGGGTTGTAGAGAGGTTCAAAAAGCATTTATTTTTCTGGTATGATTCTAACAACTCCCTCCCCCAGAGAACTTTTGTTCTTAACCATTATGTCTTACCTAAATTTGTGTGTTTCCTGGCTTGCTAGTCCCCCTCTAAAGAAAAGATTAATTAGGTCAACACTCTGGCCAGAAGATTTCTTTGGGGTGGTAATGCTCAACACAAAAAAGTTGCAAAGGTCTCCTGGGACACTTGCTGCCTTCCTAAATCTCATGGAGGGCTAGGTATTTTCTATTCCAAAAAAATGTCTGATAATCTAGCTGCTAAGGGGATAGCTAGAAGCATTGGCTCCTCTAAGGTTTGGGCTGCCTTGCTTCATAGAAACAATCATAAATTCTATCTCTCTGATTATAAATCTTGGTCTAATATTGATATGTGGGATATTGTCATTTCCCCCCAGACTATTATTGTTGTTGGAAGCCCCTTGTCTGTAGATTCTGGAATGGTTGGTGAGAGTTAAAAATATATTTGTGCCAACAAAAAAAATGCTTTGTAACTCTACTTTTTTTTTGTGCAGGAAGCCAATGCTCAATCAACAAGCTATTTTGCTGGGCTACTACAAAAATATGGACATGCTTTTATGGAATATTTGGAGGGGTCATATTCTTTGGCACATCTGGTTGAGTAGGAACAATGCTGTTTTCAGTAAAGGGAGAAAAAATTCTCCTCAAGTCCCTTCTTGTTGTATTGAGAAAAGCCTCTTATAATTGTATTCAAAATATGAACCAAGCTCCTAGTACCATAGCATTTTTGAGTTGATGGCTACTAGTAATTTCTCTAGCTGGAGAAATTCTATCTCCCCTTTGTATTGTGCTCAGAGACTTGATATGGCTCTCTATGTGTAGCTCTATGTGGATCTTGCCCTTTGCACAGGTTGTACATTCCTCCATTAATTAACTTTCTTGTTTTCTCAAAAAAGAAAAAAAAAATCTAGACTTCAAACGTGCTTTGAAGGCGTCACTTTTGTAGATACAATGTCCATTTATGTAGTAATCAAGTTTTTTTTTTATAGTAAAAGGAAGTTCGGCCTTTGCCTATTCTTTCGGACTTTAATTAAAATAAAGAAAAGTTACAAGTGAATGGGACTAGTGCCCATGGGACCCCCCAAATCCCACAATGCAGGGGAGGAGAACGACAAGCTAAAGGGCATTACAAATGAGGCGGACAAATCTATCGTCTCCCTCATGTGGGACCCATTTGGGTTTCAACTTGTTATTTCGAGGAGATAAATACAATGATGTTTAAACAGTGGAGATCTCTCGGGAGATTCTTTTACCTAGAAGAAACAAGGAGTTTTCAATCGACCATTCCTTTGGAATTTGGCCAAAATTGACAGCACATCGCTCCGTACAAATCTTCCAAAGAGTCTCGCCCCTGATGGCATTCCACAGCCTAGATGAGCAACCGAGCACCTCGCCCAACAGTGCCTGTTGCCAATTGATTTGGTTCATGAGTCTCAATATCCGTGTCACGTGGTGCCAGATAATGCGGGACTTGGGGCAATCGAAGAAAAGGTGAGCTAAATCTTCGATGCATCGATGGCAACACTTGCACCATGGAGGCACACCACAGATTTTGTTAGCCCTTGCATTGGACCACATACCCTTATGCAAGATCTGCCACATGAGAACAGACTTTTTGATCTCAATTAGGGGGTGCCAAATAGACATGAACTTTAGATCCCATCGAAGTTTGGTCCAAGAAAGGCACCATCGCTTGTTAAGGGTGTGATGAACACCTAAGTTCTCTTTGAAGGTGGGGATTCTGGATAGTTTCTTACCATTTCTCCATTTGAGGCCCTCCAGGCAAGGAGGATCCTGTCCGTAGAGAAGGTGGGTAGTTGAGCATTCCCAAACTAAACACCTGCCTTGAAGAAGAGTCCATTCCTCGAGGGTAACTCTAAGTCTCGGGTCTAAGTCTTCGAACCTAATCCACTGGCCGGTCTCTTGTTTCTAGAGCTGTTTCCACTATTTGAACCCCTTGTTCCATAGCCGCTTAGTAGTTTGGAGGTTCCAAGACTCCACCCCCCTACTGCCAGAAATCGAGAACCAGATAGAGTCATTTTGTCTTATTCCAGCCGTCCACTTCCACTCATCACTGATTTTGATGAATGTTTTGGCCTTATTCCAACTCTTCCATAGGGAGCACACAAGGCTAGGCCTTTAGGGGACACCGGGTGGGGGGAGAACAAAAGTGTGAGGATCCCTATGTCCTTCCAACCAGGATGGCCAACTAAGGTAAGGTCTTTCATGTTTCTAAAGATCAATTTAGCCCAAGAGGACTCACTATTGCTCCAAGCCTTGATAAACCACTTTGCCGCCAACTGGTCAGCCAACCCAACGATATCCAATATACCCAAGCCCCCCTGAGTCTTTCGAGTTCATGCAATTGATTTTGGGAATCCCCCTCTGTTGCTCTAGCACAATGGTGAGAACCACGTTAAGAAGCTCCACCTCCTTAATGTCAATCCGCGGAAGAGATAGGAGTGATATGAAGATTGTGAATGTGAGATGAAGTGAGAGTGAAGGTGAGAAGCATAGAAATGCACACACACATACACACACACACTACGAAGAGACAAGCAAGACACGATGGAAGGTGAGAAATCAACTCTATTACTCAAAAACACTCTTACAAGCTCAAAGTAACTCTATGCTCACACCAACTAACCTCAAAAATGAGCTCTCTAGCTCTTTTTATAGTTTCTAGACTAGTTTTGACCGGTTTCACATCTAGTGACCGGCATAGTTAAAAATTAGGTCCTAGATGCTATTTGGAAGGGTAAACGGTGTCTAAAAATAACAAAAATTGATACGCTTGTTCTACCTAAGCTCCTCAAGCTCGAGGACCCCTCGGCTTGCACAAAATGGAGCGAGAAATTAAGAAAAGGGTTTTTCTATGTTACATATGTTACATTAGTGATAAAAATCACTGTTGGAAGTTTTTGAAAAGTATTTTTAAAACATGATTCTTTGAAAAAAGATTCCACTGGCTCACTGCTCCGTCGTTACATGCTTCCGCGTCGTCTGTGCCTCTGGCTGCTTCCAACACCCCCCTCCCTCTCGCTTCTGTCGTCCCTGACAGAACCTTGTTGTGAGGTCTGTCGGATATAGTTCTGTAGGAGGTCTTGAGCGAGGGTGTGCTCGGAGATACAAATGCCTCGGGCCAGGTCGGCCTCGAGTTTCTCCCAGTCGATTGGTTGCGGTTCTTCTGGTGGCGGGAGATGATAGTGTGTGGAATAGACCATTCGTTCACATGCAAATAAGTGTAATAAATGTGTAGGCCTGCTTATGAATACCTCTGAATGGTATTCCCAGAAGCCGGTTGTGAACATCTCTTCGAATGTGTGCTTGTAGCACGCCGGTAGGTTCTTTATTCTGCAATGCCAGACATAACACACCCGTAGCGATGGCGTTGTACTCATATCATATACTAGATCGAAATTGCCATGCTCAAAGCCCGGGGTGTTTACATGAGGTGCCTTGACGCGTCGGAAGACTTTAAAAATCATTTGCATCATGCCAAAGATTTTGACAGTCATGTGCGCTGCTATATCATCCATATGCTTTAATCGAGGGAGCCAGTGAAGAATTGTAGCCATCATGTAGCCTACAGTTGGTAACTCGATAGGTGGCTTAAAATAGGGGTAATTCAACCAGTCTTGGCACTGCTTATTGTTTTGTACCTTAATAGCAAAGGCAGTCTAGGAACGGCGTCGTGGTACTAGTCCCCAACATGGGTTGTACTTTAAATGCAAAGGTGCCTTTACCCATGTACTCATCATTTCTGGATACTGCTGTAGTAAATCTTTGCGCCACTCTGGTTGATAGATCTCTCCGTGCTGCGCATCAAGTGGTAGATCGGCCTCCTCGAATTGAGTTGCATGCGATGGTTTCTTACCTGCTTCTTTCTCAATGGCTAAATGGTATTCGGCCATTAACATAAAATACGGTTTATACTGTAGCTCATGCCCAGATATGTATCGTCGCGGGGCCAAATGAGCAAAGAATGGAGACTGTAAAATTCTTTCTTCTATCATCGCCATGGCATGTAATTGTGCCTCTACTCTAGCTGAGTGCGTTGTCCCAAGTTCCTCAATAGTCTTCATCCACGCGGGGGTCAGGAGTTCGTAAGTCATCTGGCCTTCGGCCGTGACGCGTCCGCCTGGGATGGGTTGTGGCTTGTACGCCTCTTCAAATGTTTCCTCCACCGGGATGGTGACAGTTTCTTCCTCAGTTGGAAGCTCAGGTGGGGAATCTGGCCTTGTGTGGGTGCTTCATATACTGCAATCCTTGATTCAAGGTTTGATACCTGGGCCCGTAATGCGTTGAGTTCCTCTAAGATGTCAGGAGAGGGGTCCACAAGTGCTGGTATATCTTGGTGTGCCGGTGCTCATAACTGGAGTAATTTATGATCTTCTTTGAGTTTCTATAACTCCTCGTTCATGCGGTCGTATTCATCTAGCAGTCTTACATGATCTTCTAGCAGCATCCTCATCGAGTCTGAGGGAATGGCTTTGAACCGACTAGGACTCAAAGGTTGGTCTGGGTGGTCAAGAGCTTCTTCTAAGTTTTCTCGGTTCTGATCCTGTAGGCGCTGGTTTTCTTCTTTTGCTGCTGCTAGCTGTCTTCTGAGCAAGCCCATGTTTCGTGTTAGCGTTGCATTGCGGACTGTCTGGGCTCGTAATAAGTTATCCAAGTCAGCAGTGGCTTCTTTGGTCTTTTCTTCATTTTCTAGTTCTAATTTATGATAGGCCTCTTGTAATTCTTGGTAGCGGCTGTTCAGTGAGGCATTCTCAATAGACAATAAATTAAGCTGCGACTGTAAGTCAGTGGTTGTCCTTTGCAGCTGCTGGTAATTATCGCCAAGATATGTGAACTCATCTCTTACTTGCGTCATACACATGAACATCTGTCGGAATGCATTATCTACAGTGGGTGATAGTATTAATGGGGTGCTAAATGAGGATGCAGTGGGTGTAGATGCAAAGGGAACGGGGAATGGGGTTGGGAAGGTGGATGCTGTGGTGATTGTTGAAAATTGTGATGTGCCTAAAAATGTTTGTGCCGTGAGTGAAGTTAGTGGTGGTGCAGTGGGCGGTGAGATGTCCATGTCATTGGACGTGTCCAGTGTAGTGATCATGAATATGGGTGTAACCGTGGGTGCTTGTGCTGGTGTAAATACGGGATTTACAAAGGTTGAGGAGTAATCTACAGGGGGACTGGCTGGTGTAGCTGGGTGGAAAGGGGAAAGAGGGGTTATAGTGGGTCGGGGAGGTGAGATTGGGGAGAAGGTTAATGGCGGTGGGAATGGGAAAAGGGGTTGTGGATGTGTGGGGAAGGACGGGAAAGATGGATGGAGGAATGGGTTGGAGAGAAAGGTTGATGTGTGAGGGGGTAGACTGGGTCTAATGGGTGTAGGAATTGTGGGGTGAGTGGTCGGAAAGATGATTTCTGCTACGTTACCGGCGAATGAAGATGTTGGTCTGGGGGAAGGAGGGTGAATAGCGGAGGCTAGAGGGATGGGCGGTGATGGAGGAGTGGTAGGGGTGGTCGGTACTTCAGTGACTACTGAGGTATGTACAGTTGTAGCGCGGGGTGGGGAATCTACAAGGATGGTTTCTGCTGGCAACAAACTTTCGGGGACGAGGCATGCCTCCCTGGCTTGTTCTGAAGACTGTGCTCCTGTTGGTACACGAATGTATTCGCCGGGCTTTGAAAGTAGTCGTACGCGGCGGGGGTCAAACTGTGGTAGTGGCTTTCTTTGCAAGTACCTGAGGGCTTCGTTGGAGCCTACTGATTTGACTAACTCTCTGAATCCTTTGATGTATGCGTCTTCGAATCCGCCTGTGACAAGTTCTTGTTCTATTGAACTCTCTTCCTCAGTCATCTTTTTGCGTGCCCAAACTTTTTCCATAGTTCTATACAGCTTCTTAATAGCCAGTGTGTAAGCTGCTGCTTCACAAGTTTCATCTTCATGGGTACTTGTATCACCATGTGTGTCTGTTTGTTGTCCTTGGCCATCTGTCTGTTCATGCTCTTGGGATTCGATAGTGCCCTGGCTGGCTTCGTCATCTCCTTCGTCGTCATCGGTTGCTGTTCTTTCGTCATCAGATCTAGACACAATCTGTCCTTGTGGCTGATCCCTCGATGTGGTAGGGTAGCTAGGCCTTTCAAATTCTTGAGAAAACAATTGTCCTTCTGAAAACTGGAACTCATTGGAGAATGCATCGGGCATTTCAAAATCGAACGTTGTGTTCAGTGGCGCTGCTTGTTCTGCTTCTAAATGGGGTATTGGAAAAGAGAACGCTTCCGCACCAATAATGGTGGGAATTTCTGTTGCCGTGGTGATAGGTTCTGGGGTTGTGACTGCTTGAGGTGCAACAGTACTGGTGGTGCCTTCCGGCGTAACTAGTCTTGATAACCGTATACGAATTGGTGGTACCGTGGGAGTGGCTGCTGTCGGTGACTGCTCGGGAGATGGTTGTGGTGAGGGTGATTCCGGCACCTGAAGGCAGGGTATGGTTCCTCTCATGTGTTTTCCAGCTCTGCCTTTGCTAGAATTTCTAGCCTTCTTAGTGGTCCCTTTGAATGCTTTCAATTCCTCACTTGTCATGGCACGCTCAATCGGTAAGTCATACGCCAGGCACATATATATAATTCTCGTGAGCGCACAGCATCCATTGATGACTTTCTTTCGTTCCCATCTATGTTGTGCCAAATAGAGCTGATCAATTATCCAGCTAGCTAGATCAACCATTTGAGGTCCAATACATGCTAAGTATAATCCAAACCAGATTCTTTTGTGGGGCATGGTAAAACGATCCTTAGCTGGGAAAGCAAAATGCTGCATGCATATCCGCAATGGCTTGGGGAGCTCAGGTGTGATAGCTGAAATGTCCTCCCACTTAGTTACGTCACCACATTTCATCGGCTCTGGAACTAGCCGTTCTCGCTCCGTCGGAGTATGCGTTCCATGTATTTTGAGAGCTGCGCAAATTAAATCTTTAGACAAGTAAAACCTTCTAAATGGAGGATCATTTACCAAGGATGGTAACATGAATGTTCCGGGTAGATCCTTGTTCTCTGAAGCTGTCAAGGTGGTTACTAGGTAAAAGCATCTATAAAAATCGGGTTTAGGCAGAGGGTCACTAAAATATTCTGTAAATCCCGCCTGTGCCCAAACGTGCGTTAAATCTTGTGTATTCTGCAGTCCTTCAAATTCTCTTGAAAAGAACTGGTACTTGGCCCATGTGCGAAGATCAAATGCCAAATTGGGCTCAAATATGAAATCAGCATCTGCTAATGGTCCTGCTAGGCCTTGAAACCAGTGAGAGTTACGATGAATCTTCTCAGTATATCCTCTAGGAGGATCGTCGATTGGCATGGGTCCTGGAAAACCTTGAAACTCTGGTGGTTGTATTGTCGGATGAGATTTCGCGAGTAATTCTCCAATATTGGCCATTGGTGTGCTTGGGCCAGCTTCTGATGGTCCTTCTTCGGTTTGCATGATGACTGACGAGCAAATGGAAAAGATCTGCTACAAAAGATTAACACATTAGTATGGAAATTAATTATGATCCCATTAAGGTGAGACCGCAATCCCTTTCCATAACCGATGTGTAACCCGTGTAGCCAGGTGTTGTGAAGTGATTGATGCAATGATTTTTTGCAGAGCTAATGCATGTCTCTAGACGCCTACATGGTCAGATTATACATACATTTCTTGATGAGATTTTATTATGCATGATGTGGGGTTTTGGTGTGTGAATTTATACAAGGTTTAGTTGAGGGTGAATTATTACAAGGGTGGTGTTTAAACGGGGTGGGAGAATTGTCAGATAAGGGGGTACAAGAAGATGTCTGGATACGTTTCGGTATCCATTTCCTAAAGGTCTTTGAGTGGGTGGTATGTTTCTGCTGAGGGACAAAAAGTGGTATCGGGTTTGGTGGTCTTGAAGGATGGAAAGATTTCTGAGGGTTATATATTACATGGCTAGAGGGTTGGGCTATAATACATTGTTTGGGTACCCAAATCTGCATGGGTGTGGGTCGATTGAGAAGATACTTCGTTGCGATCCAAATCTGTCGAGTATTTGTACTTGTAGAAGAAGATCGAGGGGACTTTGGATGCTGACTCTGCTTTTTTTGAAACTTTGTCCTGTTCTTGTCTGCAGTGTTGCCAATAGGCTGTGGTTGCTGTCCTTTTGGCACCCATATTTGTCTCATGCCAATTGTTCTGTGATGTTGATACTATTGCTTTCTTTGCCTGTTCTGGTGTTGTCGTCGGTCTGGGTTCCTCTGTTGTGGTTGACTCCTTTGTGGTTGGGTTTGAGAGGTCCATTGGACGCTCTGCTTTGGAAAAGAAGGGAGATCCAACACTTGCATGACCTGCCCATTAGGAAGTGAATCATTCTTTATCTTTAATCTAGGCCAGTCCGTAGCAAGTTTGGAAGGATGAGCACCGTAGGGTATTGTGCTCATTTGGCCGCTGATGCAACCCACCTGACCGCTGATTGTGTCCATCTGCCCTAGCGGTTGGGTAATTGCCCCTTCTAGTTTGCAAGAAGCCCCAGAGAAGATCTCCTGACGTCCTTCTGATTGGCAACTGTCTATAGCCAAGCCCGAGTGGGTTGGTGTAGACGTAACGTGACTGATCTGACTAAAGATCTTCCGGTCTTCCGTCGCATGCATTTCATAGGGTCTAGGGTTACAATCCTCAGCCGGAATGCCATTAGGGAAGTCAAGCGGTATCACTCGCTTCTGCTCTAAGGTTCCAATCTGTAAGGAGCCTTGTCTAAGATTTAGGTCCACTGAGTGATCGTATAGCCAATCTTGGCCAAGGATTAGGGGTTCTATCAAGTCGTCATCATGGCACACTAGTAGCTTTGCTGTCATCATCACTTCTTTAATGAGGATAGGAAGATCCACCTCACCCATGCAAGGGGTTTCCATGCCTCCTAGCCCTATGAGGTATGCCTCAATTGGCCGCATTTTTATTCCTGAATCCTTATAGTGGGACCATCTAATCGCACTAGTCGCAGCACCTGAGTCAATTAAAGCTCTCAGCTCTTGGCATGGGTTGCCGTGCTTTAGCCTAACTGTAATGAATGGTCTCCTGTCCACTATGCTAGGATGAGTGGTTGACTTTACTTGACACATGGCCATGGGATATCTGGGTGATGTTTCCAGAGGGTTACAATGTTCTCTCCCTAGTCCTTGTCTTCTTAGCTTCATGCGCTTAATGCGTTCTATTGCTTCTGCCTGAGCTTCCGCTCGTATTCTATTTTCTTCCTCCTTACGCTTCTTTGCCAACGTGAGTCGTCTAAGCATATCCTCAGTAAGAGGTTCCTGGTATAACTTGACTCTACAGCCACTAATGTAATTAGGCATTATGTCTCCTTCTAAGGTGGCTAACTGTACTGCTCCACTTGTCGAGAGTCTGTTAATGATCATAGGTCCATAACCTCGCTTTTCTAACTTCTGTGCGTGTTGTTTCAGCGTATATACTAGAACTAAATCTCCTTCTTTTAGCCCTTTATCTTTCACATGTGCATCAAAATATGCTTTCTGTCGCTTCTTTGCCGCGTATATTCCTGCTGCTGCCTTTAATCTGGTTTCTCCTAATCGTTCCAAGTCCATTATTCTTGCTGATAATTCATGGTCAGTCCACTGATGTTCTTGTGCAACCTTAAGGGTCGGTATCAAGAAGTCCAAAGGAAGCACAACATTCTGACCAAAAACCATCTGAAAGCGAGTTGCATTGAGTACGGTCTTGTAGGCCACTCGATATGCCCAAACAACGTGGTGTAACTGTTTGTCCCAATCTGAACGTTTGTTGTTCACGAGTTTCGTCAGTACGTTACAAAGTATCCTGCTTTCAGCCTGACCATTGGCTTGAGGATGATATGGTGCGGATTTCTTGTGAATCACCATAAAATCCTGTAACAAATATTCAATGACTTGGTTTAGAAAGTGAGTTCCATGATCGCTCACTAACTCTATAGGCAATCCATATCTTCTAAAGACATTCTCAAATAAGAATTTTGCAGTCGTGTGTGCATCATTCTTTTTTGTGGCTTTTGCCTCTACCCATTTGGTACGATAATCTGTCGCGACAATGATGTATTCAACATGTGTACCTTTTGCAGGGGGGTTAATGTGTCCTACAAAGTCTATAACCCACTTAGAAAATGCACGTCCGCCCATCATGGGTTTCAATGGCATTTCATCTCTTCGAGTAGGAAACTGAGTTCTTTGGCACACATCACATCTCTTAACATAGGTATGAGCATCCATGTGAAGAGTGGGCCACCATAATCCTGCAAAGAGGATGGCTTTGATTATCCTTTCAGGTCCAAAATGACCTCCTGCAACTCCTTGGTGTGCAGTCTCTAGTATGCTCAGATAATCGCTTTCATGAACACATTGTCTTAGATATCCATCTCGTCCTCTTTTGTATAGATTATCACCAATAAGTGAATAGTCTTGAGCTTCCTGCTTCAGACTGCGTTGCCGTGCTAAGGTCATTCCTTGAGGGAATGTGTTCATCCTCAAGTACGTCACTAACGATTCACTCCAGTCTGGTGTGAGAGACACGTGATACAATGTAGCATGTTCTACTGGTGGTCTTTCACAACAAACATGGCATTCTTTACACAATTTGTAGACATCTGCTTCCATCGAAGGCCAATATACTCCTAATCTATGCAGAGTCTGTAATGTTCGATGTTTTGAATGATGTTGCATCAATGCACCTACATGTGCTAATTGCAACCAATTCGCGTGTTCTGATTCATCTACACAACAAGCAAGAATCTTTTGATTATCCTGTTATATATACTTCCTGCTATGATTTGGTATCTCTGAGACTTGGTAATCTCTCCTTCTTTGATCTTTATCCTAGGATTCTTGGGTCCGTATGTCAGGATAGGGACTATAGGTTTAGCCCATTCTGGTGCTATCTCAAGGTTAAACAAGTATGCATATGGTAGATCATCCGCTACTCCTTGAGGAGCTTCTCCTGAGGTTAATCTTGAAAGGTGGTTAGCTCTAAGATGTGTCTTTCCTTTCCTGACTACTACTTCAAAATCATACTCCATGAGTAATAGAAACCAACGTATTAGTCGTCCTGTGTTACATGGTTTGTTGACTAGGTACAATAGGGCTTGGTGATCTGTAAAGAACTTAAACTTGTTTGCCAACAAGTAGTGTCTGAACTTCTTTACCGCGTAGATCATCTCTAATCCTTCTCGTTCCATCGTGGTGTAATTTCTTTCTGCTACGTTCAATTGTCTGCTCGCGTTGTCGGGTCGTGAGAGATGCTCGGATGGTGGATCAAGTCATCCGCCTAAATCGTTCGGCACACGCGGGGTGTCTGTAGCAAACTCAGGCTTATGGAATTAAGGGCTCTAATGACACAACCATTTAAATTACCTATTTCTATGACTAAAACTAAGGTCTTTAAATAGTTCAAATAGCTATGGACCGTAAGGACGGGCAGCCTCGTACATAGCAACAACTTCCTGATATGAGATTGAAACTTCCATAATGGGTTCTTCTACTAAGCTTTTAGGTAAGCTAGAGGGTTCTGGTCTGTCTAGAGTTGGCGGAACATTTTCAATATTTTCAATATTTTCAATAGTACTGTGCTCAGACTCATGAACTAACTTAGAAGACATCTGTGCTCAGACTCATGAACTAACTTAGAAGACATCAAGGAAAGTAATGGAAAAACTAATGAAACAATATGATGCTAAACTGTTTGAATGAATTAATTGATATGCTAATGGTTCTTGATGAAAGTAATGGGAAAGAATATTGATGCAAAACTGCTTAAATAAATTAATTGATAAGCTAAAGGTTCGAATCAATAAATCTAATACAACTGGAAGGCCTAAACAATTGGATAAATGTCTAGTCAATTGGATAGTTGACTAAATGAGAAATAAGATTTAAATGGATCTTTAGGCTGCCGCTTCACTTCAATTGTCTTCACTTCACTTTAATTGATTGTAATCTTCAATGTTTCTGCAAAAAGCATGAGCACATTAGTAATCTAACAAGAAATTAATGAAAAACATAAAACCCATACTTTACATACATTAAAGCATACACATACTAACATACTTCGCATGCACTTCTAAACACATATAATCATTCAAATACAAACTTATGTGCTCGTGCATGACTAATTAAATTTACTCTACACTTATGTTGACATAATCTCATTTAGATGCATTCAAAATACAAACATGTTAACATTCAATCAATCATATGTTAATACTTAATCCTAAGTACAATAACATAATAATGCATACATTAATACCTATGCTTATCCATTCACTGACAAACATATATGCCTGCCCATGCATATGCACAAACATGACCACATGCACCTATACAAAGTAAAATGCATTATACTAAATAAACTTCATACCCATTAAAGCTACATACATCAATATACTAAACTCCTAGAAAAGAAATTAGCAATGACAAATGAAATAAATAAATTACTTAATTAATTAATACTCAATTTCATTATTAAGTGAACTTTCTCTCTCTCTCCCTATCTCGTTCTCTATCTCTCTCTCTCTGCAAAGGATGCACATGCCTGAAGGGCAATCACAAATGTTAACTTGCTTGCCACCATATTTCTCTCATGCAGCTCTAGAAAAGCTGAAGTGCACTGACTGCTTGGCCTTGGCTTATGTAAGCAGATAACAATGAGTTCCAAGTTGCCAGATCCTGCACATGCAAACCCTGGAATACATTCTCTGCATGTGCTATCATACCACATGCCCCAAACATACTTACAAGGGCACTAGCGACAAAAACATCAGAAGCAAACTGCTGCTTATAGGAATCCGCATGAACTGCCTGGCCAATGTCAGAAGCCGCTAACTTAACATATTGCGCCAGCAAACTACAGGCCTCTTCATCCTCTTTAAGAGATTTACATGCCTGAAGGCCTCGCACAAAGTATTGTGCACTTGGCCTTCGGCAATCCTCATGCATTTGCCTATAAAGGAGCAATGCTTTTCTCGCGCAGCCCATGTTAACATATGCGGAAAGCATTGCTAACCATGAGACACTGTCACGTTCAGACATTCCTGAAAATACCTTTTCAGATTCTAATATTGCTCCACAGTTCGCATACATACTTATAAGCGCACTTTCCGCGAATTCATTGCAGCTTAGTCCCTTCTTATGAGCATCGGTATGCATCTTCATTCCGTCGGTAAGGCTCTCTATGATGCCGCAGGCCTTAAAAAGGGGCACAAATGTATAGAGGTCGGGCTGAATCCCATCATTTAACATAAGTACGTAGGTACTAATTGCGTCAGATGCTGCACCGATCTCAGAGTAAGCAGAGATGATAGCTGTCCAAGAGAACACTGTCCGACGTGCAAGGCTATTATGGAGGGTAATCGCATCCTTAAGTTCACCACACCTCGCAAGCGAGACCACGAGAGGGCTTCCAAGTGCATCCGTTAACATGAAGACTATGGAACGTGAGATGGGCGTGAATGTGTCGCACATGCGTAAGGTTTTTTGACCTTCCTGAATACAGTTGTGAATAGCTTGATCGATAGAGCAGCAGCAAGCAAAACGACGCCCTGCAGAAGAAACAGGTGAAGCTCTCCTGACCGAGCGGAAGAACATGCCCGAGGCAACGTGAAAAAAAATACCAGCCGATGCACACAAGATCACCCCATGAGAACTTCATCTCTTCGTACTTCTCATGCGTAGCCTCCTCCTCCTTCCTTTTTCTCTCTCTCTCCTTCTCTCTCTCCCTAACACACATACACACATACACAACACGCACACACACATACACACTACTGCAGGGACCAAGACCAAGCCATGGAATAGGCATGGGCATGCTTCCAGCTGGATAATCAACAGCAGTACATGATGGCTTAATATCCCGAGCACGAGAAGGGTCTAAAGAGAAAGAAGGAAAAACAGAAGAAAGTAAGGAGCAGGAGACAGTACCTGCAAAAAACATGAGGAGAAACTTGAGCTCAACACACATTTAAATACATACACAAGTCCTTCCTAATCCACTCTTTTGGTTTTAACTTTTAATCTACAACCACACTTTAATCTCCTTACTTCCACCACACTTTAAATTGACTTTATTTACACAACTCACTTACTCCATTCTTTTAACCATTTTCATATACACCATTCATTTAAAGTTTCTCTTTAGCTTCCTTTAATTGCATCATTTATTCCAACCACTCTTTCAATCACTTTAGTTACACATCTTCTATAAACCATTCTTTTTCCTAGTACTCATATAGACCACTAGTTATTTATCCATTTAATTTACCATTTTTTAATTTAATTAGCCTATATTTCTTATTTTAAATAAATCATTTAATTCAATCTTAGGTTAAGATTTTAATTAATTAGAACCTTAGTATTAAATGCACATACATGATTAAATAATTAATTAAACCATATTTTAATTTTAATTATTGAACCAAAGTTTAGTTATAGATTAATTTCCTTAAATATTAATTATTTTAACCCTTGAACCATTCTAAAACCCTAAAAAACCTACTTAAAACCCATCAAAACTCATGAAAACCCTTTAAAACCCTTCTAAACCCTATTAAACCCTTTGGAAATCATTGATAATCCATTAAAATCTTTCTGATCCCTTGTAAACCCTAACATGAACCCATTAGAATCTTTTGAGACCCTTCAGATGAACCTAATTGACATAAAATCATATGAACTTAGAAAACCCTAGGGTTAAATACCCATGAATCAAGCATGTATAAATATGAAATAATCATTAATTGAGTAATTAGGATAAACCCTAATTTGAACATATTTTCTTCATCATTTCTTCTACCTGCAAACACTTCAAAAGTAGTTAATTCAATCCAGAACAATTGTTCAACAGTGAAAAAGAGGTTTAGAATTCACCAATTAAGTTGTTTTCATTTTCTCTGGTCATCAACTGGAAGATGCAAATCTTCCCGACATCCACCGCCACCAAACCTGCACATCGTCCTTGATGGGCCAACTTGCAGATTAAGGGAAGCGGCATTTTCAATGATTATCCTGAAATTAAATCATAGAACAACATCAATTCTTTTATAAACATAGTTTAAATTATCAAATTTTTAATCTTTTCAACATGCACATGAAGTTTATTATATCTGGCAATGAAAACATATTAAAGTATAAAGGGAAACTAGTAACCTTTTCAGTCAACAAACATTAATTTACATTTCATCCATTTATAAACTATGTAAAGATTAGTATAAAACAGAATTCATTTTCATTCATTCAAATGCAGGTTTCGTCATATATATGCATTCACATATGAGCAATCAAGCATGCCAAAGAAATCTACTAAATCTACTTGGACAAACAGCTGCCTTGTATGCCCAATTTTAATCGCTAGATGTGTTTTTTCACAACTAGTTCTCTTCATATAAATATGATGTAAACTTCATATCGATAATAAATGTAAATACCTTTTTGGGGTGGAAGAAGGTATAACTTCCATGTTAATTTTTTTTTTTTTTTCGCTACTTTTTTGTTTTAAAGGGGAAAGGCTTAACCCCTTAATCCGAGCTAAGGATCTAGCTGCATGGACAAGGAAGATCTAGGTTTTCACAGACATGTATCATGCAACAATATGCTCCTACATATATACAACTACTTTCGTTATCTAAATGAACTACAAATCCTTCTATTTTTAACAAATCTCACTTAATCTATAAATGTAGAAATATAAATTATGTCTATTTTCCTAATATGGTTAAATAGAGTCCTTTATAAATTAATATTCTTCATTCTAGATTTTATCAATTAGTTTTATATGAATGCAAATAAAATACGTAAAACAAAATTTTAAGACAAAGAAAAATACGACCTAAAATCAATTTTATCTTCAATCTGCTTCATCTTCAATCTGCTCATCTTCAATCTGCTCATCTTTATGCATCTTAATTTGTTCTTCAAAGACCTGTTAGAACTCAACCAGCAACAGCTAGATACGTAAAATTATTAAATTTCATATTCAAATCTTCTCTTGGTTTTCCTGCAAAAGAAACCCACACTAAAGAAATTCATTCATACATAATTAATCATGCTCATCATCAAACATTACTTCATACATTTCATCATCTCTTTGTTTAAATAATTTAATTCTTTTGCCAGCAATTAAGTTTTTAAGAGGAGTACCATCTAATTCGCGTAAGGCATACGTTTCGTTTTCATAGGTTTTGACTACCACATAAGGTCCAAACCAACGTCTTTTTAGTTTTCTACGGGCATCATACTGAGAATCAAACGTACTATCATACAGTAAAACCCAATCATTAACATAAATCAGCTTTGGCCTTAACCTATGTGATTTATCAAAATACTTCTTGTTTTTCAATCGAGAATCTTTTAGTTTAACTATAGCCTCTTCTAAACGTTCATTCCCTTGCTCTAACTGCTGGATTCGCAGAGCTAATAAATCTTTTGTCGACAAATTATCTTCCCATGGTAAAGTAGTCCAAGTAAGAATTTGCGTATGCACAGGGAAAATTGGTTTCTGGCAATACATCAACTCTGCCGGCATATACCCCGTCGTTCTAATGCAGGTCATTCTATCGGCCCACAACGCAAATGGCAGATAAGTTGGCCAATTCTTAATTTCTCCATTACAAGCTTTGGAAATTGCTTTAATAATAGGAGAATGCCCTCGCTCAATCTTCCCATTAGCTTCAGGGTTGTAAGCAGTAGTAAGGGCTAAGCGAATTCCATGCCTAGCAAAGAATTCTCTAGCCTCCTACGCATCTAACTCTCCCTTATCAGCCACTACCTTTTCTACATAACCAAATCGTGAAATGACATCCTCAAGAAGAAATTTGCATACATTCAAGGTTGTCTTAGATCTTAAAGCTCGGCCTTCTACATGATTCGTAAGATCTTCACGTGCCAAGACTATATATCTCATCTTATTGATACCTTTGGGCATGGTAACTAAGTCTACAACCCATTTATAATGGATGCATGGTGGATAGGTAGGATGCAACGGATCCCTATGTTTGACTGAGGAATGAATCTGACATACGTCACATGAATTCACATAGTTTTTAACAGTAACATAAATCCCTAGCCACCAGTATCCTTCTCTAATTTTTTCATACGTAGCTACAAAACCTTTATGTCCTGCCCATAAAGTATCATGCATACTCTTCATGACTTGTAACTGAAGATCCTTAGTACCTAGTACTCGTTGTGGTAATCTAATTTTTCCCCTCGCATGTCTCCAAATGAAACCATCTTTCAGAAAAAAGTTGTAAGCTCTTTTCCTAATATTCCGAAATCTATTTGAAGACCATGAAGGTGCCCTAACCAAAGTACTTAAATACTTTCCAATATCCTGCCACTCTCCTTCGTATTCTTCAATATTAAAACGTTCATATGCGTATGCTTTAGAATCATAATTAATTGCATTTATTTCTAATTCTGTTTCTTCCTCATTATCAAATCTAGCTCGAGAAAGCATATCAGCCACAGGATTAGATTTACCTGCAATATGTATCAAAACAGGATTTATAAACTTGATGTATGAAATCCATCTAAGCATGGCAATGTCAGGTGATGAACAGTTTGTAATCATTCCAATCAGAGGTAGACAATCTCTCTCAACTATTACATTTGCACCTATAAAATATTCTTTATCGGATTTTAATGCCCTGACTAAACCCCATAGTTCTCGTTTAATTTGCGGATAATTTCTTTGCGTATCGTGTAAAATCTTTGCTCCAAATCTCACAGCATACCTATTGCCCTCTTCATCGTCTTGACCAATAACCCATCCTATTCCTATAGGGCTCGTATCAACAGTTAAAATGATAGGCTTTTGATCAGTATAATCTACTCGCTTTAAAATAGGAGCTTCAAGAAGTAATTTCTTTAACTTTTTCATAGCTTTTGAGTGTTCTTCAGTCCAAAGAAACTTTCGATTCTTCCTTAGTAAAGCATAAAGACAGTTTGCAACATGTGCATAGTGTGGGATCCAGATGGCATAAAACACACAAGCACCAAGGAATCGTCTTACCTCACTAATATTACTACAGGTTTCAGAAATCTTGTTTATAGCGTCGACTTTAGGTGGATATGGCCTCCGACCGTAATGTCCACATAAATGCCCAACTATAAGTACCTCATTGACACCAAAAACAGATTTCTCAATGGAGAATGTGAGACCAACCTCTTCAAATCTCTGGAAAATCCTTTCACAGTCAGAGATATGATCTACTACAAACTTCCTGCAGCCAGAGGAATCTAAAGTTTCATCTTTCGCATTCTCAATACATCCTTTAATAGGAATGTCATCAATAAATGGCATGGTTATATTAGGAATGAAGTCATGTAATACTGAATTCATGGCGTTCATCATATGCGCTACTGAATTAGTAGCTCCTTGCGGCAAAGTGCACATGCGAACTAAGCCTAAAGGAGTTTTCATGGTCGTAATGTCTCTACTTTCAATAGCAAGCTGAAATTGATCGTAGGCAGAATACAAGTCTCCCATTGAGTAAATGGCATGACCAGCGAAGGCTTCAGCGAATTCTCCTACAATGGGCCCAGTACCTACATTCCTAATAGTAACCTTGTTAACAAGTTGTAAATCTTGAATGAACCGTAACTTGCCATTTTTCTTTGGAACAGTAAACCACCTATTTGAGTAGGGTGCAGACGATGGCTCTAAAATTCGCATGTGAATCTTTTCCTTAAGAAGCTGCATTAACTCTGGTAAATGGGCTTTTGGAACAGGTATGGGTCGAAGATTCCATGGAATGTGAGGCACTGTAAAGATGATCATTGGTGGTACAATTTGTGGGTTTGCACAACCTATCTCATGGGAATATAAAGAAAATGCCTTTTCATGCTTTCTAATCACTCTTTGAAATAATTCACGTTCCTCGGGTAACAAAAAATTTTCATCATTTCCTATCTTGATTAGCTTTAAAGTTTCTTCTGTGAAAGTATGACCTATATTTGTGCGCTCTCTTAAATAAGGATCATTGGTAACTTTCCTAAACTTCTCTTCACTCTCTCGTGGTAATGATTGGGCAATCGGTTTAATTTTTTTATCAACGGTTTTGTATTTTGTATTTACTTTCGCTTCCTTTTCATTACTCATGACAAATTTAATAATCAAATCATATTCTTCAATAGAATTTAAAAGTACAAATCTAAAATTTTCTTTTTCATGCAAAATATTTTGAAGTTCTTCAATCAATGAATTTGAAGATAAAGTTTCAATTACGGCTTCAATTTGTTCATTAGATGAAATGAATCCTTTCTCTTTATAAAATTTTTCATAATGTTTTATAATTTTTTTAGGAATTTGTTTATAATGACTGAATTGCAAATATGATGAAGGAAAATATAAAGAAAAACTATCTAAAGTATCTACAGATGGGTGCAAGACATCAAACCAAGAACCACCGTTGTCTCGCTCAACAGTGGCATCTAGGCAAAATTTTGATCATAATAAGTTCCAAACTCTCGAAGAGGCATATGATCTTCGCGTATCTTTTCATGAGAACGGATGGGCGTCTTCCTAATTTGCTCCCTATTTCGTACATGGTTTGGGCTGACTATCATAACTTGGAGCGATTGTAGATCATCTTTAGATCTAATTCTTGCGTATGCTGAGCCGTCATCTATTACTTTAGTCTCCATTCTGGCTTCACATATAAATGGTTGACCTAAGATAATTTCAAAAGAGCAGTTGTCCTGAATGAAAAAGTGGAATGTCTCAGAGATTCCACCTATCATTAGAGGTATGTTGGCACATGCTCCTAGGAGTGATCCACAACCATTGTCCGCGGTTCGCATTATCCAGCCGTGATTTTTATCAATAGGCCATTTAAACTTATCATATAATCCTTTCGAAATCACATTGATTTCAGACCCAGAGTCAATTAGGGCTAAAGCAGAATATGATCTCTTTTGATCTCCTAAGTTAACTTTAATCTCTGGTGTGCCTCTCGCCCAAAAACTTTTTCTAAAATCACTCTGAGTTTTTTGTTTCGTCATCTGGTACAATCGGTCCTAAGAAATTTCTGTTCACATTACAGGTATTATCTTCTTCATCCTCTGAGTCTAAAGAAAGAGATTCATGAATCAAGTGAGTTACATCGGCAACATCTTGCATCTCTACCTCTTGTGACAGAGGGAATCTCTTCCTTTTAATTAGTTTAATAAAATTTTCCTTAAATTCAATTTTTGCTATTGAGAAGCTTTGTTCTAAAGTCATTGTTACTGCACTTTTTAATAAGATGTCATACAATATTTCTTTCGAATCAACTTTTTGTTCAAGTTCAGAAATAAGAATAGCTTTCGGTACTCGTTTTGGTTTCTTTTCTGGTTTCTCTTCAGGTTTTGTTTCAGTTCTAGGAATTTGCTCTACTTTGTCTGATGTTTGAATTGGCTCACTAAACACAGGTTGTTTACCCTCCCTAATTTCTTTTCTTTGCTCCTCATTTGTTTTAGAACTTTTGCCTTGTTCAAACTGAACTTTCTTAGGCTTCGGCTCATCTCTCATCTTACTTCTAGTCATTCGTCTACCTGAATCATTTATATCTTGCTCATCATCCCTCTTTCTTTTCTCTTCAACATTCGCAATATGCGAATATATCGAGAATTGATCGACAGGAGAGTTCCACGCAGTTTTCTGCATAATATCATCTCTCGCCTTTATCAAAGCTTCAATTGAGTAGTTCCTCGTTTCCCTTGTTTGTTCGGAATCAGAGTCACTATCAACATATTCTAGTTTAACAGCAGAAGCAGATTTCGAAGACTCAGAAAGGTTTTCATACAGCTTCTGCATCCCTCCCTTTCCCCAATTGGCAGCTAAGGGTAAATGTGTTCTATAGTCGCACAATCACTTGTCAATATCAATTACAAGTCTTTTCTCTTTCGCATCTTTCAATGCTTCACATGTGTAAGTCAAATGATCTGTGGCATCGCACCAGATACATCTCCTCACATTGGCATTTCTCCTTTCATTGAAATTTCTTTGGTTAAATGCTTGAGGAATCGGTTGAGGAATTGGTTGGGGTACAACTGGAGGATTAGGAGGTATAAAAGGATGATTCGGAGCTACTAATGGTGGATTTGGAGCATTTACTGGTTGAGGATAAATAGTCGGATGAGCTTGCATTGCAGGTTTATCTTGAAGGTTTAAAGCATACACCACATTCTGCAAAGCCGCTACCTCTTTAGACATATTCTCGTGCATATGCATCATATTGTCCAACTTGTTAAACAAAATCTCAAATTGTAACTCGGTTGGTACTCTAGATGTGGATGTTGTAGGCTCAACTTTTGAATCTATATGTGTATCCCTAGTTGCCTGAATCGGAGGAAAACTGGAAGATGGTTGAGACATCGATTCATAAAGGAGTGTTTTACGTTGGATCATGTGAGCAACCGCCTCAACTACAGTTTTCACTACACCCCAGTCATCTGTAAGCCCATATTTCTTTCCCGGTTCTTCAAGCCTACGCTCAACCTCTACCCTTATATCTGGAGTCAAGATTTTAAGGAAATATAAAATGATATCTGGGGTAAGGGCAACTCTATCCTGTTCAGGTAATTGAGAGAATCTTTTCATAAATTCACTATGGAGTTGAGTTAACGAAATGTGAGGCTTAGGTGAACTAATCCATTTCATAAATCCTTCTCTACTATGTTGAGTGTAGTCTTCTAAGTAGAATTCTTTATGCAGCTCTTTTCTAAACTCATCCCATTCCTTATTGTCATGTAGATCCATAATAGCTTTCACTGTACCTATGGCAAGTCGTCCAAGATAGGATTTCCACTTTGTATCAGGCAAGCCGTGTAACTTGGCTAATTCCTCAAACGTGTCTAAATAATTTGTAACATTCATACCAGTAAATTTCCCTTTATCCTTTAATAACGTTTCAACTACCTTTTGTCCTTGCGTCTCGTGCATCATAGTTTGAAATAGCTCGTCCATTTTTGAAGTTTGTTTTGACCTAGCTTGAACAATTCTAACTATATCCTGAACTTCTTTTGTTACTCTTTCCTTATGTTCAGCTACTAATTCTGAAATTCCGTTAGAGTCCAGTTTGTTAAGTTTATACTATGCCAATATGCTTCAAGTAAAGCTATGATTAACGCTTAACCTATGATTAACAAACAATTGCCTTTAACCTATACCAATAATTTAACCTTAAATAAAATTTTGCACCCAAGAATGTAAGGGTAAAGAAATTATACCAACTGCTCGAAGATGAGGCTCAAAACAGTGCTTTCTGTGAAATTCAATACATTTATTGATTTGAATCAAAACCTAAATACATAGTTTGCTAAAAATGGGTGCAAACGTTTTGTGCTTCAATTGTTGATGAAAGGGGTGGCGCGACGAGGTTCTCCTTCTTGCCAATCTTTGTGGAGGCGCTCAGGTCACCAGACCAGCCCTCAACACCAAGAAGATTGCAAGCTCACGTAAATGCCACAGCTTCCAGGGATGAAGACGCAGCTGCACTGATGTAAAATCGTATGAATGTATATGCAATGCAAAATTTAAAATTTATACCTGAGCTGCAACGCCGTTTGTTCACGTCGGGTTCACCAATGTCGGGTCGTGAGAGATGCTCGGATGGTGGATCAAGTCATCCGCCTAAATCGTTCGGCACACGCGGGGTGTCTGTAGCAAACTCAGGCTTATGGAATTAAGGGCTCTAATGACACAACCATTTAAATTACCTATTTCTATGACTAAAACTAAGGTCTTTAAATAGTTCAAATAGCTATGGACCGTAAGGACGGGCAGCCTCGTACATAGCAACAGCTTCCTGATATGAGATTGAAACTTCCATAATGGGTTCTTCTACTAAGCTTTCAGGTAAGCTAGAGGGTTCTGGTCTGTCTAGAGTTGGCGGAACATTTTCAATATTTTCAATATTTTCAATAGTACTGTGCTCAGACTCATGAACTAACTTAGAAGACATCAAGGAAAGTAATGGAAAAACTAATGAAACAATATGATGCTAAACTGTTTGAATGAATTAATTGATATGCTAATGGTTCTTCATGAAAGTAATGGGAAAGAATATTGATGCAAATCTGCTTAAATAAATTAATTGATAAGCTAAAGGTTCGAATCAATAAATCTAATACAACTGGAAGGCCTAAACAATTGGATAAATGTCTAGTCAATTGGATAGTTGACTAAATGAGAAATAAGATTTAAATGGATTTTTAGGCTGCCGCTTCACTTCAATTGTCTTCACTTCACTTTAACTGATTGTAATCTTCAATGTTTCTGCAAAAAACATGAGCACATTAGTAATCTAACAAGAAATTAATGAAAAACATAAAACCCATACTTTACATACATTAAAGCATACACATACTAACATACTTCTCATGCACTTCTAAATACATATAATCATTCAAATACAAACTTATGTGCTAGTGCATGACTAATTAAATTTACTCTACACTTATGTTGACATAATCTCATTTAGATGCATTCAAAATACAAACATGTTAACATTCAATCAATCATATGTTAATACTTAATCCTAAGTACAATAACATAATAATGCATACATTAATACCTATGCTTATCCATTCACTGACAAACATATATGCCTGCCCATGCATATGCACAGACATGACCATATGCACCTATACAAAGTAAAATGCATTATACTAAATAAACTTCATACCCATTAAAGCTACATACAACAATATACTAAACTCCTAGAAAACAAATTAGCAATGACAAATGAAATAAATAAATTACTTAATTAATTAATACTCAATTTCATTATTAAGTGAACTTTCTCTCTCTCTCCCTATCTTGTTCTCTATCTCTCTCTCTCTGCAAAGGATGCACATGCCTGAAGGGCAATCACAAATGTTAACTTGCTTGCCACCATATTTCTCTCATGCAGCTCTAGAAAAGCTGAAGTGCACTGACTGCTTGGCCTTGGCTTATGTAAGCAGATAACAATGAGTTCCAAGTTGCCAGATCCTGCACATGCAAACCCTGGAATACATTCTCTACATGTGCTATCATACCACATGCCCCAAACATACTTACAAGGGCACTAGCGACAAAAACATCAGAAGCAAACTGCTGCTTATAGGAATCCGCATGAACTGCCTGGCCAATGTCAGAAGCCGCTAACTTAACATATTGCGCCAGCAAACTACAGGCCTCTTCATCCTCTTTAAGAGATTTACATGCCTGAAGGCCTCGCACAAAGTATTGTGCACTTGGCCTTCGGCAATCCTCATGCATTTGCCTATAAAGGAGCAATGCTTTTCTCGCGCAGCCCATGTTAACATATGCGGAAAGCATTGCTAACCATGAGACGCTGTCACGTTCAGACATTCCTGAAAATACCTTTTCAGATTCTAATATTGCTCCACAGTTCGCATACATACTTATAAGCGCACTTTCCGCGAATTCATTGCAGCTTAGTCCCTTCTTATGAGCATCGGTATGCATCTTCATTCTGTCGGTAAGGCTCTCTATGATGCCGCAGGCCTTAAAAAGGGGCACAAATGTATAGAGGTCGGGCTGAATCCCATCATTTAACATAAGTACGTGTTAGACGGCCGCCGAACAAAGGACAATTGTACTTAGACAGAGGTTTTTAATGTAGAAAGAATTGTACTTAGACAGAAGTTTTTAATGTAGAAAGAACCCTTCTGAAAGTACGCGGTAAAGAAAGATTCGCGTAAAAGCCTTGTAACAAAACTCTATTTAAAGTGACCAGAGAGGGCATCAGAGCAGCCCCCCCCCCCCCCGTTTTTGGGAAGTTGCGAATATATTGTAAGAGTTCCCGTTTTGGGGTTACTTTACTTCGTCTACTGTGTGCAAACGCGTAGAGTGTCTTGGTTCTGTCCTGTCTGTGCACCTTCTCTGTGTAATCATTCGACTGTGTATGTGTGATACACTGTGTGTTACGAGTCGGTACTGCGATTGTGAGAATCTGTTCGGTAACGAGTTGAGGTGACTTGATTATGTGAAAGGTGTTAGAGTGTTGTTTATTTGCTATTCCTGTAGTGGAATAAGTAAGTGTGAGGAATGGACATGAGCTGGTATGATTCTCTGTAAGGGATTGAGTTGGTATCGTAGTCTGTGTTCAAGGTAACGCCAGTAATACCTAAGTACGCGTAGCATGGCAACACGGTTGTGATATGTCTTATGATCCGTAGATATTACGATTTGAAAGGTAGACACGCGGTAAGTTTGCAAACTGATAAGGAGGATTGTGTGTTAAGTTACTAACAGTGTTGGACTGCAATCTCAGACTACTGCTCAACCACTATGGCAGAACAGCCTGAGAACTCTGAGTCCAGTATGTTGGTCTAATTGAAGTTGTTCAGGAGCGAAACCTGAGCGAAGATGGAATAGCCACAACTACGGTTGAGTAAGGAATTGGGAAAATAGTACAGGGCCTCTGTCTAACAGACCCCTACCACTCCCAAGGACCCACGTGGTTCGAGGCGGTGTATTTTCTGCGGTAATATTGAATTCAGAGCAAAGGAGAGAGACTCGGAAATATCTGGTACATAGGTATGGAACCAGATTCTGGAGTCTCCGAAGAGTTGTTGCGTTGAAGTAGTAATTAACGACCGCGGTAGGCAATTAACAGTTACGATAATCATAAACGACGAAGTAACCTTTAACATTTGGCGCCGTCTGTGGGAAAGTGGCATCCGCTTGCCAGCTCTCTGGCCCAGGTGCCTGCGAGAAAATGGCAACTGATTACCAGTCTCTACGGTAAAGTAGCATTTAATTACGAGTCACTTGTGAGACAGTGGCACTAGAGTGCTAACGGTTTGTAAGAAGCAAACATCCAGCAACATTTTCTTCACTAACAGTAGCAACAGATCCAGATTGTTGCGAACTGCTCGAATAGTATCACTGGGCAATGATACATGCCGGTCACTCGATCGGGCGAAACATATCCTAAGAATCGTCAGACTGGAGCACGAAAATCCCAAAAGATAGCCTCGGAAGAAGTAGGCATAATTAAATCTGACCAAGTGGTCAAGGAAAGTAGAAACGTTACAAGTAATTCCGGTCATATTCCGGTAGAACGGTCAACGCCTTTGATACATTCTGATGCTACTTCGACCCAGCATATCGAAGATATAGCAAGACCAGACTCTATCAAAACGCCGTTGGAACCTAGTCTAACAATATCAGATAAAGATTTAGAGTTATCCACGGTCAGAAATACGTTAGAAAAATTCGGCAAAAGTAGTAAAACAGGGCATTCTGGCCCAATTTCGGTTCATTCCGGTGAGATTCCGGTAATAGAATCACCGATCGCTGGCAAGGGTTTAGCCTTTTTTGCGGAATCATCAACTCGACCTTCGTGTTTGGAAGAAAGATTTCGAATATTAGACATCCAGAAGGAAGGAAAGCTGTTTGAAACAGAGATCCGAAGCATCTTAAGCCGACATAGTACACCGGAAAACGCACCATCCGGCGATACAAGTCCCGATAGTTCACCCGATCAATCCCGAGATATAGAAGGAAACCCTGAACCCTTCGCAATGAGCGGGCAACACCAACAACAACACCATCAACAACAACAGCTAGGACCGCCAAGGCCACCTCCAACAGGAGTAACCTACGCGAAATTCGGTGGATTCCCAGGAGACGACCCCGACGCCCACGTACGGACGTTCGAGATAAGTTATGCAGTTCTTAACCACCCACCAGATCAGGCGTATAAGGCCATTGTTTTTCAATCGACACTGATCAATGAAGCGGCGAGATGGCTCACGGAATATGATATCAATCATTTCGGTACTTACGATGCAGTACGAGACGCCTTTTTACAGCGATTCAGACTGAAGAAGAATCCCGCTGAAATCTTTGAGTATCTACAGAACAACAGACAGAAGGTAAATCAGACCGTCCAGGAGTACGCTACCCTCTTTAGAACACATTTACGGCAGATACCACAGGCTCACGCTAATCTACCTGATGATGTCATCTCTCAATGGTTTATCAATGGATTAACCCCACAACTGAAGCAGATCATGATCATAAGATGTGTCGGAGCTATGACCTTGGATGCCGTTATTGCAATGGCTCTACAGCTAGAATCCAAGGTTGGTGGATTTTCGGAAGACTTGGAATGGCTAAAAACAAACAAAAATACGGCTGAAGATATCACCAGGCAAGTATATTGCACCACATGCAAAAATTCGGGGCATACAAGTGCCCACTGTGCACTGAACCAAGTGTTTTGCGCTATCTGCAACACTACCGGACACACCACCGGAAACTGTATCTACAACGCTAGGATACAAGGGACAGCAACCGTCAATGCAGTCATCCAAGAACATGGCCAACCAGTAAATCGCTATGTGCCTCCGCAACAGAGAAACAATCAACAACAAGGATATCGGAACTATCGAGGACAGAGAAACAACACTTATAATGCCAACCGATGGCAGAATGGACCACCACCGGAAAAACCTGAGTTACCACCGCCACGATGCCATTTTTGTGGCGAATTCGGCCACATTAGAAGGTTTTGTAAGGACGCAATAGAGTATGATCAAAGAAGGAAGGAACGCCAGAATCCAATGGCCAACATGGTGACAATTACACCGCTTGAGACACAGACTGCTACAATCCAGACCCGTTCTGGTAAACAACTTCAGTCGGCAGCAGAAATCTTTGAACCAGGGATACAAGAACAACGAAGAATGTATAACAAAGCCAGTCACTGGACCACAACAGAACCACCAGTGTTCCCCGAACCTATTCCGGTGACTCAGGCTTCTTCATCAAAGGACGACACAACGCAAAAGGATGCATCAGTAGGGCCATCATCATCAGCAGGAACAACAGCAGACATTTCTGCGTCAGTAGAGACTGCAAGTCCAAAAGAACAAGACAATCAAGCTCAACAGGCCTGGGAAATTTTGTCCAAGGCATCCATCACGCTACCTCTAGGCCAACTTCTGGCCTTAGTGCCTGGGATCCGACAACAGTTTCAGCAACAATTCAGTCCAGTACCTTCTTGCATTCCTACGACAGCCGCCGTTCAACCGGAACCTGATGCTGCGATTGACCACGCAGTACCCTTGATCACAGTATGGTATAAGAACCAAAAGATCACGCAAGTATTGATTGATGGAGGCTCAGGCGTAAACATTGCAACCGCAGCATTATGCAAAAAGCTAGGCTGGACCGAAATTGAACCAGTGCAATTCTTTGTTCGAATGGCGGATCAATCGAGAGTCCATCCTGTAGGGCTTGTGCGGAATGTACCAATCACTCTACAAGGTACAACCTTCAAGATGACTTTTGTCATACTAGATCTACCCGAATCCACTTTGGATTACAATCTTCTTTTCGGCCGACCTTGGCTGAAGCATGCGAAAGTAATACAGGACTGGTCTGCACAAGAGCTTACGTTCAAGGATGCCCATCGTAAATATGTGGTGAAACTAGATGCTATGCAATCTTGCGAACCTCACGCCCGACCGTACTTTGCTGAACCAGTTCACATGTTAGATGGACTGTCAGATGATGAAGAAGAGCAATTTCTGAAGAGTAACGCCGATTTAATGACTCTAGGAACTGTTGACCTACAATCCGTCATAGATAACTGGAACACCTCAATATGTACAGTAGTAGCTATCACCGGAAATTCGGTCCAGGAAAATACCTCCTCAACCCATGACGACGAATTACAACCACTGTTCAAGCCAACAGATGATACAGATAAACCTCAACAATTTTATATTCCAGAAGACCAGCTGATCACGTACAATCTAGGAGATAGAGACCACCCACGACCTGTGAAGATAAGGCAGGACTTACCGGAAACATTTAAGGCGGATTTGATTAAACTTCTTCAAGAATTTGCAGACGTCTTTGCATGGGATTACAAAGACATGAAAGGATTAGATCCGCGCATCTATCAACACAAGGTCATGTTGAAACCAGAAGTGAAACCGCAAAGACAACCCAGCTATAGAATGAACCCCCATTATGCATCACAAGTAAAAGCTGAACTTGATAGACTATTAAAAGTCGGATTCATTGTACCAGTAGAACACGCTGAATGGATCTCACCCATCGTGATCGTGCCAAAGAAAAACAAGCAGTTACGAATCTGTGTGGATTACCGGAAACTAAATGCAGCAACAGTACCAGATCCTTTCCCGATCCCCTTTTTGGATACCATGCTCGATAGAGTCGCAGGTCACGAAATGTATTCATTTTTAGATGGATACAGTGGGTACAACCAGGTTAGAATGGCTGAAGAAGATATACCAAAAACTGCCTTCATTACCAATTGGGGTGTTTTTGCCTGTACAGTAATGTGGTTCGGACTAAGAAATGCGCCAAGCACATTTCAAAGATGTATGCAGGAGATATTTTCTCCTTATCTCACTTCATTCATGCAAGTCTACCTCGACGACTTCTCAATCTTTGGGAAGATGATAGCCCATTTGTTTCACTTACGATGCTGCTTTCAGAAGTGTAGAGAATATAGACTCTGCCTTAATCCTAGCAAATCCGTGTTTGCCGTTTCGTGTGGCAAACTACTTGGGCGTATCGTATCTGCTCAAGGTATTCAAGTGGACCCCGATAAGATTTCAGCGATTTTAGAAGCCCCGATACCCACAACTCCGAAGGAAGTAATGCGTTTTATGGGTCAAATACGATGGCATGGCAGACACTTACGGTGGATTGCTCACCTAGCAGTACCTCTGAACAAGCTAATCACAAAAACTCCCCGACAGTTTGAATGGACTGAAGAATGTCAAACTACATTTGATCGACTCAAGTATCTCCTGACGCACGCTCCAATTTTACAACCACCGGACTGGGACAATCCGTTCCATGTTTTTGTTGACGCTTCAGATATTGCAATAGGCAGTATTCTGATGCAGCAAACAGACAAGTGGTTTCGCCCTGTTTATTACGCCAGTAGAAGACTTGCGCCTGCAGAAAAGAACTACTCCACCACGGAAAGAGAATGTCTAGGACTAATCTACTCAATCAAAAAGTTCAGACATTATCTACTAGGTCGTAAATTTACCTTCCATGTGGATCATGCTGCCCTTGTTTATCTAGTAAGACAGCAGCACTTAGGAGGACGATTGGCACGATGGGTGCTACTTTTACAAGAATTCGATTATGATGTCATTCACCGACCCGGAAATGCACACGCCTTAGCAGATTTCTTATCACGCCTAGATTCCGGTGAAGCTCCGATAGGAATAGATGACACGACTCCTGCGATTTATAATGCTGAACCACTACCGGATGAGTCACCCAACTTAGAAACACCACCTACATACTATGATCAGATTCTGACTTTCCTCACCGAAGGACGCCTTCCGGCCGAGACTGCCAAGGCAGTTCGAAGAAAAATCGCAGTTGTTAGCCGCCGATTTCGGTTAGTTGCTGGAGAACTGTATTATACAGATCATACCGGAATCCTACTTCGCTGTATTCCACCACATGAAGTTAACTCAGTTATCACTTTGGCTCACTCAATTCCTTCCGGTGGCCATTTTGCAGCAGACTTAACTCACCGGAAAATTCTACAAGGAGGACTCTGGTGGCCCACTATGCACAGAGATATCTCACAGTTTGTTAGACAATGCGATGCTTGCCAAAGAACTGGTCAGCCCTTACAACGGCATCTTTTTCCCCTGCAACCCATCTTACCATTAGAACCTTTTCAGAAATGGGGTTTAGATTTTATCGGGCCAATTACACCTCCAGCAGTATCCAGTAACAATCGATACATACTGACTTGCACAGATTACGCAACTCGATGGGCAGAAGCTTGGGCTTTGCGATCTGCTACAGCAGTTACGGTAGCAAAATGCCTGCTCACGGATGTCTTTCCACGATTTGGTTTACCCCTGGAAATTGTCTCAGATCAAGGTACTCATTTTGTAAACAATTTAATGAAGGCTCTCACACAGTCCTTCCAAGTCACACATAAATTTAGCTCTCCTTATTATCCACGTGCCAATGGACTAGCTGAAAGTACAAACAAAGCACTGTTAAATATCCTCCGGAAATTGATCATGGAAACACCGGAAAGATGGGATCAACTACTACCTGCAGTATTATGGGCATACCGAACTACATATAAAGTAACCACAGGCCTGACACCTTTCAAGTTAGCTTATGGCTTAGAAGCTATCGCTCCCATGGAAATAGTCATTCCAAGTTTGCGGGTAGCAATCACTCAGAAGATGCTTCCAGAATCTTCACTGACAGAACGAATGGACGCACTCAGAGCACTCGATGAGCACCGATGGCTCAGTTTTTTAACTATGCGTGAAGTTCAACTAAGACAGGCTAAGACGCACGATCGATATTTGAAGACGCCAATCTTTTCGGTAGGACAGCTTGTACTCTTCTATAATGCAAAATCGGACAGAGCAGCAGGAAAATTCAAACTACGATGGTTCGGCCCTTTCAAGATCTCAGCACGAGTAGGTCCGGCAACTTTTCGGTTGACTACGTTGACCGAAATTCCACTTCCAAAAGTAATTAATGGATCGAAGTTGCGACCGTATTATCCCACTACCAGTACGCCTTAATTATTCGGCGACGAGCCACGTTTTTGTACAAATTTATACGTTTTGCTTTTAGCCGTCTTTTGTACAGATCTTTATGATACCAGCCGCCTCTCCCTACCGATCACTCAGTACGCACGCCAGCATGCAAACCATATCGTTCCCGCACCACACAATGATCCTCACCTCCACACCGTGTTCTACATATTTAAACCCCTGAGTTGCGCCAAAAACCGCTATTGTGTTTTCGTGATTGTGTATTCTGTGTTTTCTGTGCACTGTGAACGCCATGGAAGCTCTAGCCAACTACGCTTCTTTCCGCGAAGGCATCCCTACAGACGTAGGCGAATACCTGAGATGCAGAGGGTTGGCCAACTTCGCTGAGTTGCCTTGGCACTCAGTGGAAACCCATCCCTTCTCCGCACAAATCATTCAAGCCATTGCCCAAAGCTCCGCCACCGAACGACAGTGGGCCTTCCTTTCCCTCCCACACAGAACTGTCATCACCTTCCAAGCCTTCACCGACGCCTACCGCCTCACCCCGCAAGGTCGCGAAAATGGCCCTTCCATCACTGTAGCCCGTATGGCCGAACTCTTTCCCCGTTCCTCATCAAACGAGTACGCCATCCTATGTCGCCCCGAACCCGAGCGATCCGCCCTCCAGTTCCTTGTAGCCATCCTTAACCTGCAGAAACGAACTTATGGCATCTCTCGCCCCTTCTACTCCGCCCTAGATTTAGCTGCCCGCGAACCGGTAAATTTTGCCTCCTATTTCTTCCATAGAATCCATAAAGAATGTGTAGCTATCGTAAAACAGCTCCAAAAGGGTTCTTCCCCCCGCTCTCGCCTTCCACACATCATCTCCTTCCTCTTCCCTACCATCCTCGCCGCGCAACCCCCACCCGCAGGCCCCACACTTCGACACGAAGAGTCCGCCCAACCAATCGAGGACAGCGAAGAAGAAGACGAAGAAATTAATCAGCTCTTCCGTACCAAGCGAATTCGGATCAGCTCCTCGGAGAGTGAAGTCCAAGGATCCGCCGGAAAAGATCAGGAGACCAAGCCAGACGACCAAGAAGAAACGTACCACGACACCACCACACACATCGAAACATCGACGGAGCAACCAGACCAGCCGGATCAAGCAGAGACGGAACTAGTATCCACAGAAAAAGAGTCGGAGCAGCACCAGGATGAACAGGAATCGGCCACCAAAGCTCTGGAACAACTCATCGACGCCATCAACCAGACAGAAACACTCGCCAAGGTAAACCCCTCAGACACCGTCCTCCCTACATCACCTCCTGCCAAACCCCTCCCCCCCACCAATGAACCCACAGCATCTTCCTCTTCCTCCCCCCACTATTCTCCACCAAACTCCCAGCAACTCCTCACCGACACATCCTCTCAACCTCGTCGTCCTCCACCACCACCACCACCGAACGCACTCTCGGAACTTGCCGCCATGGGGCAGTACCTCATCCAGTTATCACACCAGCTACCCGCCCAATTTTCGGCAGCCACGGACCACCTGAAACGCGAATACCAGCACAAGGTAGACACCCTGGAAGCCGACATCGCCCCCCTCCAGGAAGAAATTGATGCCGTAAAAACCGAAAATCATCAACTGCGGGCACAGCTAGCAGAACTCGAAGCACGAGTTTCGATAGAACAGACGCTAGTACAACAACGAGATGAAGCCCTGGACCAGATAGCTGCTAAAGACAAACTCATACACGATGCACATGAGGAAATTCGGACACTAAAGGCCGCCCTTCAAGAACAAGCAAATATCAACGTCTCTCTCGAAGAACTGATCGCAGACACGAAGCGTCAATTACAAGAAACCACCCAGACGATGCAGGAGCAACAGAAAGAAGCTGCCGAAGTTCAAGAACGATTACGGCGAGCCGAAGAATGCGCCGACGCGGTCAACAGCATTATCAAAAAAAACAATTAATAAAGGAAGGCCAATATCAAAAGGATATTGCAAGGACGCGCAGAGAACGAGATTCACTGCAGAAAAGTCTGGCATTCCAAAACCAACAGTTTGAGCGCAACGACAACCAGATACGCAATCAGAAGGAGTGCATCAGAGAAATGCAGAACAAACTAGTGGAAATAACGACAGCCCGAGATGCGGCACTAGCCAACGACTTCTATCTCCAGGAGGCGTTTCTTCAAACCCAAGCTGAAATTTTGTTAAATCAAGCCATAGCCCTTAGTGCAGTAAGAACCGACGCCCAATTATTAGAACCTACCACCATAGTACAAATGTTAGAAACCCTCAAAAAGAAAATTACTCGAACATTTAGGCTTGCCAGAAGTATGTATTTAGAAGGTATAGTATCCGAACCGTAGGTACTTGCGGGTACGAGTCCCGAGGACCCGATAATACTAAGTCCGAAAGTTAGTATTAGAAGTCACGATTTTTTGTGCATAATACTTTCACACATGTAAAAGACGTTCCAAGTCCAGCACCAGTCTCCAGAATGATGATTCTTGATTCGAGAATCTCGGTAAGCAACCTAAAATGTCATATCAGAATGGAATACCATCATTCTAGCGACTGGCAGCTTAAGGTCTCGCACTTATAAATACGAATACCCGGGAACGCACACTTACACCAAATGGTGTTGAGACTACAACCGATACCACATCACAGTGGCTTCGATCGAGCTGGCAAGACACTAGGCGTACGCTGTGTGACTTAGTGTGGAACAAGACTGAAAGACAACGCTCTTCATGGTGGCCGGAAAGGGTGATGAAGCAAGGTAGCGTCAAGGATGGTGCCGATGCAGACGAAAGCAAGACAGGAAGTGATGAAGTGCGCATACAACTACGGGGAAGAATTGATCATTTCCAGCGACTCGGGAGAAGTGATCATGGCTAGCGATTCGGAAGACGACAGGCGAAACGAACAGGATAATGACGAGGATTTGATGGAGAATATCAAAGAACTTCGACAACATCACCAGAGGATGGGACTCCTACAGTTTGCTAAGTCACCCTGGGGACAGTGGACTTCTTCCGCCACTAGAACAAGTGCGATCAGAAAGGATTGGGGAGTTAATTCCTGGCATGGACCGACAGACAATATAAATGGATATCTCAGCCAGGTGGTGATAGGATACTGTATGGTTACATGACTTCTGCAGAAGACATGGATTCAACAGCACAGAGGGTACTTTGATTCCATACACGAAGCGCTTAAAGCACAAGATCAAGAAAGAGGGCCCAGGTAACAACGAAATCAAGAGTAGATTCTTATTATATGTATAAATCGACATGTTTTTCAGAAGGGCTTAGATGTTCAGAAAACTATTTAAAGGAAGAGCTGCGAGTATCTAAAGTTTTGAGTCCTTGAGGCAACTAGACCAGCTATACGAGTTTGAAGAAATTATGGAGAAAGAGACGACTTACCACGTACAGCGACATATTCGGGATTGGAAGATAGTCGCAGAATCACCCGCAGGATATGGACATTATGAACGATTAATCAGAGTCTTTCTGATGCATAGCCCCAGGCAAAAGGATATCACCTACAGTATTGCACTTGCGGGTTCGAGTCCCACCGTGCGTGCCAGTGTTAGACGGCCGCCGAACAAAGGACAATTGTACTTAGACAGAGGTTTTTAATGTAGAAAGAATTGTACTTAGACAGAAGTTTTTAATGTAGAAAGAACCCTTCTAAAAGTACGCGGTAAAGAAAGATTCGCGTAAAAGCCTTGTAACAAAACTCTATTTAAAGCGACCAGAGAGGGCATCAGAGCAGCCCCCCCCCCCCCCCGTTTTTGGGAAGTTGCGAATATATTGTAAGAGTTCCCGTTTTGGGGTTACTTTACTTCGTCTACTGTGTGCAAACGCGTAGAGTGTCTTGGTTCTGTCCTGTCTGTGCACCTTCTCTGTGTAATCATTCGACTGTGTATGTGTGATACACTGTGTGTTACGAGTCGGTACTGCGATTGTGAGAATCTGTTCGGTAACGAGTTGAGGTGACTTGATTATGTGAAAGGTGTTAGAGTGTTGTTTATTTGCTATTCCTGTAGTGGAATAAGTAAGTGTGAGGAATGGACATGAGCTGGTATGATTCTCTGTAAGGGATTGAGTTGGTATCGTAGTCTGTGTTCAAGGTAACGCCAGTAATACCTAAGTACGCGTAGCATGGCAACACGGTTGTGATATGTCTTATGATCCGTAGATATTACGATTTGAAAGGTAGACACGCGGTAAGTTTGCAAACTGATAAGGAGGATTGTGTGTTAAGTTACTAACAGTGTTGGACTGCAATCTCAGACTACTGCTCAACCACTATGGCAGAACAGCCTGAGAACTCTGAGTCCAGTATGTTGGTCTAATTGAAGTTGTTCAGGAGCGAAACCTGAGCGAAGACGGAATAGCCACAACTACGGTTGAGTAAGGAATTGGGAAAATAGTACAGGGCCTCTGTCTAACAGACCCCTACCACTCCCAAGGACCCACGTGGTTCGAGGTGGTGTATTTTCTGCGGTAATATTGAATTCAGAGCAAAGGAGAGAGACTCGGAAATATCTGGTACATAGGTATGGAACCAGATTCTGGAGTCTCCGAAGAGTTGTTGCGTTGAAGTAGTAATTAACGACCGCGGTAGGCAATTAACAGTTACGATAATCATAAACGACGAAGTAACCTTTAACATACGTAGGTACTAATTGCGTCAGATGCTGCACCGATCTCAGAGTAAGCAGAGATGATAGCTGTCCAAGAGAACACTGTCCGACGTGCAAGGCTATTATGGAGGGTAATCGCATCCTTAAGTTCACCACACCTCGCAAGCGAGACCACGAGAGGGCTTCCAAGTGCGTCCGTTAACATGAAGACTATGGAACGTGAGATGGGCGTGAATGTGTCGCACATGCGTAAGGTTTTTTGACCTTCCTGAATACAGTTGTGAATAGCTTGATCGATAGAGCAGCAGCAAGCAAAACGACGCCCTGCAGAAGAAACAGGTGAAGCTCTCCTGACCGAGCGGAAGAACATGCCCGAGGCAACGTGAAAAAAATACCAGCCGATGCACACAAGATCACCCCCTGAGAACTTCATCTCTTCGCACTTCTCATGCGTAGCCTCCTCCTCCTTCCTTTCTCTCTCTCTCTCTCCTTCTCTCTCTCCCTAACACACATACACACATACACAACACACACACATACACACTACTGCAGGGACCAAGACCAAGCCATGGAATAGGCATGGGCATGCTTCCAGTTGGACAATCAACAGCAGTACATGATGGCTTAATATCCCGAGCACGAGAAGGGTCTAAAGAGAAAGAAGGAAAAACAGAAGAAAGTAAGGAGTAGTAGACAGTACCTGCAAAAAACATGAGGAGAAACTTGAGCTCAACACACATTTAAATACATACACAAGTCCTTCCTAATCCACTCTTTTGGTTTTAACTTTTAATCTACAACCACACTTTAATCTCCTTACTTCCACCACACTTTAAATTGACTTTATTTACACAACTCACTTACTCCATTCTTTTAACCATTTTCATATACACCATTCATTTAAAGTTTCTCTTTAGCTTCCTTTAATTGCATCATTTATTCCAACCACTCTTTCAATCACTTTAGTTACACATCTTCTATAAACCATTCTTTTTCCTAGTACTCATATAGACCACTAGTTATTTATCCATTTAATTTACCATTTTTTAATTTAATTAGCCTATATTTCTTATTTTAAATAAATCATTTAATTCAATCTTAGGTTAAGATTTTAATTAATTAGAACCTTAGTATTAAATGCACATACATGATTAAATAATTAATTAAACCATATTTTAATTTTAATTATTGAACCAATGTTTAGTTATAGATTAATTTCCTTAAATATTAATTATTTTAACCCTTTAAAACCCTTCTAAACCCTATTAAAACCCTTTGGAAATCATTGATAATCCATTAAAATCTTTCTGATCCCTTGTAAACCCTAACATGAACCCATTAGAATCTTTTGAGACCCTTCAGATGAACCTAATTGACATAAAATCATATGAACTTGGAAAACCCTAGGGTTAAATACCCATGAATCAAGCATGTATAAATATGAAATACTCATTAATTGAGTAATTAGGATAAACCCTAATTTGAACGTATTTTCTTCATCATTTCTTCTACCTGCAAACACTTCAAAAGTAGTTAATTCAATCCAGAACAATTGTTCAACAGTGAAAAAGAGGTTTAGAATTCACCAATTAAGTTGTTTTCATTTTCTCTGGTCATCAACTGGAAGATGCAAATCTTCCCGACATGGTAAGCTATGGGGAGATCTATATTACCTTCATTCGTGGGTTGTGCTAACACACATCCTATGGCGTAATTGGATGCATCCACATGTACATGGAATGGGTTACTCCAATCTGGGGTAGTTAATATAGGTGCTGAGCACAAGCGTCGTTTAAGTTCGTTGAATGAATCTTCACATTCATCCGTCCATTCAAAATTGGTTAAAAGAGAGTACAAAGGCTTGGCTATGATTGCATACATGTGTATGAATCTCCTATAATAACCGCAATGGCCCATAAATGCCTGTACCTCTTTCACATTAGTTGGTCTAGGTAATTCCGCAATTACTTTCACCTTTTCTTCATCCGTAGAAATTCCATTCTTTGACACAATGTGTCCTAGAATTTTGCCTTGTCTGACCATGAAAACGAACTTTTCTGGGTTCAAACAAACCGGATATTCTCGACATTTGTCAAATATTTGTCTTAACTCTGGGATATGTGTTTGCGTGATATTAGAATGAGCACATATGTCATCGACATAAACTTCCAAACTCTTGCGTAGGAATTCCTTAAAAACATGACACATGAGTCGTTGGAAAGTGGCGGGTGCATTTGTTAAGCCAAATGGCATTACACGAAATGCAAATATGCCCCATTCAGTGGCAAATGCCGTCTTGTGTTGGTCCTCTGGAGCAATGGCTACTTGATTATAACCTGAAAAACCATCAAGGAAGCTGTAAACTTCCTTGCCCGCAACTCTTTCCAATAGATGTTCTGTGATAGGAAGAGGATAATTGTCTCTAATCGTGGCGGCATTAACCTTTTTAAGGTTAATACACACACACAATTTTCCATTTTTCTTGGGCACAACCACAATGGGGGATACCCATTCGGTATACTCAATTTCATAAATGAATCCTGCTTCTATCAATCGATCTATCTCCTCTTTAATCTTCACAGCGTAGTTATCATTGTACGTGTACGGTTTCTGTTTTGTCGGTTTTGCATCTGGAGTCATAGGGATTCTATGAGAACATATATCTGGATCTACTCCTTTCAAATCTTTGTAACTCCAAGCGAACACATCTCTATATTCGCGCAATAGGGCAACTAATTCTTCTTCTCTTCTTCATTCGTCAAATCATGCCCTATGTATGTACACTTTTCTTCTTCTCCTTCTATAGCAACTATTATTTTCTTGGTTTTCTCTCGGTTATCATATACTTGTCCGTCATTCGCCTTTCTATTAGGTATTCGTACCATGATTCTTCTATCTTCGATTTCATATTTCTTGAAGTTCTCGAGTACTTCAAACAAAGATTCTTCTTTTTCTGACATGGTTTCTTTCTTCTTTCTTTTCTTGCCTTCACGCTTGTTAGTCACTTGAGTGGGTATTCTCACATCATTCGTAACTTCTTCGTGTCTCTGAGGGTGAGTGTCTACTTCGAAAAAATATTCTTCCTCTGATGCAAAGGGTGGGTCCATGATAATTGATTATAAATCAAAATCACTTGCATCCTCAAATGCATCAGTGTTAGGTTCACATTCTTCTAAAACTGAATCACACATGATTGGCTCTATCGTGAAGACTGAAATGTCATAGCCATCCTCGTCACAGTGGGGTGTCCATTGTTCTTCATTGATGGCTACGTCCATGGTTGCTAGGATTTCTGCCCAACCATGGGGTTCGAATTCTTTGTCTGGGAATACTACAGGTGCGTAAGCTGGATCTTGAAGGGTTCGTGGATGTTGTTCTGCACCTAAGGTCCTTGCTTCTAATCTTTCTTCCTCTTGTTTTGCAACTTTACACATCCATGGATGAGTGTCCTCATGCAACCAAGAAGGATCTGATTCTAATGAGTGCACGGATTCTGTTTCTACTTGTGTCTTATGGATGGTATTCCATTGTATTGGGGGTACGTCTCTATGTGAATAGTCTTTAAGATTGACTTTGGTAGTCACTCCTAAATGTTGCAAGTACAAAGAATTAGTTCCCCAATCTTGTACAATTTGCAACTGACTCATGAATGGTCGTCCCAATATCATCTCATAAGCATGATTTTTTGCAAAGTCACAAATGGCGAAAGTATGCTCAAATTCTACACCACAAGTGGTGAGAGATATGCCTTCTACTAAGCCTAATGGTTTTTCTATGTGTCTGTCAGCCATTTGTAGCTTCATCCTGGTGGGTCTTAATGCTGGCTTACCCCAACGTTTCCATAAAGCGATTGTAGCGATGGATACTCCGGCTCCTGAATCTAAGATGGCTTTCGTGGTGTAGCCCTGATGGGTTATTGGAAGATAAGTGTTACCTTCCTCTCCTTCGCTTACATCTCCAATCTTTTCTACGGGTATCTCTGGTACCTTATTTTGTGATCCTATTTGTGAGGGAGTAGTAGCAAGCTCGGGGAATTGATTTGCTACATGTTTCCACAATTCTGGGTTTACCTTTAACAACTCCTCTAGAGTGAGATTACACTGTACTTTAGTATTCTTGATGACTTCCGTGTTTCTAGGGATTACTGATTCTTCATCCCTCACTATTATCGTGGGTGCTCTCATATTAATAGACTTTGCTTCCCAAGGTCCTGTGAACTGAGGTAATTCTTATAAAGAATTAGATTCAAATCTTGTGTTTTCACTCAGTTGTTCTTCCTCTACACCATCGTAAATAGACGGTTGTCTTGGGGAAATTGTTCCTGCAAGTCGTCTATTTCTTGAATAGGAGGATGAGTTCCTTGTTCTTTTCTCCACTTCTCTTCTTGGATTTCTCTCAAAATTCATGTGAGTACCTATGTATGGAAGACAGGTTGTCTTGACTTTCTGTATTGGGTACTTGAGACAGGGATGGTGCATTCCTTTCCTGTGCCTCTGGGACACTAAGATTCCTGTGCTGATCCTTTTTCTCTTTGCTTTCTATCAATTATTCTAGCCTCTCCATTAGTCCTTGGAAGTGTAATTCCGGGTTTGCCATGTTATTCCAATTAAGATATCTAGAGGCTTCGAACAAAGCTTGTGCTAATTCTACCATCTTCATGCAAAGTTTAGTCCTCTCAATTTCCAAGTCTGCTCGTGGGTAGTTCTTGCTCATTTCCGTAACTTGAGGTCCTTCTTTTAATCTAGCCTGATATGCACGAAACATCATGTCTAGATTTTCTAGTATGGGTTCCGCTAAAACTGATCCTGATTTCTGAGCTGGATTCTCTTGATTCAATTCCTGTGAAGTCAATTCTAGGATTTTGGCTCTAGATTCCTTCAAACTTCCTTCCAACTCAGTTATCTTTTTACTCCACTTTCTCTTTATTCTTTCTCTAGAATCTTTCCAAGATTTCGTCTTTTTGCTACTAGATTCTGCAACTTCACTACTTCCAGCTACTTTCTCCTGATTAAGTTGTTGGTTCTGTAAGAGCGCCTGGGCTCTTGTTATAGCTTGGATAGGCACGTATGTAGGGTTGGATCCATCTGCATTGTTTACAATACCTATCACGTTCATCGGTGTCACATTTGAAGCGTTAACTGGGTTCTTAGGACAATCTTTGATTATGTGCTCTTTGCCACAATCGGCGCAAAAGCCTTGTATGTTATAGTACTGTGATTGTCCTGCTATCGGGGGATGTGGACAATCCTTTATGAAATGGTCTCCTTGGCACCTAAAGCATGGTCCTCTAGGGCCCTGTGGTCTCTGTTGTCTCAATTGGGGCCGTGGATTTGGGTTTGTGTACATCACATTAGCATAGTCGGGCTCCCAACTAGGTTCCACTGGTGGACTATCGTAATGATATGTCTCCACGTGTTCTGGTGACTCCGTGTAATATGCGGGTGGACTATCTACATGCGTGGAGTCAAAACTGTTTGAATTCGGGTCACTCTCTGTGATCAAAGGTGAAGAAGGCACTAAGGCCCTACTTAGGTTCTCTTCTGCAGCAGCGTATTTGACTGAGATGACATTTGCTGGTGGGGGTGGCTGCTGAGCTAAGACAGGTTGAGGTCTCTGTTGAGCCTGGTATGGATAGTTCTGAGGCGGCCTATAGTAATAAGGCTGAGCATTGTATTGGCCTTGATACCTACCTGGCTGCGCGTATGCTTGCGGGTAGTTCTGTCTCACGGTCTGTTTGTTGTATGGGCAGTCCTGAGCCGTATGATTCGTGTATCTTCTCTCAATTGTACAGTATTGGCCACTAGGGTTGGCTTGTGGTTGTGGTGCATTGGGGCATACATTTTCCATATGATCACCACCACAAGTGTAACAACGCCTATTTGTTAGCACCCTAGGTTTACTAGAAACTCCTAGTTTCTGGGCCACTTTTTCTGCTAGGTCTTCTATCGAGTTAGACAATTTTGTGGATGCTAGAGATGAACAGTCTGAGTCCTTATAGACCTTTGAGAGTTCCAATTCGTCTCCTAAGTTATCCTCAATGTCTATGCATATTCTTACACATTGCTCTAGCGTTCTGGGTTCTTTTAGGTACACATAGGAGCGTAGTTTAGAGCTCAACAAGCCATCTAGAAACAATGACACTTGTTTAGCTTGTGAGGGTAGCTCTTGCATTGGACATCGTTCAACATATTGTCTAAACCTACGTCCTACGAGTCTAACTGTTTCCTGAGGGGTCTGTTTGAAGCTATGAATCAACGAAGACGTGTCATGTCTGATTCCACTTTTAGAGAATTCAGTGATGAATGACTCTAAAAAGTGATGGATGTCTCTAAACTGCCTTTGTTGCAATGGTTGGAACCAAGTTAAAGCGGTGTTCTTTAACGTTAGTCCAAATGCATTGTATTGTGTGAACATGTCTTCAACTTGTTCGGCTCTTAGTACTTGCTTGAATTCTGCAACATGGTCATAGGGATCTCCTGTCCCATCAAAGTAATTTTTCATGGATTTCACTAACTCAGTGGGTCTCAATATTCTTGCGTGTTCACGTGGTCTAGGTAGAGGAAAATCATCTCTACCACCTGGTATTCCATGATCTCTTTGTCTATCCGCTCTATTAGTGTCCGTGGTTGTTCTATCTCTCCCCATGGGATGAGTGAAGCTTACTTCGGGTCTTTCTTTATTTTTCTCTCTTTGATTTCCATGGGTTGTGGATGTTCCTGCCCCTTGTTGGTTCGCGTTTATGTTTGTTCGTGATGGAGGGAATACCAATTCACCTCTCCATGTGTATGTGTTTTTAGCGTGGTCAGGCACCACAAAGACTCTTTCTGAAGTCTCATCCAGGTATACAACCTTTCCAGGTATATCCGGGTCCTTGAACTCGTATATCGTGATGATACCTACCTCACTAAGTAGTTCTGTCTTGTATCTCCAAAAGGCTTCATCAGTTTCTTTATTTACAAACAGCTCTATGCTTCTGTTGTCTTGAGGGATCCATTCTGGGATTAGTACTCGTGTCAGTACAGATTTCCCTCTAGGTGTTCTAGGCTCTTCTAATGGTTCTTTTCCTTGAGTTTTAGTTTCCGTCTCTGGCTGAATCACGCCGAACTCGTTGGTATTGCTTGGCTGCGTACTTAAGATGTACATTGTTCCTTCCTTGTCTATGTACGCGTCTCTCTCGAATTTCACCACTGGATGTTCCAATCCAATGGGTTGATCGGGGTTGTGCATTTGCACCACTTGCTTTCACAAACCATCCTCATAGATGCGAGCACCTAATCGGTTGGTTCGGAGAAAATCTAGTTGCATCCTATAGGGTCCTTCTGGCTTTTCTAAATAGGCTACATTCGACCCTCCTTCTGGTCTTTCTGTGCTAAATGCCATTTCTGAATCGCTAGTATCTGAGCTCTCGTAGGGATAACCAGTGTTCAATTGTTGAGCCCACGATCGTGCAGTAGTTCTTACACTTGCCTCTGATGATCTAAGGCTTCGTCGGTCTGACTTGCCTATATGTTTGCCCGATCTAAGGTTCATTAATTCTCTTCCTTGCACACTCAGTACACGCTCAGATCGTCAATGATTCTTTGTTATGACTTTCTTGATTCTTTTTAAATTTCTCTAGATTCTTGTCTTAATGTATGCGTCAGGAATTCGACTTTATGTGGTACTTTGAGTTCTCATTCTGTCAGACTTATGTTCTTTCCTTTAGGTCTTCGTGTCACACACCTTTATCTTTAGTCTTGGACTTGATAAATTTAATTCTCTTGAACTTGAGGCGTTCCTATCGTCTTAAATCCACAATGCTAACGTTTATCCTAAGCTAAGAATTGACTAAGGGGGTTGAGTAATCTTCCAACCTCGAGTCAGCTTTTCTGGTTGCTCTGATGCCCAAAAAGCCGCGCTTCCCAAGCTTTATGCCCTTCACTGCCTTGCCTTGGTTGCCTTTGATTGCCCTTGCTGGACCTGGAAAAATCCAATATTAGACCAATTCACAATTGGATGATCAAGCACTTGAGTATATACACCCTTTAAGTCCCTTCCCTTTTGCCCAACTTTTTAATGCTTGCCCCCTGGCTTTCTAGTCCCAAACTAGGTCAACCTCAAAATAACTTATCTAAAAATAGACGTATTCTTTAAGAAAAACAGTTGAGGTCACGTAGTACTCGTCAAGAGCTTTCTAATGAGCTATTAAGCTCAAAAAACGGACTTCGGATGAAAAAGTTATGACCCTTCAGGCCCTGGGGGGTAAAAACTGACAAACAGGTTTTTCTCCAAATATGAGCTAAGGGGTCTCCTATGAGTATAATCACCCAAAAATTTCCCAAAAATAGCCCCAAGATTGGCCAAAAAATGAAACCCTTCAATTTGCAATGGGGGTGCACAATCGCGATGGCGTGAGACAATCGCGATGGTCTGGGACCGTCGCGATGGCGTGAAGCTGAACAATCGCGATGGTCTAAAGTGCACGGTCACGATGGTCCAAAAGTGAGCAATCGCGATGGCTCGATCAGGTGGACAATTGCGAGGGCATCAGTCAATGGTCAACTTGAACAATCGCGATGGTCCAAAGTGAACCGTCGCGATGGTCACAGATGCGATGGCTTGAGCCAATCGCAATGGTCAGGGCGCGATGGCGTGAGCCAATCGTGATGGTCCAAAATTCGAGTTGTCGCGATGGTGTAAGGGTGTCGTCGCGATGGCGTGAAGTGTGAACCGTCGCGATGGCGTGAAGTGTGAACCGTCACGATGGTATAGCTTGCCACGTGGCACCGTCAGCGCGATGGCGTGAGCCAATTGCGATGGTGTGGGGTCAACCGAACAGTCGCGATGGTCCGCGAACAATCGCGATGGTCCAAATGAACCGTCGCGATGGCGTGAGACCGTCGCGATGGTTCGGCCGAGCCGTCGCGATGGCGTGAGCCTATCGCGATGGTGTGACACAATCGCGATGGTCTGAGACCGTCGCGATGGTCCACCAAAATGAGAATTTTGTAGATGCGTCTGTGGATTTGTGTGTGCGCTTGTGTCGCCTATCCCGTGGTGTGGTCGCTTACCAAAAATTCCGCACTTGGCAGACCATCACGATGGTCTGACACAGACGGAAATCTCTGACAGAAACTGAAAATTTTACCTTTTCCAAGCTTTCCTGATGCACTGGAGCTCTGTACCTGCAAGAAAACTCAAGAAGACAAAAGCACATGCAAGCACAAAAGCTCTCTCTCACTCTCTCGCATGCACAAATGAGGGGAAATGAGGAGAATGGGTGGATATGGTGAATTTTCTGATTTTTTTGGAGATGAAGATGATGATGCGGTGATGAAGATGGAGTGTGGGGGAGGTGAAAAACAACAAAAACTAAGTAAAAACAACAACAAAAACTGAAATTTTTACCTTCCAACGCTACTTCTTGCTATACTCTTACCATCACACATTCGTCTTAGACTCGATCCCCGGCAACGACGCCAAATTTGGTGTTGCTCTAGCACAATGGTGAGAACCACGTTAAGAAGCTCCACCTCCTTAATGTCAATCCGCGGAAGAGATAGGAGTGATATGAAGATCGTGAACGTGAGATGAAGTGAGAGTGAAGGTGAGAAGCATAGAAATGCACACACACATACACACACACTACAAAGAGACAAGCAAGACACGATGGAAGGTGAGAAATCAACTCTATTACTCAAGAACACTCTTACAATCTCAAAGTAACTCTATGCTCACACCAACTAACCTCAAAAATAAGCTCTCTAGCTCTTTTTATAGTTTCTATACTAGTTTTGACCGGTTTCACATCTAGTGACCGGCATAGTTAAAAATTAGGTCCTAGATGCTATTTGGAAGGGTAAACGGTGTCTAAAAATAACGAAAATTGATACGCTTGTTCTACCTAAGCTCCTCAAGCTCGAGGACTCCTCGGCTTGCACAAAATGGAGCGAGAAATTAAGAAAACGGTTTTTCTATGTTACATATGTTACATTAGTGATAAAAAACACTGTTGGAGGTTTTTGAAAAGTATTTTTAAAACATGATTCTTTGAAAAAAGATTCCACTTGCTCACTGCTCCGTCGTTACATGCTTCCGCGTCGTCTGTGCCTCTGGCTGCTTCCAACACCCTCCTGTTGGGGTCCCCAATCCATAGGAAGTTTCTGTAGATTCTTTCCACTTTGGCCAACTCTTTCTCCTTAGGTCTCCAACACGAGATAAAGTAAATAGTCGTAGAAAGAAAAAATGTGTTAACAACCATCGCATGCCCTGCCAAGTTAATCTGCATACCTTTCCAATGACTTAGTTTGCTATCCAGTTTGGATAGCACTCAGTTTAACCGTTGGTCCATTGAAATGTCGAAGCCCATTGGAATACCGAGGAGATGGAACACTTGACCTCTAAGGATAATGTGGTATCCCTGATCTAACAACAATTGGGGTGGAGGACCACGGATTGCTTTGAAAGCAGTTTTAGCATGGTTGATTTTTGAACCTAATGCCACACAGAAGGTGTCGAGGCAACTCTAGAATACCTGAATGCTGTTCATATCATTATGTACAAAGGCATTCATGTCTTTGCACCTCCTCCTCGAAATCTTAGTCTTCCCCTAATTTTTAGAAGACCTTGTTGGCATTGCAAGTTACCTTTGTTCAGTTCTTCTTCAAGCCATGAGAGCCTCCGATAAACCGTTTCTCTTCTTTTTTTTAGGATATCTCTTATAGTCTTATGAGTCCTGATCAAAATTTGTCGAGTCCTTTCCACCGTGCTTCTCCAGCACTTAGCCGATTCATTGTAGTAGGCAAAGGCCTCCACCCACACTGCAGAAATTTCTTGGTGGACAGAGGGGAGGGAAAACGACGTCTGATAAGCATGAAACCAAGGAGCTTTCTGGAGCATGGGAATTGTTTTGAAAGAAAGAGTAATCGGGTAGTGGTCCGAGATAGTCAGGTCCATGTGTTGGGAAACCAAAGGACTGCCCCACTAGAGGATGGTGCTTTGGTTGATGTAACATCTATCAAGTCTTGCTTTCCTCAAAGAGTCCCCCAATTGGAGATTAGACCAGAAGAACCCCTTCATGTCTTTCACCTCTACCAAGTCGAGATGGAGCTTGATTTTATCCCATATCTCTTTCTCCTGACCGTCAATAATTTTCCCCTTGTTATTCCATCGGTCCTCTGGAAACTCAACCATGTTGAAGTCCCCACAAATCAGAACATTGCGTGAGAGGGAGTCATGGGAAGCCCAAGTATCGATTCTATCTGCCACTACATTAGGGGGCATAAATTGAGACCACAGTGAACTGATTAGGGGGCCCCAAAGATGCGCCAATCTAACGATGATTCTGATCTTCACAAGTCGAGGTCAATTTGCCGGACCAGAAGTGACTAATACCAATCGCAACTCCCCCCCCTAAGGTGCGCAGTGGAGAACCAAAGGTGGTTCGGAGAGATGCATTTAAGCTATTTGTGGAGATCCTCTGCATCAATTTTAATCTCTCGTAAGCAAATAAAGTCGGGGTTGAGGCACTTGTCTTTGAACCACTGACCAATAATCGCCGCTCTTGAGGGGTCAGACAAACCCGTGACGTTTAGCGATGTGATTTTCATTAATGATAGTGGCCCTCTTTGAGGGGAGGGACCCGATCTTTTTTTTTCTTGTGATCTTCTTTTTTCCTCCCAACTTCTTGACTTATGATCTTGCTCTTGAGGGGGCTCTTGCAAGGCATGCCCGAGGGTTGTTTCCCTTTAAGCTTTGACTTTTGTTGCGGTAAGCTAGGCATGCATACCAGAAGAATAGGACCAAGGAAGGAGCTTTCACTGTCTAGGTTGTCTTCATTGCTAGTAGTGAAGCCTTCCTCTTTACTCATGGTGTAACCTTCCTAGTTGTCTTCTTTTCTGGTTGAGCACCCAAGTGTATAATCAGCAGGGTCTTCTTAATAATGGTTATCCCCTCGGAAGTCAACCTCATTAATCTTCTTTTCTAGGTTACAATACATGTTATTCAAAGGAGCAAAGGTCATAACGTTCCTTGCTGCTGATCTTCGAGGAATAACTTTCCTCCTACGTCTTACTTTGGTGAATCCTTCAGAATTCGTCTCTGCAACACGAGTGCCCTCTTCTTCCTCCATCGGAGGGGGATGACCCCGAGTACCAACTTGAGGGAAAGGATCCAGGGCCCCATCTGGTTTAAGCTTTTTTTTGTTGGTACTTTGCTTCAAGGGGAAATCTTTGATCCTATGACCTTGGTGGCCGCAACGGAAGCACACATTGGGAAAATTCTTGTACATAACCTCCTGTACCCAAATCTTACTATCTCCATAGTTTATGGAGATCTTCGAGGGAAGGACCTGGTTCAAGTCTGTTTCAAATGCAGATTTGTGGGTGCCATCGTGCGTTGAAAGAATATTGAGCTTCATCGTAGATTATCCCACCAACATTCTCTCTTGAGGCCATCGGGCAACCGATCGGTGAAACAATTTCTCGAAGAAATCCGTACATGAAATACAACAGATTGGGAAGCTCCACCCATAGCGGGTAACGAAGAGGCTTTGACCTATTCGGAACAAAGTCTGGAGTCCACTTAAATAGACATAAGGTGGACCGGCCCACTTGCTAGGAACCAACTTGCAGGGCCTAGAAGGCCATCTCTTCATTCTCAAACACTATTAGCAGGTGATTTGTCGAGAGGAATTGGAACTTGCACACAATTGTTGGTGCAAGTCAACCATCAATTGATGTTTTGGATAAAGACTTGAAGTCAAAGGATGAAGAAAAGATGAACAATTGAAGAATGAAGATAGAGTATGTTCAGAAAATGAGAGAGTAAGAGATGAGAAGAATTAGAAGTTGTAATAGCCATTAAACATCTTAGAAGTGAGGAATAACTCTCTCATCATTCAAATGTAAAATTTTTAGAGAAGAAGAAAAATTGCACCTAATCTTTTGCTAAGTAGTCCTTCTGTGTTTAATCTTTTGTGAAATGCTTTTGTACAAGTCTAAGTGTATAGTTGATTCACCTCTATACAAGTTTTTAGATCCTAATTGTAATCAGCCTGAGAGAATTGAGAGTAGGAACATTTACATGTTTAAATGTGAAGAAGTGAAGTTGCAACATGCGCAAAATTCAATGCCAATGTTTTGGTCAGTTTTCCTTCCACTATGTAATGTTTTGAGCAAGTAACCACGCATTCTTTAAGTTGGAAGGTAAGCTACCTATGACTAAAAGCATTTGATTAAACAGGTTGTAATTTAGGAGAACCATGCTTTAGAAGTTGTAGGTGTCAAAGTTGACTATACTGGAAAATAGTTTTAGATATAGGTGAACTATTTGAATAAATTTTCAAGATTTATTGAATCTTTTGAGATAATTTAATTTGCAGAAGGTGTGCAGCATTTACTTGACACCTTGTGCAAAGTTTTATAAAAAACTTTACACATTTGGTTAGTCAATGAGTGAGTTATCTGCAGAAGACTTTCTAAGTAGTGATTCTCTTCACACTCAGTTCAAGATTTTGATAATTGAGTATTGATCCTTCAAATTGGTAAAGGTTTTGAGTTGTTCTTGATATAGAGGTGCTCTAACATCAAGGATAGCTTGTTATTTTGGTGATTAACACTCTCCATCAGTGGCATCAAAGCAAGAATCATCAAAATAGAGGAAAGGAGGCACCCAACTGTTGCAGTCATACAAAAATCAACACTTGAAGGTTCAAAAGGTGAAAGTTTAAAGAGAAAGCTTGAGAAGGAGGCGAGGAGCTATCAAGAAGATAAAAAGGAACTTCATTCGAAGTAAAGTTACACATATTCCTCATAAAGTTTGAAGAATTTAATACACAGGTGAAGAAAGGATGGGAGATTCTCTTCAGATATAGAAACTGGATATAGAAAACTATCCAACATGGTCAATGAGGATGGAAGCTCATCTCATGAGCAAAGACCTGATAGGTTACATCACAGGTGAAGAAGAAAAACCACAATTCAGAGATCCTAGTGTTCCAACTAGGGATGAACTCTCAGATCTGACGACTTGGATGAAGAGAGATGCTCAAGAAAGGAGCATTATCTACATGGGAGTCTATGACTACTTGCGACCTCATATTAGAGGTCTTGAAAGTGCAGGTGATATATGGAATGCTTTGGAGGAGCATTTCCAAAATACTAAAAAGTCAAGGAAGGCATCTTTGTGGGCAAAGTTTACCACATTCAAGAAGAAGGCCTCTCAATCCATTTTAGATTATGTAACAAGAATGAAGGACATTGCAGATGCATTAGGAGCAGTTGATGAAGATATTGAGGAGGATAAATTGGTAAGGCAAGTCCTCATAGGTTTGAGAGGAGATGAGAAATGGAGGCCATTCATTTCCTAAGAGGAAGAGGGGGTGGCAAAGGTAGAGGAAGAGGCAGAAGCAATAAAGATGGAGCTAAAGCTTGCTAGATTTGTGGTAAGATAAATCATTTAGCTCATGATTGTTGGCATAATAATCAGAACTTTAATTCAAAAGGAAGAGGTGGTAGAAACCAAAGAGGTAGAGGTTACTTTGGAAGAAATGTAGGTAGAGGTTTCCAAAGTCAATCCTACAACAAAACCTACTACAATTATGCTTCAGATCAGAAGGAGGATTCAACCTTGATTATGAATGCAACTTGTGAAAGGCAAAGTGAAGACCAAAGAGTCTTCTACATTGACTCAGGGTGTAGCAATCACCTGAGTGGTAATATATCTTTGATGACTGATTTGGAGAATAAGGTAACTAATCATGTAGTTCAAACATGTGATAATACAAAGCACAATGTGAAGTCAATTGGATAAGTGAAGGCCAAGGATGGATGTACTCTCCTGAGTAAGGTCTTCTATGTTCCTACAATTCCAATGAATCTGATAAGTGTAGGGCAAATTGTTGAAAAAGGTTATGAAGAAAGGTTCACTAATAATGGAGTTTTTGTGGAAGACCCTAGCAATGGGTATAAACAAATTGTTTGAGGGAAGAAAGAAGCAAGACTCTTTACATTGAAGATTCAAGGTAATGTTGGTCATGCCTTGTTCACTTATGGAAGACATAAGATCTTTGAGTTAGATCTTTGGCATAAAAGCCTTGGACATTTCAATGAAAGAGGTATTAAGGATATGGTTAACAATGGTTCAATGCTTGGATTGCCTAATGTTGCAGGTCAACATATGACATAGAGATGTGAGGCATGTCAATTAGTTAAGGCACATAAGCAATCATACTCTAAGCATGGTTTCATGTATTCTGAGAAGCTTGAATTGGTACACACAGATGTGTGGGGGCCATCAAAGGATTTCAGTATTAATGGTTCAAGATATTATGTGATTTATGTTGATGATGCTACCAGGTGGATCATTATATGTGTGATCAAAGATAAATCAGAGGTATTCAATAAATTTAAACATTATCATGTGTATGCAGAAAGAATCACATGTCAAAAGTTGAAGAGACTAAGGTCAGATGGAGGGGGAGAGTATTTCTCTAATGAGTTCCGTGATTACTTATGGAATGCAGGTATAAAAAGGGAAGTTACTTGCAAGTACTCTCCTCAACAAAATGGTGTAGCAGAAAGGAGAAATAGAACTCTTGTTGAGTTTGCAAGATCAATGATGAAGGAGAAAAATTGTCCAAATTATTTGTGGGCTGAGGTTGTAAATACAGCTACATATTTGGTAAATAGGTTATCATGTAAAGCTTTGCAGGGAATGACACCATATGAAGCTTGGTGGGGTAAGAGACCTACCTTAGATCATTGCAAAGAATTTGGATGTTTGGCTTATGCATATGTGCCATCTTAGTTGAGGCATAAATTGGAACCTAAAGCTAAAAAGTATGTGTTCATTGGATATGATGATAAGCACATGGGATATAGGTTGTGGAGTCCATCCACAAAACAATTCCTTGTATCAAAGGATGTTATATTTGATGAGCAAGGTACTTGGTATGCATGTATAATCAATAAACATGCAGGTGATGAAGAAGTTTTGAATAAGAAGAAAGGTAAATCAAAGGTTCAGAAATTTGATGAAGAAGAGAACAATGAAGTACAAATTGAAGTTGAAGAAGTGCCAAGGTTTGTTCCAGAATGTGATGAACCAGAAACTTCAAGAAGTAGAGAACTGAGAAGGTCATCAAGACACAAATGGAAACCTACAAGGTATTGCTATGACACTTCTTTTTTGGCTACTAAAGATTATGCTTACATGGTGAAGGCAAAAGGCAAGGAAAATTGGGAGAAAGCTATGCAGGAAGAATATGATGCATTGATGGAGAATGAGACATGGGATTTGGTTCCTAAACCAAATGGTCAGAAGATCATTGGATGCAAATGGGTCTACAAGACAAAGAGGTATGCAAATGGAAGTGTGTCTAGGTATAAAGTTAGACTTGTTGTGAAAGAGTTTGCTCAGACATATGGCATAGACTATGATGAGACCTATAGTCCTGTGGCAAACATGACAACCATTAGGACACTCATAGCCATTGCTGCATGTAAAGGTTGGAGATTATGTCAATTAGATGTGAAGAATGCTTTTCTTAATGGTTATATTTCAGATGATGTTTTCATGGAGCAACCACAAGGATTCAGAGATAAAAGGTATTCAGAATATGTATGCAAGTTCAAGAGAGCTTTGTATGGTTTGAAGCAGGCCCCAAGGGCATGGAATTATAGACTTGTGAAGTTCTTGAAGGAACTTGGTTTCCAAGTATCTAAAGTGTTGAAGAATCACTCACGAATTTGACATACAGACAAAGGAAGATAAAGAGAAGCGGAATCAAATATTCAGAAAATCAAAAGCCTTAATGAAGGGACAAATTCACGACCGTTATGTACATCACAGAATCTTGCAGAATCAGAATTTGATAGAGTTCGTTACACCGAATCAAACTGTATATACGGAGAGAACGTGCATAAGAATAAAAGAGGGAAGTGCGAGCTAGAACGTGCGTAAGAAGAGCGCACAGTATAAATAGAGCACATACAGAGGTCAAAAGAGAGAGAGAGAGGGAGAGAACAGAGAGATGAGAAAATGAGAAGATGCCAGAGATCGCGTATGTATAGAGATTGAAGAGAGAGAGAGAGAAGTTCTCAGAAGACGCCAGAGATCGCGTATGTACAGATGAATAACAGAAACCTGAAATGTCAGGTATTCATCTGAGAGAGATGGTAAAGAGAAACTACTCAGTGTAGGAGAGTTTCCATAGCTTGAGCAAGAAGAGGCCAAGCTAATTTGTACACATCTTCTCTTATAGAAAACACATGTTCATGTGGAAGTTTGCGCGCACTGTTCGTGTGTAAAGAACTCTGAGTATTTTCATGTTACGGTAGAAAGTTCATTAACTGTTAATAGTTACAGTTCGTTAGTAAATGTGTCCCTCGGTACTATCTCAATAAACGAATGTTTCGGTCAGTTATAGTTTTCTCAGAAAACGTGTTTTCCGGTAGAACAACGAAGTATATCTCGCAGAGTAAATTAAAGGTTTGTATGAGAGATAGCTTATCTTATAGCTAGAAATCTCTACTATCAGTTCGTCAAGGATTTCGGTGAAATGGATATATACACACAGTACAAAGTCTAACCGAAAAGAGACATTCTGAACCGGAGAAGTTTTTTCTTAAACTTCAGAAAGTGTTCACTCAGTAAAGGAAGTTCATGCATCACTTCCTTACTTCTTGTATAATCACTTGAAGTAATCACAAACAGAATAGGAGTTGATTCCGGTAAGATTCCAGTAAAATTACGGTGACAGTCTAGTAACAATCCAGTGAAGTCCCAGTGAATTTCTCAGTAAATTCAAAACGAAGTCTTATACATTTGAGTGAGAGTAACTCTGCTGAGCTACTGCTGATTATAGAGGTGTTCTAATATCACTCTAGCTTGGCAACCAATTTTTCGGTGGCGCAGCAAATTTCGCAGGCTTGACAAGGTTCGGGCCTTTGCCGCATCAACCATAACAAGTGGTATCGGAGCGAAAGTTAATTGCCCACAAGTGGTATTAGAGCGAAAGTTAATCGCCCGCAAGTGGTATCAAATCCGTGAGATCCAAGAAGTGGGTTCAGAGCCAGAGTATTCACCATCATTGGTGTCAGAGCCAGCATACCGAAATTGGTATCGCAGAGCAGGTTAACCACAACAGTGGAACCAGAACGAGGAAGATTTTGAAGAGCAGAAAGATTCTCAAAGTTCATCGGAAGTAACAGAGACAAGAAGATTATGGCAGATCATGTCCAAATTGATAAATTGGACAGAGATAATTATCTCGCATGGGTAATGCGCATGGAAGCCTTACTTATGAGTAAGGACCTAATGATGTATGTGACCCGAGAAGAAAAGAAGCCGACTTTCGAAGATGATAGTCAACCGGAAAAAGAAGAATTAGAAGCCTTGAAGCTGTGGCAAAAGAAAGATGCAACGGCAAGAGCTTACATTTATAATACTGTTACAGACCCTCTACTACCGCACATTAGAGGCCTGGAGAAAGCGGAGGACATATGGAGTGCATTGGAAGATCATTTCCAAAATACTACGAAAGCTAGGAAGGCTAGCTTATGGTCCGAATTCACAACATTCAAAAAGAAGTCGAATCAAAGCATTAGTGACTATGTTACTAAAATGAAGGATCTAGCAGATAGTCTTGGATCCATAAATGAAGATGTCGAAGATCACAGATTGATAGCGCAACTGCTAACAGGTTTGAGAGGAGATGAAAGGTGGAAACCTTTCGTACTCTCAACTGAACTTTCTTTAAATCATTTTGTACCAGATTTAAATCAGTTGCTTGGTTTGATGCTCACCTACGAGCAAGACTTGAAAGGAGATGCAGATAAAGGACAAAGTTTTGCAATGTACATGAAGAACAAGAAGAAAGCAGACAAAGATAAGTCAAAAGACAAAGAAGAGTCGAGTTCTCAGGCTTATTATGCAAGAGGTAAAGGCACCGACAGAGGAAGAGCAAGAGGTTTTGGAAGAGGAAGAGGTAGCCAGAATAACAACAAGAAGGCTTGCTGGATCTGTGGACTAAGTAATCATTTGGCTCATGATTGCTGGCACAATCAACAAGGATCAAATCAAAATCAGAACAGTAATAGCAGAGGCAGAAGCGGAAGATATCAAAATAACTTTCAAAGAGGAAGACAGAATCAAAGAGGAGGCTATGGTAGAGGTGGAGCAAGAAGTTGGGGACAGAATCAATCCTACAACACCACCTACAACAACTACGCAGGTATTTTACATTGATTCTGGATGTTCTAATCACTTGTCAGGAAATATAGAACTGATGTCAGAATTGGAAAAAGGTAGTTCCAGTCATACTGTTCAAACATGTGACAATATGAGGCATAGTGTACATTCAATTGGAAAAGTGAAATGTAAGAGTGGAGCAGATTTGCTAACCAATGTTTTGAATGTTCCGACAATACCGAAAAATTTAATTAGTGTAGGACAGATAGTTGAGAAAGGTTTTCAGGTCAGATTTACAAATGAAGGAGTATTTGTAGAAGATCCCGAGAACGGATATAATCAGATTGTCTCTGGTAAGAAAGAAGGTAGACTCTTTACTTTAAGAGTACAAGGGAACATTGGCCAAGCGTTTCTCACACATGGTGAAAAGGTGATTACAGTACTTGATCTCTGGCATAAGAGATTAGGTCATTTCAATGAAAGAGGAATAAAAGCTATGATAGCAAATCAGTCAGTACTGGGATTACCGAATGTACAGAATCAACATATGATTCACAAGTGCGAAGCATGTCAGATGGGAAAAGCCCACATGTTACCTTTTCAGAAGAAAGGATTCAAACATGATGGATTACTCGAACTCATTCATACAGATGTATGGGGTCCAACAAAAGAAGGATCAATCAATGGATCGAAGTATTATGTTCTTTTCATTGATGATGCTACAAGATGGATAACTCTTTATGTTTTGAAAGAGAAATCAGAAGTGTTTGGAGCTTTCAGGCATTTTCATGCATATGCTGAAAGACTCACATGTCGAAAGCTTAAGAGACTGAGGTCTCATGGAGGGGGAGAATACTTCTCCCAAGAGTTCAATGACTATCTTTGGAATGCAGGTATTAAGAGAGAAATGACCTGCAGGTATACACCACAACAAAATGGTGTAGCAGAAAGAAGGAACCGAACTCTAGTTGAGTTTGCACGAGCTATGCTAAAGGAAAAGGATTGTCCAAATTATCTTTGGGCTGAAGCCGTAAATATAGCTACATACTTGGTAAACACATTACCATGTACGGCATTAGATGGAATGACCTCTTATGAAGCCTGGTGGGGAAAGAAACCAACACTTGATCATTGCAAAGTGTTTGGATCAGTAGCTTATGCTTATGTACCGTCACAACTCAGACATAATCTCGAACCAAAAGCAGAGAAATATGTGTTCGTCGGATACGATGAAAAGCAGATGGGCTACAGGTTATGGAGTCCTTTAACTAAACAGTTTATTGTTTCCAGAGATGTTACATTTGATGAACAGAAGAGCTGGTATACAGATCAAAGTCATACAACAGAAGAATTTGAAGAAGAAGTAAGAAGAAGAGAGAAAGGGAAATCAATTGTACAGGTGAATAGAGATGAAGATATTATGCAGGCAAGTACGTCCAGGATCGGATCAGGTATGAGAAATGGAGATGAACAGGGATTTGATGAAGATGTGTATTCAGATACACATGAAGAGTTTGAACCAAGAAGGTCAAACAGGAACAGAAGACAACCAGAAAGGTATTCGTATGATACTTCGTACATAACTCAGAAAAATTATGCATATATGGTCAAAGATGATGAAGAACCGCAGAACTATGATGAAGCTAAAGACAAGAAGCAATGGGAAGAAGCAATGGAAGAAGAGTTCAGCGCACTGGAGGAGAACAAGACATGGGAACTTGTTCCGAAACCAAATGGTAAGAAAGTAATCGGAAATAAATGGGTTTTCAAAGTTAAGAAGCTTGCAGATCTAAGGATAGCCAGATACAAAGCTAGACTGGTTATCAAAGTTTATGCTCAGATGCATGGCATAGATTATGATGAGATGTTTAGTCCAGTGGCAAAGATGTCAACCATAAGGACAGTGATTGCTATAGCAGCATCAAAAGGATGGAAGCTAGGTCAGCTAGATATAAAGAACGCATTTCTGAATGGATACATATCAGATGAAGTCTACATGGAACAACCGGAAGGGTTTGTAAGTTCCAGATACCCAAATTTTGTTTGCAGATTAAGAAAAACACTTTACGGACTGAAGCAAGCTCCAAGAGCTTGGAATTACAGGCTTGTGAAATATCTCAATAAACTTGGATACCAAAGTTCGAAAGCAGATGCAACTCTACTCATTAAGAGAACAGAAGAAGGTATGATCTACATTTGCATTTATGTAGATGACATCATAATCACAGGTACTTCAGATGAAGGAATTAAAGAAGTAAAGAGATTACTTGAAAAGGAGTTTCAGATCAGTGATCTAGGAAAGTTATCATACTTTCTTGGAATGGAAATCACATACACAGATCATGGTGTATATGTTATGCAAGAAAGGTATCTCCTAAACTTACTGAAGAAGTTTAATATGGAGAATTGCAGAGAAGCTTTAGCACCGCTTGAAGCAAATCATAAACTTAGCAAATATAGTGGTGCAGAGTTTAAAGATATGAGAAAGTATCAGTCGTTAGTGGGAAGCTTAATCTACGCTACACTAACACGACCGGATCTTAGCTATGCAGTAGGAGTTCTCTCACAGTTCATGCATTGTCCGAAGGATCAACACTGGGTTGAAGGACAGAGAGTTCTTAGATATATAAAAAGAACTATAAAGGAAGGATTATATTATCCTTTTACGTCAGATATAAAGCTGAGAGCATACAGTGACTCAGACTGGGCAGGAAGTCAAGATGACAGAAGATCAACACATGGGTATATGATATACCTAGGAGATAAGCTAGTAAGCTGGTGTTCGAAGAAACAACACACAGTGGCTTTATTGTCAACGGAAGCAGAATACAAAGGACTTGTAGAAGCAGCTAAAGAAGTAATATGGATGTAGACCTTGCTCAAAAGCATGGGTATTGATCAAGGTATACCCATCATACATGGAGATAACATGAGCTCGTTGTATCTTGCAGCAAATCCAGTATTTCATGCAAGAACAAAGCACATAGAAATTCAGTATCATTTCTTGAGGGAAAAGGTAATGGAAAAGGAGATAGAAATAATATACACTCCGACAAAAGATCAGATTGCAGATATTTTGACAAAGAGCTTGGATGGAACAAAGACAAGGAGATTCAAGGAAATGGCAGGTATAAAAGAAAGAAAAATATATGAAGATAGGAGGAGTCAAATTAGTGATTGAGGGGGAGCTATTGAAGAATTACTCACAAATTTGACGTACAGAAAAAGGAAGATAAAGAGAAGCGGAATCAAATATTCAGAAAATCAAAAGCCTTAATGAAGGGATAAATTCACGACCGTTATGTACAACACAGAATCTTGTAGAATCAGAATTTGATAGAGTTCGTTACACCGAATCAAACTCTATATACAGAGAGAACGTGCATAAGAATAAAAGAGGGAAGTGCGAGCTAGAACGTGCGTAAGAAGAGCACGCAGTATAAATAGAGCACATACAGAGGTCAAAAAAGAGAGAGAGAGGGAGAGAACAGAGAGATGAGAAAATGAGAAGACGCCAGAGATCGCGTATGTATAGAGACTGAAGAGAGAGAGAGAAGTTCTCATAAGACGCTAGAGATCGTGTATGTACAGATGAATAATAGAAACCTGAAATGTCAGGTACTCATCTGAGAGAGATGGTAAAGAGAAACTACTCAGTGTAGGAGAGTTTCCATAGCTTGAGCAAGAAGAGGCCAAGCTAATTTGTACACATCTTCTCTAATAGAAATCACATGTTCATGTGGAAGTTTGCACGCACTGTTCGTATGTGAAGAACTCTGAGTATTTTCCTGTTACCGTAGAAAGTTCGTTAACCGTTAACAGTTACAATTCGTTAGTAAACGTGTCCCTCGGTACTATCTCAGTAAACGAATGTTTCGGTCACTTACAGTTTTCTTAGAAAACGTGTTTTCCGGTAGAACAACGAAGTATATCTCGCAAAGTAAATTAAAGGTTTGTATGAGAGATAGCTTATCTTATAGCTAGACATCTCTACTATCAGTTCCTCAAGGATTTCGATGAAATGGATATATACACACAGTACAAAGTCTAACCGAAAAGAGACATTCTGAACCGGATAAGTTTTTTCTTAAACTTCAGAAAGTGTTCACTCAGTAAAGGAAGTTCACGCATCATTTCCTTACTTCTTGTATAATCACTTGAAGTAATCACAAACAGAATAGGAGTTGAATCCGGTAAGATTCCGGTATAATTACGGTGACAGTCCAGTAACAGTCCAGTGAAGTCCCAGTGAATTTCTCAGTAAATTCAAAATGAAGTCTTATACATTTGAGTGACTGTAACTCTGCTGAGCTACTGCTGATTATGGAGGTGTTCTAATATCACTCTAGCTTGGCAACCAATTTTTCGGTGGCGCAGCAAATTCCGCAGGCTTGACAAGGTTCGGGCCTTTGCCACGTCGACCATAACAAGTGGTATGAGAGCGAAAGTTAATCGCCCATAAGTGGTATCAGAGCAAAAGTTAATCGCCCACATAAAGTAGATAGTAGCTTGCTTGTCAAAGCAAGTGATGACGGGTTCATTTATATGTGCATATATGTTGATGATATAATTCTTACAGGTACAGATGAGAAGGGCATAGAAATTCTCAAGAAAGAAATGGAGAAAGAGTTCAAGATTAGTGACTTGGGAGACTTGTCGTATTTCTTGGGCATGGAGATCTCATATACTCAACATGGAGTGTATGTAACTCAAGAAAGGTATTTGAAGAACTTGTTAATCAAGTTTAAAATGGAAGATTGCAGGGTGGCACCTATTCCAATGGAGGTGAATCACAAATTGAGCAGATATGGAGGAGAAGAATTCAAGGATATGAAACTATATCAAAGTCTGGTTGGTAGTTTAATCTATACTACATTAACTAGGCCTGATTTGTCATATGCAGTTGGAGTGTTGTCTCAATTCATGCATTGTCCTATGAAAGAACATTGGGTTGTAGGACAAAGAGTATTGAGATACATTAAGGGTACACTCAAGGAAGGTTTGTATTATGGTTTTACATCAAATACAAAGATCAAGATGTATAGTGATACAGACTGGCAGGTAATCTTGATGATAGGAGATCAACATATGGATACTTGTGTTATGTGGGAGATAAGTTAATCTCTTGGTGTTATAAGAAGCAACATACAATTGCATTTGGTTAGTCAATGGGTGAGTTATCTGTAACAGAATTTCTGAGTAGTGATTCTCTTCACAGTCAGTTCAAGATTTTGATAATTGAGTATTGATCCTTCAAATTGGTAAAGATTTTGAGTTGTTCTTGATATAGAGGTGCTCTAAGATCAAGGATAGCTTGTTCTTTTGGAGATTAACACTCTCCATCAACAATAAGTCCCCGCGGGAACCACTCCCTGCGCAACCAGATTCTCACGTTTTCTAGAGGGGGCCTAGGGCCAAAAACTTGACCGATCAAACAAGTTTTCATCATTACTTCTTGTTTTTCCGCCACAGACTCCTTGCACAATGAGACCACCGGAGGGGCGATGTCCAAAGGGATGGAATCAATCGCAAGGGGGCATTGGGACTGGGGGGAAGCAACATTGCTCAGGACCAACAAGGGAAATAAGGTCGACATAGAGGCCCACACCAACATATTTTTAATAGAATAGCACTGAAGATTAAAAAAACACCACCCTCAACTCAAGGCTATTACTATTATCAGAAGTGAGTAGGGAATTACTTCTCAAAAGAACTTCTAAAAGCTCATGCATTCAGCTACTTGATTAAAATCACAAGCTATCGAGGGGCCCAAACCTCCAACATCCGACGATCAAATGGGTTTGCTTCCCCAAAAAATCTGCCACCACTATTATGTCTCGATTTATAGAGAGAGAAAACCCATAGCGAAAGTATCCCATGATAGACAGGACATTCGGAGTGTCACGATAGACAATACATTCGGAGTGTCCCGATATACAGCACCCCCATTATAGTGATAGATACCTCGATTGTCACAATAAACAGGCCCCTCGGTGAGTCACGCAAGAGCACCCTCACTATCGCGATAGACACGTGTCGCGATAGACACAAGTGTCGCGATAAAGAGGCCTCTTGGTGAGTCGCGATAGACACTAGAGTGTTATGATAAACTGAAAGCACGTCGATCAGCTGCGCGTTTGGAAATTCAAATGTCTATCATCAGATGCTGAAGCTGCTGGATGGACAAGAGGCGGTGTAGCAGAGTTGTCTGTCGTTGGACCTTGAGGCTACAGATGTCTCGGATATCAGAAGGTTGAAGTACAACAAAACAAGCGACACTTCTGATAAATATGAAGGTTGAAAGGAGGGATGGTGATGCATTTTGACACGGCGGTGTCATCACAGCAGCGTCGTCACCTTCGCACCCATCAATAGAAGCTCCATCGTCAGCGTTCCTTTTTTTTGAAAAAAAACAGGAAAAATATATTAATGAGGGGTACATTCTGTGCTTAGGGCAGGAGTCACCACTGCCAGAAACAATTACAAATCCAGAGTCATGGAAATCCTTATACAAGAATATTCAGCAGAAATAAGTTCCCTCCACTTGGAGACCTATTCTCAGCCATGATCTTAAATACATTAGAACTTTGCATGGGGGCATAGGTAATGTTTCTCATACAAGCCAAAGAGGTCTTTTTAAGTTTTTCAGGAAGGGAAATGAGGAAGTTCCTTTTTCCTTTACCAAAGGTGGCATCATTTCTGCTAATCCAATGTTCGAGAGAATGTGGACCCTTCCAAATGTTCCAAAGCAGGATGTACAAATATATGCAGCATCCAAGCATCACCTCCACGTTACTCAACTGGGGAAGACCATTAGCTTGCAAGTACTTTTCCACAGGAAGCCAGAATTTTTTGACTTGTTGACACTAAAAAAAAGGTGAGAAACATCCTCCACTAAGCCACAGAATGTACATATCCCACCATTAGCGATAACTTTCCTGACTTTGTGACCAATCCACAGACCATGGTGCAACATCATCCAATGCAGGAAAGAATGTTTGCTACAATCTGGAAAAGCCCACAAAGCTTTAAATCTATAAGACCATTGATGAGGAGACCAATTGACTTGCCATCTTGATTTAAGTTTAACAAGAATTTGCTTAACAGTTCCCCTGTGCTTTCTGAATTGCCTGAAGATGACAACAACAGTATCCAGTAGGGACAATTTCTTTTTGTGCTAGCTACCAAGATTTGCCACCAATAATTCTTTGTGATTGTTAAGCACCTGCACACAAGACATAGACAAGTCAGTGGTTAAGTTAAGATGATGGACATGCCTTACCATGCCATTACACATAAAATCACTCGAGGTAGTAACACCAGCTCTATGGCACTTATGCTCTTTGATAGAAAATCTTCTATTGTTGCAGTATCCTAACCACCCTAACCAAGTTTTAAATTAATGGTTAATAGTACATTTGTGCAAGGGGCAAGCCCTCGTCTCTTACATCAGAGCTACAACATAACAATATAGGCTACATAGTCATAAGGACCACTACCTTAAAAATCTTTGGGTGACATCAGAGAGGTTGTCCAATTATTAGACTTTGTGGAGAGAAAAATATAGCTGAAATTCAAATTCCTATCAACAGCATAATTGATAGATTTAGTACAAAGATCTGATGCCAGCTTTAACTCCTTTTGAGAGCTTACGAGGTAGTCTTTTGTCCCACTTTGGAAGCGCTTTTGATTTCTGCTGACCCAGATGTGCCAAAGGATCTAGGACCTCCAGAGATGCCAAATGAGAATATCCATCTTGTTGTAGCAACCCAACAATATTTATTTGAAGCCAAGGCTATGAACCCCACATACATCACAACACTTCTTGATGAGCCCCCAATAGCTTTTGGCATGAGAGCAGTTGATGAAGAGATGAGCAAGATCGTCCTCCTTGCCACAAAAGAAACATTCACCATTAGTGATATTGAATAACTTGGCCTTCTTACCCATCCATAAGCCCTTATGAGTAATCAGCCACTACAGGGTGCAGTGTTTCATGGCCAAAGGAAAAGCCCATGTGGCTTGAAATCTGTACTTCCATTGGTTGGTGGACCAATTAGTCAGTCATCTTTTGTTAAGTTTCTTGACCAAAGCCGTGAAGTCTCCATTGTGTCTTTTGTCATTCTTGAGCATGTCTTGAGCAACCTCACGGATTCCAAAGCACTTGAAGTAAGAGCATTCCTGCATCTTGTTAGCCAGTCTGTCCTTAGCTTTGATCAAAGTGCCTGTTTACAAGCCACAGACAAGGCACTCAAATTAGAAACCATTGATTATCCACTACACAGTCATCATGATAAAGATCTGTATAATTTTTTAAGCCCTTTTCCTGCATTTATTGTTAATGATGTTTAATTTTTCTTTACTCTCATCAACAAGCCAACCAGTCCATAGACAATCCTGTACATACAAAAAAGGTTAGAGGAAAATTTATGGCTAGTTTTATAATCCTTTTTAATACTCATCCAGGCACTCCACATATTGCAAGTCCATCTGCTCCCTTTAGGCACAAATATCTGGGGAGAACACACAATATTCCAAAGGTCAAAGTTATACCAAGCCTTATAGTTCTTAACATAAAAATATTTTGTGTTTCTCTTAATAAGATAGGCCCAAAAATCTGTAGAGTTAAGAGATCTAAGAATCCATTTTGTAGACATTTGTTTAGCCATTTTAATAGGACAGAGAATACCAAGACCTCCCTCTTCCTTTTTCAAATAACATGTGTTCCAAGGAACCTTAGTGATACAATCTTTGTTACAGTCACCACTCCACAAGAATCTTCTTGATAAAGCAATGACCTATTGCAGCTCATTTTTACTTGGCATCCAGCAACAAAGGAAATAAATATTAGAGTGCAGAATATAATGATTCAACACAAAAAGTGGGATAAACTTTGCTAAAGAGAGATCCATTTGAATATCTTGGCTCTAAATTTAGTAATAACCCACTCCCATCTTTGAGAAAAAGAAACATGGAACCCATCGGTATAGCCAGCAACCTAAAGATGACACCATCTTGAATTGTGTCACACCCTAACTCCAAAACACAATTGGGAACAATATTGTAAGAAGACTTGAAGGAGGTTTTTTTTTGTGGTTGATTTGGGATCCACTAACCAAATAGAAAATATCAAGGCACTTAAGAAAATTAACAATATAAAAATCATTAGTTTTTGTAATAATGTTTGTATCATCAACAAACATCTGAAGACATAGTTGAGACTGAGCATAGGGATATCAATGCCACTAATCCTATTTGAAGCCATACAATCTTTAATAAGCCACCCTAGGGCATCACTGGAGATAGCAAAAAGCAAAGGAGCTTGAGGACAACCCTATCTTATGGATCTTTGAAGTTTGAAAGAAGGGGACAAAAAGTCTTTCATAGCAACTTTAGCATAAGTATTACCAAACAAAGTGTTAACATACCTGATGAACCCTCTACCTAGACCAATATCATGTAAGGATTGAAGAATAAAGTGCTAGTCCATTCTATCATAGGCCTTATCAAAATATATTTTGGAAAAGTAGAACTCTTGCTTAGTCTCAATAGCTAGCTTCATACCCTCCCATAAGGAAATAATAGCATCCAAGATATATCTCCCTCTAATAAAACCTTTTTACTCAGGCAAGATCATGGAGTTCATAATGGGGCTGAGTCTTCTAGGTAGAGTCGAGGAGAAGATCTTATATATGGAAGTCAGACAAGAGATGGGCCTCCAGTTATTCACGTCGCCTTGGATCCCTTTTTGTGAATAAATTTAATAACTCCAGTATTAATGTAGGTACAAACAGAACCTTTTTTCACAGCTTCCTGCCACACCAAGAGAATAAGGGGTTGAAAAATTCCATCAGCACAAGGAAGAACTCATTGGGTATCCCATCAAGACCAGGAGACTTGTACGGTTTCAATTTACCAATGGTTTTTTTGACCTCACTAGCAAAGAGGAGTAGGTCCAAAATAAAAGCCAGGCTGGGAGGAATCATATTTTTCCTTTTAAGAGAAATATGAGCTCTAGCTCTCTGGATGTCCTCGCCCCACTTGGAAGGAACAGAGGAAACATTCGTAAAGAAGCTAACAAGTTTTATGGTAGTCTCTGGAGAATTCCCTAGTACTACATTAGATGCTTGTATTTTTTTATATTATTATTATTTTTTTAATAGCCTACTTTCCCAAACTTTAATTAATAACCGTAGTGAACAACCATAGCACCCCTGGGACCCCTCGAATCCCATAAAGCAGGCTTAAAACCTGCCAGAAGACATTACAAAAAAGGTTGATAACCCTTTCATCCCTCTCATAGGGGGCCACTTGCTTTTAATCCTGTTGCTCCCAAGGAAAAACTCTCTATGAATCTCCTCACCTTGAGGGTCTTAGATGGTGCAATGACAACCATCTTGATAAAATTCCAAGAGATGGCATCTATATTGGTCGAGTTTTAGGTGGCATCCTCATCAAAGTTAAAAAAGGTGCTTATGTGGCAAATCCTCCATCAGGGAATTCAGACTAATGTAAAAGCTAATAGGATTTGTGAAGGCTTCATGGCAAGGAGGAATTGGGACACCTCTTCTTTCATGTCGGTTTGGCAAGAGAATCATGTTGCATCAACTGGAAGTGGTTGTTCCTCTACACTAGGAAAGAGAGAATGGTCAAACGAAAAATTTTATTTTATTTTACAAAAATTGAAATGTGTAAAATTAATGAGGAATTATACATTTTTGCAAGGGGCAAGAGCCCCAAAGCCAATCAAGCCATTACAGCAGGAGCAAAGCTTAGGTACACGAGAAAATCATATCAAATCTCATGGGAGAGTACAAAGAAAGAAGAGTGTTTCTCCAATGCTTGGGGTACAACAAGAGCAAAGATCAAGTACACGAGAAAATCATATCAAATCTCATGGGAGAGTACAAAGAAAGGCGAGTCTTTCTCCAACATTTGGGGGGGCATCTTTTTTAACAGAACAAGGAGGTTAAATATTGATGCAGGAAAGAAAAATTCCATCATGTTAAATATTATTGCAGGAAAGAAAAATTACATCATGCTAGCAGAGAACCAGCTAGTGGCAATAAAGTTTACAAAATAAAGTCCATGAAATGGACCATGGATAGTTTAGGGATAGAATATAATGATAGGGGTTTGTCCTTCCATCTTTGAATCCAAAAAATCTCATCACATCATGAGGACTGGAATTCTCTAGTTGGGCATCTTTAATAGCAAGACAGAAGAGTTAGTTCTTTTAAATCTCTTGTACATATCCTCAACTACAGTAGAGAGCTCAATCTTTTTGTGGAATTTATAGCAAGAAATCTTGTCCAGTAGCCATTCCCTTTTGTTTTTTATTATCTATTTTCAAACCAAAGAAAGAGAATTAATCTCCATGATAAAGGTCTCATTTCAAAACCATATTATTCGTGTACAGAGACATCCAGTTATCAAAACCAATCCTTCTGCACTTGTTCATCCTGATGGAGAGAGAGAAATTGTCAGTAGTGTCAAATCAACCAAGCCACAAGGAGTTCTAGAGTAAAAAGGAAAGATTGTTATCAAAATATACAGGCAAGTTGTAATAGCTTTAACTTTCATCCATGCTTTCTAGAAAGAGCAAACAAGTTTACTTCCTTTAGGGTTAAAATTTAAAGGAGAAACAATTATATGCCAAAGACTATTGTTAACCCAACTCTTGTGATCTTGAGCATGAAAATTCTCTATATTTCTCTTGATCAAATAAGCCCCGAAACCCTCAAAATGTGTAGACCTCATTATCCATTTGGGGGGGTCTTTTCACTACTTCACAAAACAGAGAGTTCTCAAGAAGGGTAGATTTGATGGAAAGAAGACAAATTGGAAAACTTATGAGAAGCACACAAGCATGCACACACATACATGCACACATGCATATTCATGCAGAGCATATTCATGCAGAGCATATTCATGCAGAGCATATTCATGTAGAGCATATTCATGCAAAGCATATTCATCCAGAGCATATTCAAGTGAAGTCAATGGCCATGGTCAGCTTTATTTCTGAATTTGAAGCATAATTTTTTGTCCAAATCATTGTCATCAATCACTTGCTCTTTGAGCATGAGCTGTTGCATTAGATGAGTGGTTTTTTCAGCACTTGGAAGTTGGAGCGTGAACTACCTCATTCAATGAGTTCAGACTCCAAAGACCTTGAGATTCAAGAATATCTGGACTTCAAACGTGATTTGAAGGCATTTTTTTATAGATACAAATCATACAATATCCATTTATGTAGGAATCAAGTTTTTTGGTAGTCTCTAGAGAATTCCCTACATTAGATGCTTGTAATTTTTTTTTCATTTTATTATTTATAGAAATTGAAAAGTGTGAATTTAATGAGGAATTATACATATATGCAAGGGGCAAGAGCCCCAAAGCTAATCAAGCCATTACAATAGTAACAAAGCTCAGGTACACGAAATATCAAATCTCATGGGAGAGTACAAAGAAAGGAGAGTGTTTCTCCAATGTTTGGGGGGGATGTTTTTATTACGTCACATAACAGAGAGTTCTCAAGAAGGGTAGATTTGATGGCAAGAAGAAAATTGATAGCAATCCTTCTGAAAACCTAAGAGAAGGAAAACTGGAAATGTTTTTTTCCATTGTTGAAGAGAGCTTGATTTCTACTCAACGAGAGGAACCACACAATGTGAGATCTTCAAAGTTTTCAAAGTGTCAAGTCCATCCTAAAACAGGCACTTAGAAGAACCTGTCTATAGCCCAACTTGATATTATGTTTGATGCAGTACGACTTTATAGAATGCCAATATTTGTTTTTTTTGAGCAATTGGGAAGACATATTTAAATTAGATGAAGGTAATTTACATAGAGTATAGAGGGCAAGACCCCCCTCCAAGAACTTAGTCTATCAAACTTGTTGGTGTGTGTAGAAGTGCAAGAGACACATGAGAAGCACACACAAGGAGCACAAACACAGCAAGACGTAGGGAGAAGACGATGGCTGGAATAGCTCTCTCTATTGATGATGAACTGAATTGAAGTAACAGCTGAATAATATCCCTAAGTACAAAGTTCCACCACATATGACTGAATCATGAATGTGATAACATGGGGAAAAATCCTCTAGCCAACACTAGAGTAAACAATGCCCATGTATAGGGAAAAGGTCACATCAAAGCTACTCAAGGAACACATAAGTGTAACAAACCCCCTTATACGAATGATGTGAACACATACAGGGAGTGAAAGATTAGCCCCCACAAGGTAATAATCCCAAAGCTTCATGAAAAGCTTCAAACTTTTCCCATGGAAGAGCTTTAGTGAATATGTATGCCACATTATCTTGTGTAGGCACATATACCAAATCATTATCACCTACATGAAGGCACTCTCTTACATAGTGATAATGCACCTCAATATGTTTGGTCTATGCATGAAACACTGGGTTTTATGCAACATCAAAGGCACTCTGACTATTAACGAGAATATGCATAGCATCATCAATCTCCATGGAAAGATCCATCAATAGGTGTCTCATCCATATACACTCCACTATAGCTGTGAAAATTGCTTTGTACTCAGCTTCACAACTCGACATCACCATTGTAGGTTGCTTCTTTCTCAACCAAGATATGCATGAGTCTCCGAGGAAAAAGCAATTACCACTAGTGGAAAAGCGAGTATCATAACAACTAGCCCAATCACTATCTGTAAAAGCATGCAAGCATGGTTGAATATCTCTTCCATAAAAGAGACCTAGACTCAAAGTGCCTTTGAGATATCTAAACACACCTTTCACCACTTGCCAATGCTTAGTGTTAGGGCTATGCATGAATTGACTCAACTAGGAAATTGCATACTATATATCCGGTCTTGTGTTGCATGCATATATAAGACATCCCATAGCTTGCTGATAAAGAGAAATGTCAAATGCATCACTAGAATCCTCAACTAAGAACCTAAATCCTATCTCAACTGGTCTGAGCTGGCTTGGAATCCTCAAAGTCAAAATTTAGAAGTAGTTTTCAACATACTTTGCTTGATGCATAACAATTCTCCCCTGAACGGATACAAACTGGATGCCAAGATAGTAGCTCAAAAGACCAAGATAAGTGACATCAAAAGTATGTTGCAAATCAACCATAAGAATGTCAATTTTTTCATCACATGGCCCAATCAAGGGTATGTCATCTACATAAAGAACAAGCAATATAAGATCAACCCCATCTTTGCATACATAGAGTGTGCTTTCAATTGGACTACATGCAAGCCAAGAGCAATCAAGTGCTTATGTATCTTGTCATACCATGCACGCGGAGCTTGCTTGAGACCATACAAAGCTTTATGCAAGTGACAAACCATATGCTCTTGCTCATTCATGGCAAATACAGGAGGTTGCTTCACGTAGACGTCTTCTTACAAATCACCATTTAAGAAAGCTATTTTTATGTCCAACTGATGTACTTTCCAGCCTCGATGGGCAGCCAATGCAACCACGGTACAAATGTTCATCATGCATGAAGTAGGTGCAAAAGTTTCCTCATAGTCAATGCCATACTGTTGCACATATGCTTTGGCAACCAATCTAGCTTTGTAGCAATCAATGCTGCCATTAGACTTTCTCTTAATCTTGTAAACCCACTTTGTACCAATGACATTTTTTCCTTTTGGCAATTCACATAGCTCCCGAGTACCATTCCTATGTATGGAATCGATTTCTTATTGCATAGCACTCATCCATTGTGGATCATCACATGCATCTTCAAAAGTAAGTGGCTCTTCATTACATGTTGCAATAAGAGAATGATCCACAAAATTACTTGACGCATGGTGAGAGATTGATCTTGTTCCGCCAAGTAAAGGTGCACTCAATTTGTTGTCCTGCAAAGTTTGTTTCAACCACTTTTGCATACTTTGTGCACCCTTGATAGACATGTCTTCATTATGTAATAGATCATCAACATGTACATCATGTGTGGGCTGAATTTCATGCTCATTTTCAATCATACTTTGATGTAAATGTTCAGCCATATGTGGCTGGAAATTTCCAGCAATTCTGATAATTTTTGGCTGAAACATTTCAGCCATGTTTGGCTGGAAATTCTATGCATTTTGAGCTATATTTTGCTGGATTTTTTCAGCCCTTTGAGCCTCAATTGGCTGGTCTACATGGACATAGTCAAGTGCACCATTTTGGAACAAATGCATGAGTGTATCGAACAAATCTTGTAAGCTAACTATTGGCTGTTTTTTGCGTTCAAGTAGAGGGAAAGTGAATTTTCAGCAAATACCACATCTCAACTCACAGCTTGTCCTTTCTATATTTTACTTTGATTGTCACTTCTTGTCTAGTAATTTGTGTCATTATGAACTCTTAAGTTTTTATCAACACTCAAAGTGTGATCGTTTAGTTTTGATTCTTTTCCCTTAGGGTTTGCAATAACATTATCTTAGCTATGCTTGAACTTGAGTAATTCGCATGCCTCTAAGGTCTATTTGAGTCTTTATAAGCTCAAGGGCTGGTCTTGTGCCGGTTGGCTAGACCGAACTTCGTGGCTCCGCAACTCACTTTTCTACCTTACAAGCTTCCCCAAGTTCTTTTGTTGGTATCAGAGCTAGATCAAGATGGGTGATGGCTTTCCCTCAGTGATTGAGAAGCTTGATCTACACAACTATGTGGCTTGGAAAATCAGAATGGAGGCCTATTTTCAAGGTAGAAATCTTTATGGAATTGTAGTAGGTGATGAAGCGATGCCTATTCCAAGATCCAAAGGAGGACCTACATAAGAGGAAACGGATAAGCTTACACTTTGGTGTGCAAGGGATGTTGAAGCAAGGTTGTACATACTAAACTCTATCTCTCACTTTCTATTACCACATATTAGAGGATGCAAGACATCTCAAGAGACTTGGGATGACCTAGAGACTTTCTTTTTTCCTAGTATAAAAGCAAGAAAGAACCATCATTGGAACGAGTTCAACCAAATGAAGAAGACACCTAAGAAAACCATCGATGAGTTTTTTATCAAGGTCAAGAGGCTGCAGATCGGTTAACATCCATTGGAGAGCTGATGGAAGAAGAGGCTATCATGAGGCAAATTCTCAATGGGATTTGAAGTGCTAAGCAATGGCAATCCTTCACCATGTCTTATGATCTCATCATGGATGTGCCAACTCCAAACTTCAACATCTTTCTTGGACAACTCTTCAATTAACAGGCCAACAATAGTATAGCGGAAGGTAACTCCTATCATGGTAATTCAAATAGTGCTCTATATGTGGATAATAAGGGCAAGAAGTTGAAAGGAAAGAAAAAGAAAGAAGATTAGAGGAGACTTCCCAAGTCAACTTTGCAAGCAAGAGCAAGTGGAAAGGGAAGAAGAAAGGACCAAAGCATGAAAAAGCCAAAGGTCAGAATGTTCAACCTTGTGCTATCTGTGATAAGACCAACCACACCACTCAAAATTGTTAGTTCAATGGGAAGACCTAGAAAAGAAGTGGAAAAGGTGGATATGGTAGCAATAGAGGCAGAGGTGGACACAACTTCAACAATAACAATAGAGGCCATAATAGAAGGGACTACCATAATCTAAAGATCAAGCACATGAAGATTCATTGCTTCTAATGAATCTAAGCCACAAAGAAGGTAAAGAAGATGACCATTTATTCTACATAGATCTAGGATGTTCAAATCATGTTCCAGGCAACATTGCTCTTCTATCTGACTTGGAAAGCCCAAAGCATAGACATGAAGTACAAACCACAATGTGGAGAATATTGGTAATGTCAAACCTTCCAATGGAAGGACAAACATTCTGAGTAAGGTTCTCTATGTACCCACTATCACTAGAAACCTAATAAGTTTAGGCCAAATAGTTGAAAAAGACTTGCAAGTTAGGTTCATCCAACATGGAGCTTTTGTGGAAGATCCATGTCAAGGCTTCAAGAAGATAGCCAGAGGTGACAAGCATGGTAGGCTCTTTACTTTCGGAGTAGGACAAACCAGGAACATAACTCTATTCACTTTTGGGTCTCAAACCCTAGGTGATCTTGAAGTGTGGCATAAGAGACTTACTTATGTGAATGTGTATATTTTTAAAACTTTCTTGATGATTTTAGCAACTACAACACTATAAGAGCAAGTGATTGAGGGTACTATTGTTACCGTAAGTGTCCATGTGAAAGGCCAAATGGCCAGTGGACACTTCTTTGTATATGTTCTTTAATAAAACATATAGTGGCCTGGTCAGTCATAGACTGTAAGTTCGATCGCATTTGTAAGACCTAAGAAGTCTGTCTTCGTGCTCCTTGTGTATTGTGTTTTCTACGTATTCTGTAGTCTCGTGCGGAGTACCATGTGCGGCCTTAGGAGCTCGGTTTTCTACTCTAAGGATATTGTCATGGAGATCGCAAGAAGGACAACGCAGTGTGGTGAATCGCCATCAACATACTTCACTATCAGAGCAATTTGAGGCAAAAGCTTTCTTCCTTTTGTGCAAGCAAAGCGAGCACCCCCCCTCCTTTCTCCAAGGCTAACAACTAAGGCGATGACTGTTGGAGACCTCTTAATCTCCAAAGGTTTGATCTATACTGACTTAAGAACACTTCTATGTCAGTTATAAACCAAACTTTACACAGACATTGTTCGTCTTTACCAAATCTTCCATCAACACTTCTCTGAGTGAAGAAGTATCTACTTCAAAAAGTCTGCTTCAGAAATCGACTTCATTACCTGCACAAAACTTCAAATTTCTTCAAGCAAATGATGCACAAGTATTCGCAATACTTTTGCGCAATCATACTAATCATTAGTTCTCAAAACTAATCATCAAAAGTTAAATTTGATCCTTAAGATCAAAAATATGTCAAAACTGTCTTCCAGAAGTAGCGCCTTTGACATAGTCAACTTCTTAAGTTGATTTCTCTCAACACAGAACCCGTTTTGCTAAATGCTTTTAGCCATAGCTTCCATATCTTCTAACTTAAATTTTAAGTGCTCACTCATCAAAAAATTTACAGTATACACTCAGATCTAAGCAAAACACTGAGACGGAAAAGTGCGCTACTCTCAGACTTCAGTTTCTACATTCTACATATGAATGTTCCTATTGATCATTCTCACAGTAGGAGAGGAATTAGATTCTGAAACTCTAGACATAACTTCATTAGCTTCTCAATTAGATGTGTACAAAAGGAATCCTGATCCACATGATCAGACAGAGAGCACTCAGAGAAAAACCCATCGCTACTTTTTGAGAAAAAACTCTCTACACATCTCTAACACATTTGTCATCTACAAATGACTCTCTCTTTTTTTCACATTTCTTGTCATCATTAACTTATATATACATGACTTTAGACTCATCCGGCGTCTATGACATTGCTTCTTATCATCCTAAGGGTTTTGCTATACTCAGGTTACAAGATTCTTCACTTATATGTACATATGTGTACAAGACATCATTCTGAAATTTCCTTCAATTTCTCAAGTGTCTTCCTTCACTTCATTCTGACCATAAGCATTCTTCAAGATCTCTATAATCACCAATTTGTGATTGGCTTGTTCCAACAGCTCCCCCTTAATCACTAATTGTGATTATTCCATTTTTCTTCACTCCTGCCATCTCTTTGAATCTCTGTAGCTTAGGTCCATCCAAGCTCTTTGTCATCATATCTGCCACTTGTTCTTTTGTTGAAGTGTACATCACTTCAATCTCTTTATCAAGTACCTTTTCCCTCAAGAAATGATACTGAATCTCTATGTGCTTAGTCCTGGCATGACAAACAGGGTTAGCTGCCAAATACAAAGAACTCATATTATCTCCAAAAATAATTGGAGTACTATGATCAGTCTCAAAACTCTTCATCAAAGTCTTCAACCATATTACTTCTTTTGCAGCTTCTACCATCCCTTTATACTCAGCTTCTGTGGATGATAAAGCAACTGTATGTTGCTTCTTTGAACACCAAGAAACTAGTTTATCTCCAACATAACAAAGATACCCATGAGTAGACCTTCTATCATCTGAGTCACCTGCCCAATCTGCATCACTAAACACTTTGATTATTGTGTCAGAAGTGAATCCATAGTACAAACCTTCACTTAGGGTTCCTTTGATATATCTGAGTACCCTTTGGGCTGCAATCCAATGAGTCTTCTTTGGACAATGCATAAATTGTGACAACACACCTACTGCATATGATAAATCTGGTCTTGTCAAGGTAGCATAGATTAAACTACCTACCAAAATCTGATATTTCTTCATATCATTGAATTCTTCACCTCCATACCTGCTTAATTTATGATTTACCTCCAATGGTGTAGTTGAAGTCTTGCAATCTTCCATATTAAACTTGACTAGAAGATTCTTCAAATACCTCTCTTGTGAAACATATACTCCATGTTGAGTATACACAATCTGCATTCCTAGAAAATAAGATAAGTTTCCCAAATCACTTATCTTAAACTCCTTCTCTATTTGCCTTTTGAGTTCATTGATTCCTTGAGCATCTGTTCCTGTAACAATAATGTCATCAACATAAATGCACATGTAAATATATCCATTTTCACTTGCCTTCACTAGCAAGCTACTATCTGCCTTTGATGCTTGAAATCCACATTCATTCAAAAACTTGACAAGTCTATAATTCCAAGCTCTTGGAGCCTGCTTCAACCCATACAAAGCTCTCTTGAGCTTACACACATAATCTGATCCAATTGAACCCATAAAACCTTCTGGTTGCTCCATGTATACTTCATCTGCAATGTATCCATTTAGAAATGCATTTTTCACATCTAATTGTGATAATTTCCAGCCCTTACAAGCAGCAATAGCAATCAATGTCCTAATTGTAGACATGTTAGCAACATGACTAAAGGTTTCATCATAATCTACCCCATAAGTTTGGGCATAACCTTTGACCACAAGTCTAGCCTTGTATCTAGACACCTTACCATCTGCAAACCTTTTTGTTTTATACACCCACTTGCATCCAATGACTTTCTGATTCTTTGGTCTTGGTACTAATTCCCAAGTTTCATTTTCAAGTAGAGCATCATACTCTTCCTGCATTGCCTTCTCCCAATTCTGTTTACCTTTGGCTTCTTCATAAGTGGTTGGATCTTCTTCTATCTTCACAATGTAAGCATAATCTTTTGTTGTTAGAAAAGATGTATCATAACTATACCTTATAGGTTCTTTCCTTTCCCTTGTAGATCTTCTGATTTCTGCACTTCTCGAAGTTTCAGCCTCATTTGATTCTGGATCAAATCTTGGCCCTTCTTCTACATGATCCTGCAATCTATTTTTAGAGTCAACCTCATCAATACTCTCTTCATACACTTTTACTTTTGCCTTTCCTTTCCTTTGTATCTCTTCAACACCTGCATAATCATTTGTTGATCCTGTATACCATGTATTTTGTTCATCAAATGTCACATCTTTGGTAACAAGAAATTGCTTTGTGGATGGACTCCACAACCTGTAACCCATCTGTCTATCATCATATCCAATAAACACATACTTCTCTGCTTTTGGTTCTAGCTTATGTCTTAATTGTGAAGGAACATAAGCATATGCAACACATCCAAATACTTTACAATGATCAAGAGTAGGTTTCTTACCCCACCATGCTTCATAAGGGGTTCCTCCATCCAAAGCTTTACAAGGTAACCTATTCACAAGGTATGTTGCAGTGTTAATGGCTTCTGCCCATAAGTAATTTGGACAATTCTTTTCCTTCATCATGGCTCTTGCAAATTCTACAAGAGTCCTATTTCTCCTTTCTGCTACTCCATTCTGTTGAGGAGAGTACCTGCAAGTTACTTCTCTTTTTATACCTGCATTCCACAAATAATCATCAAACTCTTTAGAGAAATACTCTCCCCCTCCATCTGATCTTAACCTCTTAAGCTTTTGTCCTGTGATCCTTTCTGCATAGGCATGAAAATGTTTGAATGTCTTGAAAACTTATGATTTATCCTTGATTACATATAAAGTAATCCATCTGGTTGCATCATCAACAAACAACACATAATATCTGGATCCATTTATGCTATAGTCCCTTGAGGGACCCCATACATCTGTATGAACCAATTCAAGCATATTTGAATACTTGTATCCTGATTCGTTGTAAGAACCTTTATGTGCTTTACCTAATTGACAAGCTTCACACTTGTACACCATATGTTGCCCTTCAACATTTGGCAATCCAAGCACCACCTGATTCTTTGACATTTCCTTTATAGCTCTCTCATTGAAATGACCTAGCCTTTTATGCCATAGGTCTAATTCAGATACCTTTTGACTTCCATAAGTAAACAATGCATGTCCCACATTACCTTGGACTTTGAGAGTGAACAATCTTCCTTCCTTTTTTCTGGCAATTATGTTTCTATATCCCTGATTTGGATCTTGTACATAAACACCATCATTTGTGAATCTTACCTCATATCCTTTCTCCACAATTTGTCCTACACTTATCAAATTTTTAGGAATAGTAGGAACATAAAGTACCTTGCTCAAAAGTGTACTTCCACTCTTTGTCTTCACTGATCCAATGCTCTCCACTTTATGTTTGGTATTGTCACCTGTTTGAACTGTATGTCCATTCACCTTTGCTTCCATATCAATCATCAAGGATAGATTCCCACTCTGATGGTTGCTACACCCTGAGTCAATATAAAACACTTTTTGATCTTCTCCCATTGATTCATGAGTTGCATTCAAGATAAGAGTCATATCATCCTTCTGATCTGATGCATAATTGTAATAATTGTTGTTGTAGGACTGAGATTGGAAGTTCCTTCCACCTCCTCTACCATAAGATGTCCTACCACCTCTTCCTCTGAAGTTGCCTCTTTGGTTTCTGCCTCCTCTACCTCTTTGATTATAGTTCTGATTATTGCTTCCACCATTTTGATTGTTATACCAACAATCATTTGCCAAATGATTTGTTCTGCCACAAATCCAACAAGCTTTAGCATTATCTTTGTTCTTACCTCCTCTTCCTTTACCTCTGAAATTCATCTTCCCTTTTGTGAAGTTAGCTTGATTTGAATTCCCTTCATCATCATTCGATTGCTTTCCCTTGCCATTCTTTTTCTTATCCTTGGAGTACATAGCTTGACTTGTACTTCTATCATTGTCTCCTTTAAGGTCCTGCTCAAAAGTTAGCATGTGTCCTAGCAATTGATTAAGATCAGGAGTAAAGTGATCAAGTGACAACTCTATGGATAATATGAAAGGCTTCCACTTCTCATCTCCTCTCAGACCTGTAAGTATTTGTCTTACCAACTTTTCCTCTTCAATATCTTCATCCACTGCTCCCAAGCTATCTGCAATATCCTTCATCCTTGCCACATAATCAGAAATTGATTGTGAGCTCTTCTTCTTGAAAGTTGTGAACTCAGCCCATAGTGAGGACTTCCTTGACTTGGTTGTATTTTGGAAATGCTCTTCCAAGGCATTCCAAACATCTGTAGCACTTTCTAAACCTCTAATATGAGGTAGCAGATAATCATTTACAGCCATGTAAATAATACTCCTTGCTTGAGCATCCTTTCTCATCCAAGTCTTCAAATTTGCAAGCTCTTCCCTAGTTGGAATACTAGGATCTGCAAATTCAGGCTTTTCTTCATCTCCTGTAATGAATGCCATCAAATCTTTACTCATGAGGTGTGCCTCCATCCTCATGGACCAAGCTGGATAGTTCTCCCTATCTAGCTTATCAATCTGCAAGCTTTCTCCCATCCTTGACCTTCTGTATCTGCAATTACTATGGTTTATGAGGATAAATTGTACCTTTGATATAAGCTTTGTCCTTCTTGATTCTTTTCGAACTCGTGCTTTGAACTTTTGCACGTTATCTTCAATAATTTGTCCTTATCCTCCTTTGATTTGGAAGAACTCCAATATCTGCACCAATCGGAACTTCAATTGTCTTTTCTTCTCTTGTATTACACCTTCAGCTCTGATACCACTGTTGGAGACCTCTTAATCTCCAAAGGTTTGATCTATACTGACTTAAGAACACTTCTATGTCAGTTATAAACCAAACTTTACACAGACATTGTTCTTCTTTACCAAATCTTCCATCAACACTTCTCTGAGTGAAGAAGTATCTACTTCAGAAAGTCTGCTTAAGAAATCGACTTCATTACCTGCACAAAACTTCAAATTTCTTCAAGCAAATGATGCACAAGTATTCGCAATACTTTTGCGCAATCATACTAATCATTAGTTCTCAAAACTAATCATCAAAAGTTAAATTTGATCCTTAAGATCAAAAATATGTCAAAACTGTCTTCCAGAAGTAGCGCCTTTGACATAGTCAACTTCTTAAGTTGATTTCTCTCAACACAGAACCCGTTTTGCTAAATGCTTTTAGCCATAGCTTCCTTATCTTCTAACTTAAATTTTAAGTGCTCACTCATCAAAAACTTTACAGTATACACTCAGATCTAAGCAAAACACTGAGACGGAAAAGTGCGCTACTCTCAGACTTCAGTTTCTACATTCTACATATGAATGTTCCTATTGATCATTCTCACAGTAGGAGAGGAATTAGATTCTGAAACTCTAGACATAACTTCATTAGCTTCTCAATTAGATGTGTACAAAAGGAATCCTGATCCACATGATCAGACAGAGAGCACTCAGAGAAAAACCCATCGCTACTTTCTGAGAAAAAACTCTCTACACATCTCTAACACATTTGTCATCTACAAATGACTCTCTCTTTTTTTCACATTTCTTGTCATCATTAACTTATATATACATGACTTTAGACTCATCCCGCGTCTATGACATTGCTCCTTATCATCCTAAGGGTTTTGCTATACTCAGGTTACAAGATTCTTCACTTATATGTACATATGTGTACAAGACATCATTCTGAAATTTCCTTCAATTTCTCAAGTGTCTTCCTTCACTTCATTCTGACCATAAGCATTCTTCAAGATCTCTATAATCGCCAATTTGTGATTGGCTTGTTCCAACAATGACCAAGGCATAGACCTTGGCATACCTTGTAATCTGAGTCACTGAAGTCACCATTGGTGCCGTTGGCTGGGCGCGAGGGAGGACCTCAATGATCAAGGAATATAGAGGCTCCGGGTACTTCTTGGGAGGTCACTCATCCTAGTACTGTTCCCCCCAGAGCTCGCTTAACCGTGACAATCCCGTGCCACTAAGCTACACCCTTGTGGCATCTGAAGCTGGGGAAGGACTAAGGTTGACATTAGCTTGACATGTTTTGGTCCCTCAAAGCTTCATTCTTTGCTTTGAAAGCCTATTTTTCAAGTATTTTTGGGGTGTCTTTTGGAGCCATTTTGGAGTACTTTTGCTCAAAGTTCTCTTCACACAGGTCCAAGAACATCAAGAAGAGTGTTCTTTGTACTTCTCTGACATTAAATATCAACCTTTGGGGCTGTGTTTTCAGCCACACTCGTAAAACTATAGGTTTCTTGAAAGATTTTAGTTTTGGCGGGAGCAGCCGCTGCAAATTTATGCAGGTTTTTTGAGCTGAAAACATAAGAGTTGACAAACACTTGGAGGTGTTATTGGCTGGTTTTGGGCTATGCATTCAGCCTTTTAATGTCATTTTACTGCATATATTGAGCAGATACACATTATGTATGCTTGTGTGGATTTATTGCATATATTGAGCAGATACACATTATGTATGCTTCTGTGGATACCGCTTATGTATGTCCATGTGGTCATTAATATAGTAGTTACGTTCTTTGCATGAAGCCTTTTATGTTTAATAAAGAGGGTCGTGGTGAGGTTTTCTTAACTAGGAGACACCCAGATGTCGGGGTCTCTTCGGTGATGCAGGTGGAAGACTTACCCAGCCTCGCCATAGGAGATGTATGATAGATGTTCATAGGTGCTCGATAAGCCTAATTGGCTTCTATTGGGTAACTAATTATATGCAGTGGAGTCAGTGATTGACTATGTAGGCAAACATGTCAGTACTTGTAGTTTTATGATATTTTGATACTGGTCATACGCTCATTTTGCAAAGGATACTCTACAAATTTTTTCTAGATTTTTGGTTTTTTCAACTATACAGTGGTTGATTTACTCCTTGATACACTTATTCATTGGTGTTTGGACTCTTCTAGCTCCATTATCATTCCATTCAGGTGTCTACCATCATGGCATCAGAGGTCTCAGGCACATCTGGTGGATCAAGGTCTAGTGCTAGTGTTCCGAGGAGGAGCTATAACTTGTAGGGCAAAGACCATTTTGAGATCTGAAAATTTGATGGCACAAACTTTGCTCTATGGAAGAATCAGATTAAAGATGTGCTGATTCAAAGGAGGCAATGGAAGCCAGTAAATAGAATTTCAAAGAAGCTTGCTGACATGGATGAAGATGATTGGGATGAGTTAGATGAAATGGCGAGGTCTACCATTCGCTTGCACCTGGCAAATAATGTTTACTTTACTGTATTAGGCTGTGAAAGTGTAGAGGAGCTTTGGAAGAAGTTATGCAATACATATGAAAAAGAGACGACATCAAATAAAGTCTATCTGATGAGAAAATTATATGACCTTTGTATGAAAGACACAGATAGTGTTGCTGCTCATCTAAATGATTTTGATGCTATATTCTCTCAGTTACATGCTCAAAAAATGGAAATGGATAATGATATGAAAGCAGTATTGCTGTTATGCACCTTGCCTTCATCATGGGTTACATTTTGCAGAGCTATTAGTAATAGTGCACTTGGTGGTAAACTCGTCTATGATGACATATGTGGAGCACTCTTGAGTGAGGAGATTCATAGAAAATCTATGGTTGGCACTCAGAGTGGAGATGCATATAATGTTTGTGATTCTTACCAAGGAAAGAATCAACAACGTGGTAGGAGCAAGAACAAGGAAAAGAATGGTCAATGGAATAAGAGTAGAAGTAAATCAAGGAAGAGGGATATTGAATGCCATTATTTTCATAAGAAAGGACACATGAAGAAAGACTGGTACGCATTAAAGAATGCTAAAGGTAAAGAACAAAATGTTGATGGGCATATTAAACAGTTACCTGCACCATCTACTTCGATTGTGAAGATTGAAGAAATTAATGCTATTTCTGATGATGCTGATGCGTTGACACTTGATAGTACTGTGCCAACTGAGGCTCTTATGGCTGATTCTCTTTCCCACACCTGGCTGCTAGATTTTGGTGCTTCTTTCCATGTGATACCACATAGAGAATGGTTCTCTTATTATGTAGCAAAGTCTCTTGGTACCGTGAGACTTGGTGATTCTTACCAGTATGATGTTGTGGGGATTGGAGATGTGGTTGTGTAGTTCATTGATGGTTCAAAATTTACTATGCATAATGTACGCCATGTACCTCAGTTATCATGTAGTTTGATGTCAGTTGGTCAACTTGATGACCTTGGTTACAAGGTGGTCCTCTATGCTCATTCCTTTCGCATATCAAAGGGCAATATGGTTATTGCAAAAGGAAGCAAATTTGGCTCACTTTATCCTTTATTTGTATCAAACCGAACAGCCTATGGCTTGTATTTGGCATGGTCGTTTGGGCCATATATCTCATAGTGGAATGTAAAATCTTTCTTGTTTTAGCTACTTAACTATGTTATCTTTCTCTGATTTTTCATTTTGTGAGCATTTTCAATATGGAAAGCAATCTAGAAATGTGCATAGAATGCACGTTGACTCTTCAATTTAGCCTTTAGATCTCGTTCATACAGATGTGTGTGGTCCTATGCCGACTAGGTCCTTAGGTGGTTCTCTTTACTTTGTCACTTTCATAGATGATGCTACTAGAAAATTTTGGGTATATCCTATCAAATCAAAGGATGAGGTATTCCCTACTTTCAAAAAATGGCTTGCTTCAGCTAAGGCTAAAAAAGGAACTAAGCTTAAGGCTTTATGTTCAGATAACGGGGGTGAGTATACCTCACATGAATTCAGCCTTTTTTGTCAGTCCAAAGGGATTCATAGAGAGTTTGCAGCTCCTTATACCCTAGTACAAAATGGTGTACCTGAGAGGATGAATAGAGCTATTCAAGATAGAGTAATATTGATGTTGCATCATGCAAACCTCTCACAAGGTTTTTGGGCAGAAGCAGTATTGACTGTAGTTCATGTGATTAACCTTTCACCTAGTACTGCCAAAGGTTTGAAAGTGGCACAAGAGTTATGGACAGGGAAGCCACCACATTATGATCATCTTCGAGTTTTTGGGTGTGAAGCATATGTTCATATACCAAAGAATCTTAGACAAAAGTTGGATCATAAGTCACAGAAATGCATTTTTCTTGGATATGGTCAAGAAGGACAATTTGGATATCGCTTATGGGATCCTGAAACACAATCAGTGATCAAAAGTAGTGATGTCATTTTCAATGAGTCTAAGATGCATAAACAGCCCATTAAGGAGGTTGAAGTGAGAAGAGTGGTGTTTGAGGATACTAGTCCTCCAGTTAGCATGCATAAAAATGTTGCACATAGGGATGTTCAAGAGAATTTCCATTCAGATCAGTCTGCACATATTCCTGTTCAGCAACCATTGAGATGTTCTGCACGTGTCTCACATCCACCTGATAGATATGTTCGAGGTTTAGATTATGTTATGCTAACAGATGCCGGTGAGCCCTCTTGTCACAAAGAGGCTATGCAGACAGAGGATCATGTCAAGTGGGAGCGTGCCATGAAGAATGAGTTGGATTCTATTCACAAGAATGGTACTTGGGATTTAGTACCTTTGCCAAAGGGCAGGAAAGCTTTACCATGTAAATGGGTATAAAAACTAAAATTCACATCAGATAGTGCTTCTCCAAAGTATAAAGCACGACTTGTTGCAAAGGGTTTCAAGCAAGAACATGGTGTTGATTTTGAGGAAATCTTCTCTCGAGTTTTCAAGATGACTACCCTGCGCATGTTGCTTGGATTCATTGCAACGGAGGACTTAGAGCTAGCCCAAATGGATGTGAATACTACTTTCTTGCATGGAGATCTTATAGATGAGAGCTATATGGAACAACTAGAGGGTTATGTAGTTCCTGGCAAGGAAAGTCTAGTTTGTAAGCTTAAGAAGAGCTTGTATGGACTTAAACAGTCCTTTAGACAATGGTACCTAAGTTTGATGCTTTTATGAAGTCTCAAGGCTATTCTCGAAGCAATGAGGATCATTGTCTCTACACAAAGAGATGCTCAGATGGTAGCTTGATATACTTGATACATTATGTCGATGATATGTTGATTGCTGGGAAGTCCTCTTATGATTTGTCAATTCTCAAAAAGAAGTTGAGTCAGACATTTGATATGAAGGATTTGGGGGATGCCAAAATATTCTTGGCATGCACATTACTCATGATAGGAGCAAAAGATGCATATACTTGTAATTCCATGCCCTTCGGGCCTGCTTCAAAACATAAAAAGCTCTCTTGAGCTTACATACATATTCTGATTACCTTTTATCTCTGAACCCTTGTGGTTGCTCCATGAAAACATCATCTAAAATATAACCATTAAGCAAAGAATTCTTCACATCTAATTGAAATAACCTTCAACCTTTACATGCACCAATGGCTATGAGTGTCCTGATGGTTGTCATCTTTGCCACACGACTATAGGTCTCATCATAGTCTATACCATATGTCTGAGCAAACCCTTTCACAACAAGTCTAGCTTTATACCTAGACACACTTCCATCTGCATACCTCTTTGTCTTGTAGACCCACTTGCATACAATGATCTTCTGACTATTTGGTTTAGGAACCAAATCCCATGTCTCATTCTCCATCAATGCATCATACTCTTCGTGCATAGCTTTCTCCCAATTTTCCTTACCTTTTGCCTCTTCATATGTAGAAGGGTCTTCATCTACTTTCACCATGTAAGCATACTCTTTAGTAGTCAAAAAAGAATTGTCATAGCTATACCTTGTAGGTTGCCATTTATGTCTTGATGACCTTTTGAGTTCTCCACTTCTTGAAGTTTCTAGTTCATCACATTCTAGATCAAACATTGGCACTTCTTCAACTTCAACTTGTACTTCATTGCTCTATTCCTCATCAAATATCTGAACCTTTGATTTACCTTTCTTCTGATTCAAAACTTCTTCATCACCTGCATGATTATTGATTGTACCTGCATACCCAAGTACCTTGCTCATCAAATGTAATATCCTTTGATACAAGGAATTGTTTTTCTGGATGAAATCCAAAACCTATATCCCATCTGCTTATCATCATATCCAATGAACACATACTTTTCAGCTTTAGGTTACAATTTATGCCTCAACTAAGATGGCACATATGCATAAGCCAAACATCCAAACACTTTGCAATGATCTAATTAGATCTCTTACCCCACCATGCCTCATATGGTGTCATACCCTGCAAAGCTTTACATGGTAACCTATTAACCAAATATGTAGTTGTATTTACAGCCTCAGCCCACAAATAATTTGGACAATTTTTCTCCTTCATCATTGATCTTGCAAACTCAACAGGAGTTCTATTTCTCCTTTCTGCTACACCATTTTGTTGAGGAGAGTACCTGCAAGTAACTTCCCTTTTTATACCTCCATTCCATAAGTAATCCCTAAACTCATTAGAGAAATACTCTCCCCCTCCATTTGACCTTAGTCTCTTCAACTTTTGACCTGTAATTCTTTTTGCATATACATGATAATGTTTGAATGTATTAAGTACCTCTAATTTATCTTTGATCACAAAGATAGTGATCCACCTGGTAGCATCATCAACATAAATCACATAATATCTTGAACCATTAATACTGAAATCCTTTGATGGTCCCACACATCTATGTGTACCAACTCAAGCTTCTCTGAATACATGAAACCATGCTTAGAATATGATTGCTTATGAGCCTTACCTAATTGACATGCCTCACATCTATATGTCATATGTTGACTTGCAAGATTAGGCAATCCAAGCACTCAACTATTGTTAACCATATCCTTAATATCTCTTTCATTGAAATGTCCAAGTCTTTTATGCCAAAGATCTAACTCAGAGATCTTATGTCCTCCATAAATGAACAAGGCATGACCAACATTATGTGTACCTAAGAACCAACTTAGGGACTTGTGGAGAAAGAGACTATACCTCAATCCCCCTCAAGTGCATATAGTGGGGATTCACGCTTTAATTATCAATCCGATGAGTATCAAAACCTAGCCGAGTGTATGAGGACATGCATTCAAATGAAGATCAATGCAAATGTGTTTCTCAAAGAGTGCAAAAAAGGCAAAGGCTAATCCAAACAAGCTTCAACTGCCAGTCATGGGGCCGCGATACTTGGTGCAGCAGCCAACAGTAAATTGAGCTTTTCTCTCAACTCCGAACTCCGAATATAGCGAATAGCATATGCGTTTCGAAGCTCTCAAGAAGACGCATCCAATGGTCTATTTTCACTCAATTCTGACACTTCTACTTCAAGTTATGAGCAAAATACTGAGTCGGAGGAATGACCTTCCTACACTTCAGCACTTCCTACACTTCACACACACCTTAACCACAACAAACAAATGCTTTCATGGATAGACAACACTTCCTAACACTCTTTCCAAGCAACACACATGCATACAAGATTACAAAGAAGAAGATACAGAGAGGAGAAGACACAAATTCGAATTTCTGTGCTCTTGATTCTCACAATGGCCAAAAAGTCTCTACAAAGAGTCACAAATTGACTTATATGCATGTGCCCTAAAAATGGTCCTTTCACACAAGAGACCGGCACTTTATTCACTAAAAGGTTAATTTCCTACTAATTTACATGGGTAAGCTACTAATCTTTCTATGGGGATGCATCTAGAGGACTCCTCTAGTGCTTTTACATCGGAAATTATATTACAAAATGATTATGATACAAAAATATGGTGTCCAAATCAAAAAAATTTTGGGGCCCGTCTTTTTCTCTGCCTTTTGCTCTCTTCGCTCTGCAACACTCTCCCCCTCTTTGTCTCTGTCATCCCTTGACAGGCTTTACTTCTTGTCTTCAACTTGTTTAAGAGGTCTGAATACACACACCCAGCGGTCGAAGCTGCAACAAGGACTGTCAGACAATTGGTTATCTTATCCGAGGTATGTCCTTTGCTTCTATTTGCCCCTTGGTATTCTGTATATCACATATCTGGGTTGCTGTATTCAGTTGGGTTGCCACGCACGCCACCAGTGACCTCTTTCTAGCTTTCAGTCCTTTGATTTGTCCTGGTTGCACACATCTGACCCTATTGTATTGTTTTAAGCCTATTTACTTTCTTTTCAATGCTGTCAGCGGAAGGATTAGTACCTGCCAATTATCTTCTTTCACTTCATGGATACTTTCCTGGCCCTGGTTCCTCCTTTCCACCTACGTGCTTTTTCCTTGATATGTGCCCCTATGGGGCTCTATGCAGAGATGGGTGTTGCACCCCTGTGGGGCTTCCTACAGAGATGTAGCTTCCGATATGATCTTTTTAATGAAGCTTCTTTCTTTGTCTTCTTCTTTTCTTCTTTTTGCTCGACTCTCCCGCAACACTGCCCCCCTCCTGAACTCTGTCGTCCCCGACAGGCTTTGGAAGTCTACGTGAGTATGTTCTGTACACTTTTTGCTCTGTTTCATTAAGCAGATTGGCTTCACCTATCATGAGTTGCTTCCACTGTTCTGCTTTCACGCTATCATGTGGCGGTTGTCTATGATCAGCGAAGAAGCTTAATTCATATGCCACTAATCTGGCATTCAAATTGGCTGACATTTTTAAGAAAATTTCTGAGTCAATTTCAAAAAATCCTGTGAAAAAGGCTTCTTCGAATGTTTGCATGTATGTACTCGGCAAAAACATCAACCTAGAATAATATGCCATTATTGTTGGTCGGCTAGGCATAACAGACAAGTCAAAAACAAGAATATCTGTTCCTTGGTTAATGCCAATGAAGTTCAAAAATGTATATGCCGCGTGCTTGAAGACCCTTAACACTGTAAGTATCATATTGAGTATTTTATTGGTCATCTTGATAGTTAAATCGGGTACGGTTATATAATTTTGCAGCCAATATTCAATGGTTTTGATCATGTAATCCTCCGTAGGTAGGTAGTTATGTGGTGGACTTGGAAGTAATGGATAGTTCAACCACTGTTTATTGATAGCACCATTCTTTTGCATTTCCAAAAATTCTCTGGCTTCTCTTCTACGCAGTGTTGGACAAAAAGATGGATTTACCTGTAATAAGTATGGTGGATTTACCTGTAATAAGTATGGTGCTGCTTGCCAGTGCACCCGTAATGTAGGATGTTTCTCCAAAAATTTTCTCCTCCAAACAGGCTGTGGTGCTTCAAATTCTTCTTGAGTATAGTTGAACGTGTCATTTTTGAACTATAGCTGTTCGTCTGGGTTTTTCTGTGTGATCTTCTTTATGTATTGTCTTGTTGTCTCTTTCAATAGTCCATACAGAATGTTGAAAGGCTTCATGATCGTCTCCAAGTCTTTACCTTTAAACTTTGCTTCTTTCATCACTTTGATGACTGCATTTTCAAAATTTTTTGTCAACCGGGACACCAATAGCGCCCGTTCCTTCTGACCTATTTCTGCAGTGTATGGCATTGGATGATCATCATGTGGTTCTGCCATTTGCTCTTTCATTGGAGAATTATAAATCGAGGGAGATAGAGGACGTACCTCTACCTCGTCAGTAGGATTCTCTTGTCTTGGCTCTACTGGTGTCCCGATTTGTGCTTTCTCTTGTGCTTTGGCCTCTAACTATGCCAAGCGCTCAGTTTTCTCTTTATTTTCTTGTATGACTGCTCTGAGTCTTCTTTTGCTGTAAGCAGTTCATTTCCAATTTCTGCTACATGATCCATATTTTCGCTGTAACTCACTGCAAGTTTTCTGTTGGCGATGTTTAACTGCTTCGTGAGCTCCTTAGTTTCATTCATGTATCTGTGTTCCCATTGTTCTCTTAGGGTTTGCTCTTGTTTTAGCAGTTCTGCATACTTTTCAATCTGATCTTTTAATTCTTTGTGGTCAGTATCTATCATCTCTTGTTTTTTGATAGGTTGATCATATAACAATGACTTCATCAATTCTTTATTTCTGTTTCGTAGATTATCGTTTTCCTCCATGTACACCTTTAGTTGTGTCTCGAGCAGATTACTTCTCGCTTTCATTCGCTCCTTGTCTGCTTCACTAGCTTCATGCTGTCTTTGTAATTCTGTCAGTTGTATCTGTAGCTGATGATGTTGGTGCATCAATGTATCACATTGTGTTTTTACTTCAAGTAACTCTATTTCTTTGGCTGTAATCTCTTTCTGGGCCTGGATGAGCTGTGCGGACAGTTGTTCACTCATGATTTGAAATTGATTCTTTTCCCTCATGGCCTTGTCCTAATCCTCATCTGTTTCCATCATTTGTTGTTGTGTATCCATGGCCGACTAGATCATTTGTTTGACAACCGGTTTCAATTGAGTAACATCCACATTCAACCATGTGGTAGGGGTGCTAGGTTCTGTTCCTGTTGTCACATCTTTCCCTTGTGCCACGTGTAATGTAGTATCATGGGGCTGCCTAATATGAAGTTGGATCCTTGGCTCAGCCTCCATGTGGTCAATCTTGCCTTGAGGTGTATCATCAGGCACTTCAATTACAATTGGCTCCTTATTTGGTTCTACGCCTGAGTCCTGGTCCACTAGAGTTTGTAGTTCTTCTTTGATAGGTGACACTACATCTTTATTAGTCAGTGGAACTTCCTTGATGCTTATCTTTGAATTATCATTCAATTGAATTACGTGCACTGGTTCAGTGGACTCTTCCATGCTCTTTGCTTGTGCCTGTTGGTTATCTGGCGTGACCTCGACTTGATTAATCTCTGTCCATTCTTCATTGTGAGGTTCTGTCCTTATATCAGTATCCAGGGTGTCCTTCTCAAGGCTTGATTCTTCATTAGAGCTTGATTCCTCCAGTCATATCTCTTTGTATCTGGAAGGTACTTTATGAGTATGTTCTTTATCCTTCTATTTCTTTTCATGGCTTGCCTGTCTGTAATGGTGACCTTGAATATTTAAATTTACTTGCCCCCGCATATACTGATGCATTTATTCCGGGCTACAAAGAGATCTCTCTTGGTAATTGGTTGTTGGGTCCCAGGAATCTTTGGCAATGTGTGTGTCCTCTTTGATTGGGGTGTAACCTCGGCTTCTTCCTCTCTAAGGCGCTTAGTTCCTCTCATAGGTGTCTTTGAGCTGGTTCCTACTTCTTCAACAGCGATGACTGTTTTCTTTTTCTTTGGAATAGTTGCTGACTTTACATATTTGGCCATCTCAGTTGAGGTTGGCATCAAGCGTAAGCAATCCTTCATTTCAAGAGCCTCATAAATGAGTAAGGTCAATGCCAAACTTCCGTTCAAGAACTTTTTCTGACTCCACTTCTTCTTTGCTTAAAATAGGCGTTCTTGGACATATGGAGTCATGTTGACTTGATTTCCAACTAGCCTCATAGCATGTGAGAGCAGTTGCACCACGATCTTTTGAGGTGTTGTATATCTATGCATACTTGGAAAACAAAAGTGCTGATGCACTAATCGAACATCCTCTTCAATATCAGTTCTGATGATTTCCAAAAAGGATCGCTTTTTAGGATCATGACATTCATCTTTGACATTCGTGATTCCCTCTTGATTCCATCCGAAAGCTCTGTTAATTAGCTCGTGAGTAAATTGAATCGTTTGCCAAGTGCCCACTTAACCAGTACTCTAGCCTCTGGGACTGACATCTTATTCGATGCAGATTGTAGTGTATTCATTACTTGTGTACATCTCTGAAAATCTGGCAAATATATTGGAGGTCTTAAGAATGCATCAATTCCAGCTTGTGTCCAGACATCCGTCATGCGCGGTAATCCTTGTATGATGGTCTTGAATTCTTGTGACATGATAGGGAAGTAGTGATCCCTGTCCATAATCTTGATGGTTGCCATGAAAATGAGTTCCGATACCGGTTGGTAATCCAGAAACCAATGGCCTCTTGCTTTCGTTATTGATTCAAAGGAAGAATGTGGACCTCTTCCTCTTGCGTTGCTTCTGAATTAGAGGATGCCATCTGCACTCAATATAGCGTATGAATTAGTGGCAAGATAGTATCGAAAATCATCCTTCATTTGTCTTCCATTAGATTGGCAATGCTCCGCATGAATAGTGTCGTCCCTTCCCCGTGGGTGTGAGGAAGGTAATACCTGGGATTTTTCCTACTTTTAGATATTTTTATGTTTTTGTCTGAAAGAAAAACAGAAAAGTTAGTTCATAGCCGAAGCGGTTATTAATTTTTCAGTAAGTTTCTTTAGATTATGTACAATTGCTCTCCTATTTCCCAAGAGGAAAATGTGCTTCACTATCCTGAAATAGAAGAATAACATGCCGAATGCTTGGCCTTGTAATGTGGCCCTATTATGCATACTTTGGATTCTGGTAACTCCAAATGCATGCAACTCCAATTATTTGGTAGATGCATACAGCTTGTCTTGCTTTTCGGCATCCAGATCTGCTTCACACTGTTGGGGCAGATTGTATTCCTAATATTCCTCAAGGATGTGGTGCTTCTCGTTTTGTACATCTACTTTGTTTGCTTTTTGAATCTTGGAATGGTTTTTGAAGCATATGTAGACTCCTTTTCCGTCCTGTAGCCATTCATCTTTGGTTGTTTTGCCTTTAGACCATACTGATTTTCCTTGAGCATTGATTCGTCCTTTTTGATGGTTGTCATTTGAGTACATGACTTGGGAATCCATATTTGTGTGTGGGCTGGCTGGCGGCTACCACTTTCTTTGGAATCCATATTCTAGCAATTCGTTGTGGACATCGGTGTCCAAAATGATTTAACCGCTTGTTCGATGGGTTGTTCTGATGTCGATAATGTTTCTGTTGTTGATGATATGCAGCCACTTGATCCTTCCTTATCCAAGCTTGTCTAGTGTAAGGAATGGGGTATATTCTAATAGGTGCAGACTTGTGATTACCCGGAGAACTAGTCTCTCTTGTGCGTGGTTCTTCGCTAAAGCTGTTTTCAGATAGAATGATACTCTTGTGACTTGCTAGATTAGAAGATGGTGTGCAAGCAGAATTTAGTGTATCCTCGCATGAAATACTCGATGAAGGGGGTTTCATAGTGCTAGGGAACATACATTCATCAATGTGTTCATTTGAGTGAGCTCTCGGGTCTATATCCTCGGCTTTGATTGGTCTTCGTCTAATGTCCCATAAATGCTTATACTTCTTTAGCAATATTTGGTCTCGGTAAATCCAGAATTACTTTAATTTTGTCTTTGTCAGTTGATATTCCATTCTTAGAGACAATATGTCCTAATATTTTTCCTTGTCGAACCATGAAGACACATTTTTCTGGGTTGAGGCATACTCTATATTGTCGACATTTGGCAAAGATCTTTCCTAGTTCAGGGATATGCTCTGATTGTATAGCCGAATAAGTGCATAAATCATCCACGTATACCTCCATACTCTTTCTCAGGAACTCCTTGAATACATGGCACATCAATCTTTGGAAAGTGGCTGGGGCATTGGTTAAGCCGAAAGCCATAACCCTAAAGGCGTACACTCCCCACTCAGTTGCAAAGGCTGTTTTATGCTGGTCCTCAGGAGCAATAGCTACCTGATTATAACCTGAAAAGCCATCCAAAAAACTATAAACTTCCTTCCCTGCCACTCATTCCAAAAGATGGTCCGTGATGGGTAATGGGTAACTATCTCTAATGGTAGCAGCATTTACTTTTTTTAGATTTATGCATACTCTTAACTTACCATTCTTTTTCGGTACGACCACCAAAGGTGATACCCATTCCGTGTGTTCAATCTCGTAAATGAACCCAACATCTAACAGTTTATCTATCTCTTCTTTAATCTTTGCTGAGTAAACATCGTTATATGTGTATGGTCTTTGTTTGGAAGGTTTAGCTTCAGATGTCATAGGGATTCTATGTGCACATATAGATGGTTATACTCCTTTCAAATCCTTATATGTCCAGGCAAAGACATCCTTGTATTCCCTTATGAGGCGTATTAACTCTTGTTCTTCCTCCATCAAAGACATCCTGTCCTATAAAAGTACATCGTTCTTCTCCCTCTTCTAAGGTTACTACTATTTTCTTGGTCTGTTCTTTTTTGTCATATGCTATTCCGGACTGAGCTTCTCGTCTTGGCATTTGAATAGCAATTTTCCTCTCTTCTACTTCATGATTTTTGAAATGCACGGGTACTTCAAATTGATCTTGAGGCTTATTGTCTTCATCATTTTTTTACTCCATCTGATCCAAGCTCTTCGTCTTGTGTTGGTTCTTGATCTATTTCCTTAGCTATGACACTTACTTCTTGAGTTTCACTTTCCGTTTCCATTTGCTATTGCTCCATTTCAATGCTCTCATAGTCCCCATTCCATTCCTTTTCTATCACTTCCCCTTCTTCGGCCTCTTGAAGAACTACCACATATAGACTAACGTCATATCCTTCCTCATCAATGCATTCATTCATGGTTATCACCTCTTTGTTTACACACACATCTAGGGTAGCTAAAATCTCCATCCAACCATGAGGTTCGAATTCTTCATCTAAGAATATTTGAGGCATATAGGCTGGATCTTGTACAGATCTAGCAACTCCTTGCCTGTGTTGCCATCCTTTCCTCCTATCTTCTTCCTTTTTCGCAGTTTGGCATATCCATAGATGAGTGTCTTCATTCATCCACGATTGGTCACTTGAACCTATAATATGAATCGACTGGTTATCTTCCTCCTTGTGAATCTAATTCCATTGTAAGGGAGGAACATCTTGATATGTATAAGTGTGTAGATTTATTCTTGTTGTGGTTCCTTCATGCTGTAAATATACTGCGTCTTTTCCCCAATCTTGCACTACCTTTAGTTGCCTCATGAATGGTCTTCCAAGTATCATTTCATAATTGCTAGGCCTTTCAAATTGACATATCGCTAAGGTGTGCTCGAATTCCACTCCACAAGTGGTTAAAACTACCCGTTCCAATAATCCTAAGGGTCGTTCTGTATGTCTGTCTGCCATTTGTATCTTCATGCGTGTTGGTCTTAGAGCTGGTTTTCCCCATTTCTCCCAAATTTCTTTAGTTGCAATTCCTACTCCGGCTCCTGAATCTAAGATAGCTTTAGTGGTATAACCCCTATAGGTAATTGGGAGGCACGTGTTTCCTTCATCTCCCTCACTAAAATCTCCTACCTTATCGATTGGGGTTTTTACTGTGTTTACTTCATCAGACATCTCCTTCTCGTCCATCTTGATCTCCAATTGGCTGGTCAGTTTCTGCTTCAAATGTGGTTTGATCCTTCACAATTCTTCCAACGTCAGAGTACAAGGGATTTTTACCTTTTTAAGATGTTGTATGATATCCGATGTTTTGACTAATGGGTTCGGTTCTTTTTTCCTTATCGAGGGAATGCAATATAATTCCGAATTATGTTCGTACTCTCCTATGTAATTTGGCAAGACCCTTATACTGTCATTATTCTTGTCAGTTTGATCCATTTGTAATAACCTTTCTGAATTTTGTTCAGGTATTGAATCGTCTATTTCACCTTCTGCTTCCAACTCCTCAAAGGGTGGTTCTATTCCTTCCACTTTCTTCCATCGGTCTTCTTGGCCTTCTGCCCACAAATCTTTAGGCCATTCCCCTTCTACTTCGGGAACAATGGATCCTTCCCTTCTATCCTCGCAGAAATTTCCATTATGTGTCTCACCTGCTTCGGGTTTCTCAGGGTCCTTCGTGATGACACACTCTTGGAATTCTCTTTTGGGAATTCGTGAGTTGGGTAATTGAACAACAGGTTTTTCTAGGGTCTGTTGAGCCACTTCAATTAACTTCTTACATATCTCCAACCTTTCTTTCTCTAGGTCACCTCTAGGATATTCTCTTTCATGTTGTTCAATGGTAGGTCCTGCTCTTTTTCGTGCTTTGTACGCCTGAATCCACATGGCTAATTCTTCAGGCATGGGATCTGCTAAAACTGATCTTACCTCTTCTTTTTTTGACTTTCCTTTCCAAATTTCTTCTTCCTCTTCTTGTTTCTCTTTTGGATTTTGTTCACTCTTTTCATTTTCCTTCTTTTGTTGTAGTTTCTTTTCCTTCATCCTATCTCTACGGTTTTTCCATCTCTGTGTTCGTTTACTTGTAACATTTTTCTCAGGCTCTCTCGAGTCTTCAACTATTTGAGGTGTAGGTATGTATATTTCTCTGTCACCCTGATCATTTTCTTCAGTTTTGTCTGGGGTCTCTCTAGCTTTGGCTCTAGTTATTGCTTTCAATGGTACAATGTACTCCTTATCACTTCCTGATGACTCTATCACTTCTATCACATTAATCTGCACGTTAGAGTTAACTTTGTTGGGGTTCTTGGGGCAATCTCTGAAAACGTGTTCTTTACCACAATAACTACAGTATCCTTCCCAGACTCGCTGTGGTGGTGGTGGGTTTGATAGTGTGCATTCTCTGATATAATGATCACCTCCGCATCTATAACATGGTCCTCTAGGTACAGGCGGTCTGTTCATGGGTCGGGGGGGTATGGCTGCCCTAGGGACTGTGTACATCAATGACACATAGTCCTGCTCATATCCATAGGAACTATCCGGCACTTCCATGCCATAGGCATATGGTTCATACATTTGTCCATATTCTATCATAGAGCTCTCATAAGTGGGATAGTTTCCTTGGCTATGGTCGTAGGATGAATCATATGGTTCATTACTAGTCAAAGGTGTGGTTTGAACTATTGCTTTCTCTAAGTTTTCTTCAGGTTGAGCTATTTTCACTGGGACAACATTTTGAGGATGGGGTGGTTGTTGTCCTAACACCGGTTGTGGTTGAGTGTACCCTTGATAAGCATATGGTCGTGGTACAGTTGCCTGTTGCTGATATGTGGGATATCTAAAGGCTTCTCCTCCTAGATCTCTCTGAGGGTATCCATAAGGTCTCATGACAGGTTGTACAGGTCTTGATTGCCTATTGTAAGGACAGTTTTCCGTGCCATGATTTGTATACTTTTGTTCTATGCTGCAATATTGTAGAGGGCCCCGAATGGGTGGTCTATTGTAAACATAAGCAGGTGGTGGGACTACTCCCCTAGTGCACAAATGAGATGGATGATCACCTCCACAATGCATGCATCTTCGAAGCATGGGCACTCTCATTGGGTTGTTGGGGTAGTTCCTATGTCCTTGAAAATTAACTTCTTTGCTACTAAGTTAGCTATTTCCTCTACGTTGTTCTTAGGGTTTGATGTGCTGCTGGCTGAATCTTCACTTTTGATACTACCTTGAGGTATTTTCAGATCCTCTGCTAGATTGTCTTCTAGGTCGATACATTCCTTCGTACACTCTTGCAAATTTTGAACTCTTTTTACGTATACCAAAGATTTGAATGAATAATCCTTCCAAAAATAATGACACCATTTTGTTTTGAGTAGGTCTCTCTTCCACTGGGCATCTATCCACATACTGCTTGAATCTTCTTGCTGCCAATCTCACTGATTCTGTAGGAGCTTGCTTAAAGCTATGAATCAACGATGACGAGTTGTTTTTAATTCCAGACTTAGTGAATTCCTCAATCATTTCTTGATAGACTTGTTCCATCTTTTGAAAATTATTTGGATCTAATGGCTAGAACCAAGCTAAAGCTGTGTCTGTCAAAGTTAGACCAAATGATTCATATTGGATCAAGAAATCTTCTACTTGTTCAGCTCTTATTACTTGCTTAAATTCAGCTATATGATTTTACTGTTCGCTAGAGCCATCATAGTGGTTTCTCATGCATTTGGCAACTTGAATTGGCCTTAATCTTCTTCCTCCTTCAGGCGGTCTAGGCATCACAGGGAAAACGGGTCTTCCAATGGATATACCAGGTCCTCTTGCTATAGGTGGTCTAGCAGGGACAGGAATTCCATTCCATGGGTCAATAGATGGTTGAGGCTGATAATTCGGATTACTTGTAGGCATAGCAAATTGTACGTGTGGTCTGACCGGAATATGTGTTTGTTGTGTTTGTCCTCACTGTTGGAATGAATTATTCTGAGAGGTTCCATGTGGGTTTTGTGAAGTAGTGGCTTGATCCCTCGGGGGAAACACTGGAATGTTCTGATATTTCAACCCGGCTCTTTCTGACTCTATTAGGGGCCAATACCTTCTCTGGTTTTTGTCCAAATACGTAATGATGGTGGAGAAGTCGGGATCTTGTAACTCATAGACAGTAACTGGGGCTACTTCCCATAATGAAGAGTGGGCTCTAAGGAGATTCTCCATTCCTATGATCAAATACACATCCATTAAGGAGTCATCTTGGGGAACCAGGTCTCCTCTCCAAACCCTAACAATAGTAGATCTCCCTCTAGGTGTGGTCACTTGCTCTTAATTCCCGTCTTCATTAAGGTTTGGGGCATTGTTTTCTTCCCCAAGTTCATTGATGTTTTCAGGGTGTTCTGTAACAACATACTGGATATCCCTTTTATCCATATAAACTCCTCCTGCATACTTAACTGCTGGCCTAGACACTATGTAAGTATCTGAAGATTTCTTCAATCTGGCCACTGATCGGTTTAGTCCATCTAGGTATATGAGTATCTCATGTTGATTGGTGGTCACATATTCTAGAGATGTCCGATATTCTCCCTCAATAATTGACATCATGCCAATCATTGGTACAATGTTTTGCATATCCTCTGAAGCCATAGGAATTTCTTCCTTTGACTCACTAGAGGTTTCACAATAATGTGAGCGGCTACTTGGTTCGGCTACGCTTCCCACTGAAGAGATCACACTTCTTCGGCTTCCTAGGGTTCTCCCAGATCTCAGGTTCATCCACTTAAAAGCTCTGATCAGCCCTTGACAACCTCTAGCTTCTAGAGTTCTTCACTAAGGGTCAGAATTCTAGAAAAATTTGGTTGAGAAAGGACTGACAGTGAAACCTGAAGCCATGATACTTGACCCCAAAAAGGTTCACGATACTCGATATCTGACCCAAGCTAGATATGTCACGATACTCGATATGTGACACATCAAAAGGGCACCACGATACTCGACCACTTGAATAGAGACGATACACGATACTTCACCAAAAACGATACATGATACTTGGGTAAAGACGATACTCAATACTCAAATACATGATACACGATATTTACCCAATATCGCGTGCAAGACACGATACTCGATACTTGAGGAACTCGATACACGATACTAGTCAGGTATCGCGATCAGAGATCTGGTGATACACGATACACGATATTCACCAAGAAATAGATGATACTCGATACACAACAAGTATCGCGAGGCAGTTCAAGACGATACTCGATACTCATCAGGTATCGGGAAAATAGTCTCCACAATATACGATATCCAGTAAGTATCGCGATCCGAAACTCACGATACACGATACTCAACGAGTATCATGACCTGAATTTCACGATACACGATATGCGATATCCAACAAGTATCGTGAGAAATTCTCAACGATAGTCGATACTTAACATGTATCGTTAGACCCGATTCAACGATACCCGATACTCGATACTCAACGAGGTCAGATATCGCGATACTCGACCATGGGAGATCACGATACTTAGGTATCGCGATACTCGACCGCGGGAGAAAAATGATACTTGACACTTTTCAATTTTTGCAAGTGTTGTTTTTGGCTTTTGATTGCATACACATGTGTTGTGAGTGCATCAACCCCTCCCTCTTAACCTGAATCATAAAAATACTTCTTCTCTACCCCGGTATGGCCAACACGATACTTACCACAGATCGTTAAGCTAATTTACTTGATTTTGCTAGCTAAAATGGATGATAGAGTAATGTGTTCACCTTAGATGCTAGCCTTCAACTATTCACTCGCCTCCGCTACTCTGTGCAGCTCAAACACCTTCGTCTAAGATCGCGATAGTTGACTGCGAGCTCCCACGATACTTGTTTCAAAAACAAGTGACTTACAAAGACAATTTTGGACTTTTATACTTTTGAATATTCCTACTCACTAAAAAAGAACGACAAGACAAGGATTGAAAGCTACTCTAACTACCTAACCTACTCCCTTACTCCTCCTACTCTACTCATTGAACTCACTTCCCTAGACTAATAGCTCACTACACACACTTCAAGAGTGAGAAGTAGTAAGTGCGGATGAGTGTGACTTACCAAAGAAGAGAAAATCACCCTTCCTCCACTCACTTCAATGCAAAAAGCTACTTACCATCACACGAATGCCTCGGTTTGATTCGACACTCCCCGACAACGGCGCCAAAAAATGTGTGTACCTAAGAACCAACTTAGGGACTTGTGGAGAAAGAGACTATACCTCAATCCCCCTCAAGTGCATATAGTGGGGATTCACACTTTAATTATCAATCTGATGAGTATCAAAAACTAGCCGAGTGTATGAGGACATGCATTCAAATGAAGATCAATGCAAATGTGTTTCTCAAAGAGTGCAAACAAGGCAAATGCTAATCCAAACAAGCTTCAACTGTCAGTCATGGGGTCGCGATACTTGGTGCAGCAACCAACAGTAAATTGAGTTTTTCTCTCAACTCCGAACTCCAAATATAGCAAATCTATATGCGTTTCTAAGCTCTCTAGAAGACGCATCCAATGGTGGTATTTTCATTCAATTTTGATGCTTCTACTTCAAGTTATGAGCAAAATACTGAGTCATGAGAATGATCTTCCTACACTTCAGCAGTTCCTACACTTCACACACACCTTAACCACAACAAACAAATGCTTTCATGGATAGAAAACACTTTCTAACACTCTTTCCAAGCAACACACATGCATACAAGCTTACAAAGAAGAAGATACAGATAAGAGAAGACACGAATTCGAAATTCTGTGCTCTTGATTCTCACAATGGCCAAAAAGTCTCTACAAAGAGTCACAAATTGACTTATATACATGTGCCCTAAAAATGGTCCTTTCACACAAGAGATCGGCACTTTATTCACTAAAAGATTAATTTCCTACTAATTTACATGGGTAAGCTACTAATCTTCTGTGGGGATGCATCTAGAGGACTCCTCTAGTGCTTTTACATCGAAAATTATATTACAAAATGATTATGATACAAAAATATGGTATCCAAATCGAAAAAATTTTGGGGCCCGTCTTTTTCTCTGCCTTTTGCTCTCTTCGCTTTGCAACACATTACCTTGAATCTTCAATGTGAAGAGTCTTCCTTCTTTCTTTCCTGAAACAATTTGTTTATACCCATTGCTAGGGTCTTCCACAAAAACTCCATCATTAGTGAACCTTACTTCATAACCTTTTTCAACAATTTGCCCTACACTTATCAGACTCTTTGGAATTGTAGGAACATACAAGACCTTACTCAGGAGAGTACTTCCATCCTTGGCCTTCACTGATCCAATTGCCTTCACATCGTGCTTTGCATTATCACCTGTTTGAACTACATGATTAGTTACCTTATTCTCCAAATCAGTCATCAAAGCTTTGTTACCACTCAAGTGATTGCTACACCCTGAGTCAATGTAGAAGACTCTTTGGTCTTCACTTTGCCTTTCACAAGTTGCATTCATAATCAAGGTTGAATCCTCCTTCTCTTGTGAAGCATAGTTGTTGTAGGTATTGTTGTAGGATTGACTTTGGAAACCTCTACTTGCATTTCTTCTAAAGTAACCTCTACTACCTCTATCTCTGAAATTACCTCTTTGGTTTCTACCAGCTCTTCCTGTTGAATTAAAGTTCTGACTATATCCTCCATTATTGTGAGTATTATGCCAACAATCATGAGCCAAATGTTTTGTCTTACCACAAATCAAGCAAGCTTTGGCTCCATCTTTATTGCTTCTGCCTCTTCCTCTACCTTTGCCACCTCGTCTTCCTCTTAGGAAGTTGGCTTGGCTAGTGGCACCTTCTTCTTCATTTACTTGTTGCTTGCCTTTGTTATTCTTCTCCTTATCCTTTGAATACATTGTTGGTGCAGACCAATCACCAATTGAAGGCTTGGAAGGTTAAAGAGTGAAGGAAGGATCAACTATTGAAGCTTGGAAGAAAGACATATTCAGAGGATAAGAGAAGTGTACACATATGTACATTAGTATAGTCATAGGTGACTTAGATCTTTGTTTGAGTAAGAATCTTGTACAAATTATCTATAAATACTTTGAGAAAAGTCGGGGCATGTATGAGAGCATATGTGACAATAGTTAGAAGCCAAGATTGAGGAAGTTAGAAGTCATGAGATAGAGAAAAAGTTAGTTGAGTTAGCTCTCATCACTCAGTTGTAAACTTTTCTGAGTAATTGAAAATCTTGCCCCCGATGTTTCTGCGTGTTCTCCTTCTACAGTAGATCAATCGTGAAATGCTTTTGTACAAGTCTAAGTTGGAAGGTGCTTGACCTCTGTACAAAGTTTTAGCTTCCAATTGCAATCAGGCTTAGAGAATTAAGTGCAGGAACATTCATATGTGAAGTGTGTTCACAGGTTCCTAAAATAGGCGCAGATTTCGAAGTTATTGTTTTGATCATTTCTCCCAGCACAGTTTAAAGTTTTGCATGAGTGAGGGCTTAATCTTTAAGTTGAAAGATAAGCTACTTATGGCTAGAAGCATTTTGTAAAACGGGTTCGACATTGTGAGAACCAAAGTTAAGAAGTTAGGGGTGTCAAATCGACTTCTCAGAAGTACAGATTTGGACATAGGTAACTTGTGAAGTAAATTTCTCAAGTTATACTAAGGCTTTTGAAGTAATTCAACTTGGAGGAGATGCGCAATCTCTAGGAGATGATTCATACAAAGTTTCATAAAAAACTTTACATGTTTGATAGGTCAATGTGGAGAAATAGTGCAGCAGACTTTTCTGTGTTTTATCTTTTTCACAGATTTTCTCAATTTTGATAATTTGGAGATTGGACCTCTAATTTAGTGAAGGTTTTGACTTACTCTTGGTATAGAGGTGCTCTAATCACAAGAGTAGGTTGTTCTTTTGGAGATTAACACTCTCCATCAGTGGTATCAGAGCAAGAGACATCAAAATCAAGGAAAGGAAGGTCCCGACTGCTGCAGATTCAAGAAGTTCAACATTTGAAGAACTAAGAAGTGAAAGCTTGGAGTCAAAAGCCTGAGGAGAAGACTACTCAACATCAAGAAAGGCAAAAGGAGTCTAATTCGAAGTAAAGGTACATACATTGTTTGTAAAGCTTGAAGATTTCAATACACAGGTGGATACAAGATGGGAGATGCTCTACAGATAGAGAAATTGGATAGGGAAAACTATCCTGCATGGTCAATGAGGATGGAAGCTCATCTTATGAGCAAAGATTTAATTGGTTACATCACAGGAGAAGAAGAGAAGCCAGAGTTCAGAGATCCTAGTGTTCCAACTAGGGAAGAGTTAGCAGATCTGAAAAATTGGATGAAGAAAGATGCTCAAGCTAGGAGCATTATCTATATGGGAGTCAATGATTACTTGTTACCTCATATTAGAGGTCTTGAAAGTGCAACTGACATATGGAATGCTTTGGAGGAGCATTTCCAGAACACTACAAAGTCAAGGAAGGCATCCTTATGGGCAGAGTTTACTACCTTCAAGAAGAAGGCCTCTCAATCCATCTCAGACTATGTAACAAGGATGAAAGATATTGCAGATGCTTTAGGAGCTGTTGATGAAGACATTGAGGAGGATAAATTGGTAAGGCAAATCCTTACAGGGTTGAGAGGTGATGACAAATGGAAGCCATTTATTTTGTCTACAGAACTATCACTTGACCATTTCACTCCTGATTTAAATCAATTGTTAGGTCATATGCTAACATTTGAGCAGGATGTTAAAGGAGATGGTGACAAGAGTACAGGACATGCAATGTACTCAAAGGACAAGAAGAAGAATAGCAAAGGAAAACAACAAGCAGGTGAAGATGAAGGAACAACTACTCAGGCCAACTTCCTAAGAGGAAGAGGAGGTGGCAAAGGTAGAGGAAGAGGCAGGAACAACAAAGATGGAGGCAAAGCTTGCTGGATTTGTGGTAAGACAAATCACTTAGCTAATGATTGTTGGCATAATAATCAGAATAATGGTGGATACAATCAAAATTATAATTCAAGAGGAAGAGGTGGCAGAAATCAAAGAGGTAATTACAGAGGTAGAGGTGGAAGGAATTACTTTGGAAGAAATGCAGGTAGAGGATTCCAAAGTCAACAATACAACAACACCTACTACAATTATGCTTCAGATCAAAAGGAAGATTCAACATTGATAATGAATGCAACTTGTGAAAGGCAGAGTGAAGATCAAAGAGTCTTCTACATTGACTCAGGGTGTAGCAATCACCTGAGTGGTAACATATCTTTGATGACTGATTTGGAAAGTAAAGTTTTTAATCATGTTGTTCAAACAGGTGACAACACAAAGCACAATGTGAAGTCAATTGGATCAGTGAAGGCCAAGGATGGAAGCACCTTATTGAGTAAGGTTTTGTATGTTCCTACAATCCCTAAGAATTTGATAAGTGTAGGTCAAATTGTTGAAAAGGGATATGAAGTAAGGTTCACTAATGATGGAGTATATGTGGAAGACCTTAGCCAAGGGTATAAACAGATTGTTTCAGGGAAAAAGGAAGGAAGATTATTTACATTGAAGATTCAAGGCAACATTGGTCATGCTATGTTCACATATGGAGGTCATAAGATCTCTGAGTTAGATCTTTGGCACAAGAGGCTTGGACATTTCAATGAAAGAGGTATTAAAGATATGGTTAACAATGGTTCAGTGCTTGGATTGCCTAATGTTGCAGGTCAACATATGACATACAAATGTGAGGCATGTCAATTAGGTAAGGCTCATAAACATTCCTATTCCAAGCATGGTTTTATGTACTCAGAGAAGCTTGAGTTGGTACACACAGATGTGTGGGGACCATCAAAAGATTTCAGTATAAATGGATCAAGGTATTATGTGATTTATGTTGATGATGCTACTAGGTGGATCACTATCTATGTGATCAAAGATAAGTCAGAAGTGTTTAATACATTTAAACACTATCATGCATATGCAGAAAGAATTACAGGTCATAAGTTGAAAAGACTAAGGTCAGATGGAGGGGGAGAGTATTTCTCAAATGAGTTCAGTGATTACTTATGGAATGCAGGTATAAAAAGGGAAGTTACTTGCAGGTACTCTCCTCAACAAAATGGTGTTGCAGAAAGGAGAAATAGAACAATTGTTGAGTTTGCAAGATCCATGATGAAGGAGAAAAATTGCCCTAATTATTTGTGGGCTGAGGCTGTAAATACAGCCACTTATTTGATCAATAGGTTACCATGTAAAGCCTTGCAGGGTATGACACCATATGAGGCTTGGTGGGGTAAGAGACCTACCTTGGATCATTGCAGAGTTTTTGGGTGTGTGGCATATGCATATGTGCCATCACAATTAAGGCACAAGTTGGAGCCTAAAGCTGAAAAGTATGTTTTCATTGGCTATGATGATAAGCAGATGGGCTATAGATTGTGGAGTCCATCAACAAAGCAATTTATGGTTTCTAAGGATGTTACATTTGATGAACAAAGCACTTGGTATGCAGGTACAATCAATATCAATACAGGTGATGAAGAAGAAGTGAGTCAAAGAAAAGGTAAATCAAAAGTTCAAATATTTGATGAGCAAGAGAATAATGAAGTGCAGGTTGAAGTGGAAGAGACACCAAGATTTGATCCTGAATGTGAAGAGCCAGAAACCTCAAGGAGTGGAGAACTCAGAAGGTCAACAAGAAATAGGTGGCAACCTACAAGGTATAGTTATGATACTTCATTTCTAGCCACAAAAGATTATGCTTATATGGTGAATACAGATGAAGACCCTTCTACATATGAAGAGGCAAAAGGTAAGGAAAAATGGGAGAATGCTATGCAGGAGGAATATGATGCACTATTGGAGAATCAAACTTGGGATTTGGTTCCTAAACCAAATAGTCAGAAGATTATTGGATGCAAGTGGGTCTACAAGACAAAAAGGTTTGCAGATGGAAGTGTGTCTAGATACAAAGCTAGACTTGTTGTCAAAGGCTTTGCTCAAACATATGGTATTGATTATGATGAGACCTATAGTCCTGTGGCAAAGATGACAACCATAAGGACACTTATTGCTATTGCTGCATGTAAAGGTTGGAAGCTATGTCAACTTGATGTGAAAAATGCTTTTTTGAATGGTTACATTTCAGATGATGTATTCATGGAGCAACCTCAAGGGTTCAGAGATAAAAGGTATCCAGATCATGTGTGCAAGCTCAAGAGAGCTTTGTATGGTTTGAAGCAGGCCCCAAGGGCATGGAACTATAGACTTGTGAAGTTCCTAAAAGAACTTGGTTTTCAGGTGTCTAAAGCAGATAGTAGCTTGCTTGTCAAGGCAAGTGAAAATGGTTTCATATACATGTGCATATATGTTGATGATATAATTCTTACAGGTACAGATGAAGAAGGAATACAAAAGCTTAAGAGGCAAATGGAAAAGGAGTTTAAGATAAGTGACTTGGGAGACTTATCATACTTCTTGGGCATGGAGATTACATATACTCAACATGGAGTATTTGTGACCCAAGAAAGGTATTTGAAGAACTTGTTAATCAAGTTTAAAATGGATGATTGCAGGGTAGCACCTACACCAATGGAGGTGAATCACAAATTGAGTAAGTATGGAGGTGAAGAATTCAAGGACATGAGACAATATCAGAGTTTGGTTGGTAGTCTTATCTATGCTACTCTAACTAGACCTGATTTATCATATGCAGTAGGGGTTTTGTCTCAATATATGCATTGCCCAAGGAAAGAACATTGGATTGCAGGACAAAGGGTGTTGAGGTACATTAAGGGTACACTCAATGAAGGTTTGTATTATGGGTTTACCTCAGATACAAATATCAAAGTTTATAGTGATGCAGATTGGGCAGGTAATCCAGATGATAGAAGATCAACCTATGGATACATGTGTTATGTGGGAGATAAGTTAATCTCATGGTGTTCTAAGAAGCAACATACAGTTGCTTTGTCTTCTACAGAAGCTGAGTATAAAGGCATGGTTGAAGCTGCAAAGGAAGTGATTTGGCTCAAGACCTTGATGAAGAGTCTTGACATTATGCATGGGGTACCAATTATATATGGAGATAACATGAGTTCATTGTATTTAGCTGCTAATCCTGTTTTTCATGCCAGGACCAAACACATTGAGATTCAGTATCACTTTCTAAGAGAGAAGGTGATGGATAAAGAGATTGAAGTAATCCATACTTCAACAAAAGATCAGATAGCTGATATGCTTACAAAAGGCTTGGATGGACCAAAGTTACAAAGGTTCAAAGACATGGCAGGTATAAAGAAGATAGTGAAGACCTCAATTGATGATTGAGGGGGAGCTGTTGGTGCAGACCAATCACCAATTGAAGGCTTGGAAGGTTAAAGAGTGAAGGAAGGATCAACTATTGAAGCTTGAAAGAAAGACATATTCAGAGGATAAGAGAAGTGTACACATATGTACATTAGTATAGTCATAGGTGACTTAGATCTTTGTTTGAGTAAGAATCTTGTACAAATTATCTATAAATACTTTGAGAAAAGTCGGGGCATGTATGAGAGCATATGTGACAATAGTTAGAAGCCAAGATTGAGGAAGTTAGAAGTCATGAGATAGAGAAAAAGTTAGTTGAGTTAGCTCTCATCACTCAGTTGTAAACTTTTCTGAGTAATTGAAAATCTTGCCCCCGATGTTTCTGCGTGTTCTCCTTCTACAGTAGATCAATCGTGAAATGCTTTTGTACAAGTCTAAGTTGGAAGGTGCTTGACCTCTGTACAAAGTTTTAGCTTCCAATTGCAATCAGGCTTAGAGAATTAAGTGCAGGAACATTCATATGTGAAGTGTGTTCACAGGTTCCTAAAACAGGCGCAGATTTTGAAGTTATTGTTTTGATCATTTCTCCCAGCACAGTTTAAAGTTTTGCATGAGTGAGGGCTTAATCTTTAAGTTGAAAGATAAGCTACTTATGGCTAGAAGCATTTTGTAAAACGGGTTCGACATTGTGAGAACCAAAGTTAAGAAGTTAGGGGTGTCAAATCGACTTCTCAGAAGTACAGATTTGGACATAGGTAACTTGTGAAGTAAATTTCTCAAGTTATACTAAGGCTTTTGAAGTAATTCAACTTGGAGGAGATGCGCAATCTCTAGGAGATGATTCATACAAAGTTTCATAAAAAACTTTACATGTTTGATAGGTCAATGTGGAGAAATAGTGCAGCAGACTTTTCTGTGTTTTATCTTTTTCACAGATTTTCTCAATTTTGATAATTTGGAGATTGGACCTCTAATTTAGTGAAGGTTTTGACTTACTCTTGGTATAGAGGTGCTCTAATCACAAGAGTAGGTTGTTCTTTTGGAGATTAACACTCTCCATCATACATTGATTGAACAGCACTCTTATCACCATCACATTTGACATCCTGCTCAAAAGTTAGCATGTGTCCTAGCAACTCATTTAAATCAGGAGTGAAATGCTCTAGTGACAATTGAGTAGACAAAATGAATGGCTTCCAATTTCGCATCTCCTCTCGACCCTGTGAGGATTTGCCTTACCAATTTATCCTCCTCAATATCTTCATCAATTGCTCCTAATGCATCTGCAATTTCCTTCATCCTTGTTACATAATCAGAACTGGATTGATAGGCCTTCTTCTTGAATGTGGTAAACTCTGCCCACAAAGATGCCTTCCTTGACTTTGTAGTATTTTGGAAATGCTCCTCCAAAGCATTCCATATATCACTTGCACTTTTAAGACCTCTAATATGAGCTAGCAAGTAGTCATTGACTCCCATGTAGATAATGCTCCTTGCCTCTTCATCCAAGTCTTCAAATCTGAGAGTTCATCCCTAGTTGGAACACTAGGATCTCTGAATTCTGGTTTTTCTTCTTCACCTGTGATGTAACATATCAGGTCTTTACTCATGAGATGAGCTTTCATCCTCATTGACCAAGCTGGATAGTTTTCTCTATCCAATTTCTCTATCTGAGGAGAATCTCCCATCCTTTCTTCACCTGTGTATTAAATTCTTCAAGCTTTATGAGGAATAAGTGTACCTTTACTTTGAATGAAATTCTTTTTGATCTTCTTGATAGCTTCAGGCCTCCTTTTGAAGCTTTTCCTTTAAGCTTTTCCTTTAAGCTTTCACCTTTTGAACCTTTAGATGTTGATTTCTGTATGACTACTGCAGTCCGGGTCCTCCTTTCTTCTATTTTGACGATTCCTGCTCTGATACCATTGATGGAGAGTGTTAATCTCCAAAAGAACAAGCTATCCTTGATGTTAGAACACTTCTATATCAAGAATAACTAAAATACCTTTACCAATTCGGAGGATCAATACCAGCTTATCAAAATTTTGAACTAACTGAAGAGAGTCACTACTCAGAAAGTCTGCTGCACATAACTCACTCATTGACTAATCAAATGTGTAAATTTTTTTATAAAGCTTTGCACAAGGTGTTGCCTATAGATTGCACACATTTTCCAAGTTAAATCATCTCAAAAGATTCACTAGATCTTGAGAAACGATTCACACAATTCACCTATGTCTAAAACTATACTTGTCTATAGTCGACTTTGGCACCTGTAACTTTTAATGCATAGTTCTCTCAAATTAAAACCCGTTTATTCAAATAGTTTAAGCCATAGGTATCTTACCTTCCAACTTAAAGAATGAATGCTTGTTTGCTCAAAATGTTACATTGTGAAAGGAGAACTCACCAAAACATTAGCATTGAATTTTGTGCCTGTTGCAACTTCACTTCTTCATATTTACACATGTAAATGTTCCTACTCTCAGTTCTCTCAACCTGATCACAATTAGGATCTAAAAAATTGTATACAGGTCAATCAATTATAGACTTAAACTTGTACAAAAGCATTTCACAAAAGGATACACACATAAGGAGTACTCAACAAAAGATGGGGTGCAATTTTTCTTGTTCTTTGAAAACTTTTACATCTGAATGATGAGAGAGATCTTCTACACTTCTAAAATGTCTAATGACTCTTACAACTTCTGATTCTCCTCATCTCATAATCTCTCATACTTGCCTCGACTTTCTACTTGTATATATAGGGATATATGTACAAGCTCATGACCATAACAAACGTATAAGTGAGCTAACTACAAATTAATGTACATATGTATACAAGTCTTCATTTCCTGAATATGCTCTATCTTCAATCTTAAACTGATGATCTTTTCTTCATCCTTTGACTTCATTTCTTTATCCAAAACATCAATTGGTGCTTGATTTGAACCAACATATATCAGGAACAACTCAAAACTTCAACCAATTTTGGAAGACCAATGCCAAATTACCAAACTTTGAACTAACTGTGAAGAAATTAATTATTCGAAAAAGTTTGCTTCACTTAATTCACTGATTGACTAATTAAATGTGTAAAGTTTTCTACAAGACTTTACATAAAGTATCTCCTAAAGTTTGGGCACCTTCTCCAAGTTAAATCTTTCCAAAAGATTCAGTAAATCTTGAGATTTGCTTCAAACAATGTACCCATGTTTGAAACTGCTCTTTTGTGTAGTTGACTTTGACACTTGCAACTTCTAATGCATGGTTCTCCCAAACTAGACCCCATTTATTCAAATGATTTTAGCCACAAGTAGCTTACCTCTCAACTTAAAGAATGATTTTAGCCACAAGTAGCTTACATTCTCAAAACTTTACACTGTGGAGGGAGATCTGATAATAACATTGACCACTGTTCACTTCTTCACATTTACACATGTAAATGTTCCTACTTGAAATTCTCTCAGCCTGATTACAATTAGGCTCTCAAAATTTGTACAAAGGTCACTCTACCATAGATTTAGAGTTTTACAAAAGAATTCATCAAGAAGATAAACACAAAAGGAGCACTGAGCAAAAGATCGAGGTGCAATTTTTCATATTCTCTTCTATTATGAGAAAGTATACATCTGATGTATGGATTACTTCTTCTTACTCTCTAAGTCTTCTAATGACTTCTAATTCTTGTCATACATCATCTCTACTACTCTTAGTACATCTATATCAAGTATATATAGATGTTTACATCTCGAATCATCAAGGATACAAAGTTTCTATGAACTGGTTACAAGATTAGTATACATGTATATACAAGTCTTCAACCACTAATCTTGAAGCCTCAGAATTTGATCTTTGCTTTATCATTTGACTTCAATCCTTTTTCCAAATCATCAATTGTTGATTGTCCTGCACCAAGAGCTCCCCCTCAATCATCAATTGTGATTTTCTCCATCTTCTTTATACTTGCCATGCCCTTGAACCTCTGTAACTTAGGTCCATCCAAGCCTTTGGTTAACACATCTGCAATCTGATCTTTTGTTGAATTATGTATGACTTCAATTTCTTTATCAATCACCTTCTCTCTTAAGAAATGATATTGAATGTCAATATATTAAGTTCGGGCATGAAATACAGGGTTAGCAGCTAGATACAATGAACTCATATTATCCCCATGAATAGTGGGTGTACTCTGAATGATATCAAAACTCTTCATGAGAGACTTCAACCACATAACCTCCTTTCCAGCTTCAACCATACCTTTATACTCTACTTCTGTGGATGACAAAGCAACTATATGTTGCTTCTTAGAACACCAAGAGATTAACGTATCTCCCACATAACATATATACCCATATGTTGATCTCCTATCATCATGATTACCTACCAAATCTGTATCACTATATATCTTGATCTTTGTATCTGATGTGAATCCATAATACAAACCTTCTTTGAGCATGCCCTTAATGTATCTTAGCACCCATTGTCCTGCAATCCAATGTTCTTTCCTAGGTCCAACTACATATGACAAATCAGGCCTAGTTAATGTAGCATAAATTAGACTACCAACCAAAATTTGATAAAGCTTCATGTACTTGAATTCTTCTCCTCCATATCGGCTCAATTTAAGATTCACCTTCATTGGAGTAAGTGCTACCGTGCAATCTTCCATTTTAAACTTGATTGGAAAATTCTTCAAATACCTATCTTGACTCACATATACTCCATGTTGAGTATATGAAATCTCCATGCCCAAGAAATATGACAAGTCTCCCAAGTCATTAATCTAGAACTCTTTCTCCATTTGCTTCTTAAGACTCTGTATGCCCTTCTCATCTGTACCTGTAAGAATTATATCATCAACATATATGCACATGTAAATGAACCCATCATCACTTGCTTTAACAAGCAAGCTACTATCTGCCTTAGACACTTGGAAACCAAGCTCCTTCAAGAACTTCACAAAAACCTTCTGGTTGCTCCATGAAAACATCATCTGAAATGTAACCATTTAGAACAGCATTCTTCACATCTAATTGACATAGCTTCCAACCTTTGCATGCAGCAATAGCTATGAGAGTCCTTATAGTTGTCATCTTTGCCATAGGACTATAAGTCTCATCATAATCTTCATCATATGTCTGAGCATACCCTTTCACAACAAGTCTATCTTTATACCTAGAAACACTTCCATCTGCATACCTCTTTTTCTTGTAGACCCATTTGCATCCAATGATTTTCTGATTATTTGGTTTAGGAACCAAATCCCATGTCTCATTCTCCATCAATGCATCATATTCATCCTTATTGCAGAGCTAAAGAGAACACAAAGTAGAGAAAAAGACGGGCCCCAAAATTTTTCCGATTTGGACACCCAATTGTTGTATTATAACCATTCTTGTAATATATTTTCCATTGTACATGCACTAGAGGAGTCCTCTAGATGCATCCCCACAGAAGATTAGAAACTTACCCATATAAAATAGTAGGAAATTAGTCTTTTAGTGAATAAAGTGCCGGTATCTTGTGTGAAAGGACCATTTTTAGGGCACAAGTATATAAGTCAATTTGTGACTCTTTGTAAAGACTTTTTTCCACTGTGAGAATAGAGAGCACAGAAATTCGAATTTGTGTCTTCTTCACTCTGTATCTTCTTCTTTGTGAGCTTGTATGCATGTGTATTGCTTGGAAAGAGTGTTAGGAAGTGTTGTCTATCCATGAAAGTGTTTGTTTGCTGTAGTTAAGGTGTGCTGAAGTGTAGGAAGTGCTGAAGTGTAGGAAGGTTTTCCCGTGACTCAGTATTTTGCTCATAACTTGAAGTAGGAGTTTCAAAATTCAGTGAAACTACAATCATTGGATGCATCTTCTCGAGAGCTTCGAAGCGGATATGCTATTTGCTATATTTGGAGTTCGGAGCTGAGAGAAAAGTCCAAATTACTGACGGCTGCTGCACCAAGTATCGTGACACCATGACCGACAGTTGAAGCTTGTTTGGATTAGTCTTTGCCTTGTTTGCACTTTTTGAGTAGTTCATTTGCATTGATCGTCACATGATTGCATGTCCTCATACACTCGGCTAGGTTTGTATACTCATCGGATTGATATTTAAAGCGTGAATCCCCACTATATGCACTTGAGGGGGATTGAGGTATAGTCTCTTTCTCCACAAGTCCCTAAGTTGGTACTTAGGTCAACACGTTTTTGGCGCCGTTGCCGGGGAGTGTCGAATCAAACCGAGGCATTCGTGTGATGGTAAGTAGCTTATTGCATTGAAGCAAGAGGAGGAGTGGTGATTTTCTCTTCTTTGGTAAGTCATTTTCAGCCGCACTTACTACTTCTCATTCTTGGAGTGTGTGTAGTGAGTTGTTAGTCTAGGGAAGTGAGTAGAATGAGTAGAGTAGGAGGAGCAAGGCAGTAGGCTAGGTAGTTAGAGTAGCTTTCACTCCTTGTTTTGTTGTTTTCATTTTCAGTAAGTAGGAAAAGTATGACAAACTCTTTTGCTAGTTATGGGCTCTTACTTCGTCGTCGACTCTTCCTTGTGAGCTGCCATACGTCTTCGCGAGTGCACACAGAGTTATTCATATGGTTCACCTCCCAGCCGCGCCCGAACCTCTTTTTCTCATCTCACATAATAATGAGAATTAAGACTTCTCTCTTCTTAGTCACTTCTACCTTTCTCCAATTAGATGCCATGTGGCACAAGTGCCACCTCATCCAAGAGGATATACATCCATAATATGACATTTCCTTCCCCTTGAAAGTATTTTCGTCCTCGAAAATGTAAATGAAATGTCCGTAATGGTAGAAGAAAGTGCTCGGACTCCCCTGAACCCAATGTACTCTATGTACATGGTCATCTCTGTGTGTTGTTTCCCATATCCTTCCCCTTAAGAAGCCTCATATGAGATTATCTCAAAGGTGGGAAACCGTCTGAGTGGTGCCTACTATCTCCCATATACACTCAACTTCCAAATTATCACTCCCATAACATACAACATCATCCAAATGACCTAAGTCCATATGATGTATCCTCTATGGAGTAATAATATGAAAAGCAAGTGCAAAGTGCCAAGCTCATAAGCTTGACCATACCATAATGGAGATAATAAACCATAGAATCCTATGAAATATAGAACAAAGTCCCATAACAAGTGACTCAAAACCCATCTAAGACTAAATGATAGATTGCCCTCATAACACTCTAGATCTTCTTAACCTTGAGTGTGCTCACAAGGAATAGTTTCCTCTTAAATACCTTGTGACTATGCAATTCCATCATGTAGCTCATATATAAGAATTTCTTGATGGTAAAATGCAATTTCTACATTTCACCAACCGAGAAATCTGTGGTTTGTCATCCTTTACCATTGGACTAGGTTCTATTGGAAGAGCATCTATTGGCACTTGTGCAAACTCTAATATTTCTCTTCCCTGTAGTTTGCCATATGAATGCAGAAAGCATTCCCTTTGAGATTCAGATAATACCCATCCTCCTAACTGATGTTTACTCATCATACTCATGATGTAACACCAACTAAGAGTTTGGTACCCTAATAGGTTAGATATATTCCTATCTCCTAGAAACTCAAAAGAGAAGTATCATCAATCTACTCCCAATCTAACTAATGTCAATAACTAGATTATCTCATCTAGTCAAAGAACATCACTGAAAATAGCATAACTGCTTCTTTCTAGAGTTTACAAGTGAGACTCAATCTAACCATCATGATTAACTGATCTCTTTCTTGAGTGCCACTTCTATCTAGACGACCCTAAAGTGAGAAAGAAAAACTCTCTCTCTCTCTCTCTATTCAATCTCTTCTAAGGGAAAGAGCTCTAGTAGTGGAACCTATTCCACTTTCCCTTTCCCTTTGAAAGAGATTCTGTTGAATCCATTTTCTCTACTCATCCATAGTTGAGAACATGCACATAAGTTCTCCATACTTTTCCTTCCAAAATAGTGGAGAATCATACTTCCATATGAAGGAAAATTACATTGAAATGTAGAGAAAATGAATTCCTTCTGAAAAATAGACTAAGAGATGTTTTCAAAACACCTCTTCTATCTAAAGGAAAACATACTCTGTTCTTCTCCTATGAAGAAATCATGTTTTCCTTTCCTTCTTTCTCTCCCAAAGAGCAAGAGCTAAAGTGAGACAATTCTGAGCTAAAGTAAGATCTCTCGTCGATCTCCGAGCTGATTCCCACTTTCTCCTTTCCTTAAAAGAGAAAATCACGAATTTATTTAGTCCTCTCTTCCATAACTAATGCATAATCCCTCATCACATATTCCTATGAAGGTGTATGTAGTGAAGAGTGGAGAAAATAAATTCCTAATAAGGGTCAAAGCCCTCTACTAAAATGGTCAGCAATGATGTGACATGATACCGTAATCACATGTGTATCCATAGTAAAGAACTATCTCTGCCAACCATACTCTGTGCATGGATCTATACGATCCAATCAAACTGATGGAATTATCCTTCCTGAAAAACTAAAAAATGAGTATGTGATACCAATGGTGATAAAATCACCTATCACATTCTCTAGTGGAAGAATAAATCTTCCCCATACTATGAAGGATAACTCCCAATCCTAGTAGGAGATGTCTACTAAGAGCTCTCCTCTGATCTAGTGAGACATGATGCCATGAATGATGAGTCCTTTTCATCCTTGCCATAGAAGAAGAGTGCTCAAAGGGAAGTCATTTCCACCGTCCCATACCAGTGAAAACTTCTTCCAATTCACAGTACCATACCTACACTAAACCGGATATATATTCCATATAATGGAATATGTAGGTGAATTCTAATGAATCCCATATCCTAAAATCATATCAGTGGACTCATATGAGTCCCATGTCCTCGAACTAGTCAGTTTGGTTCTAGTCAACAATGTGACAATGGATATCCCTTTCTATTCCAAACCAACTTGTTCCTAGGTACAAAGACTGAGTCTAAGTACCTCTCTGTAGATCCCAATATACATGTATATGTATTGGGTACCCCAATTATTCCTGACTAAGGGATCTATGCTCTATACCATAGAGCTAGTGCCATGCCTATGGCCTTCTTAACCATCACTCGAATCACATAAGCACCCGTCGATGCTATCTCATGAAACCCATCTCTGAGATCCCATCTTATTGGTTTCCTTATTAGTGTAGCAAAAATGCTTCACTACTTGCTCAAGTGATGTATATCAGTGAAACTAATCACTCTTTGGGTATTCATCATGATACCCCATAGTCTCTTAATTCTACTGTGAGACTCTTGTGAAGATAAATAAATCTTTACTACCTTGGAGATTATCCTAAATGTATCTCCCGTGCCTCTATGCAACTTCCTAAACTTATAGGATTGCTTGTGCACACTACTAATGGTGAAGGTGTAGCTCCTTCCGTTAACAATCCTATAGTCTAAATCCATAAGGATTTTGTGTAGGGATCATGTTACTACTGAAGTTGCCTTATATATACTACTATGATGGTCCTAAGTCCATCAAATACATGCTTATAAGCATGCATACACCTTATTGAAGTTTGCAGAATGGGCATGTTACCATGCCATAACCTTCTTGCCTAAAGGCAAGTGCGTATATAACGCCATGAGGGGGGAAAAATTTCGACAGCATTTCCCCAGGAAATGGAATCCCAAAAAAAAATTAAACCATAGCTCAGTGGCACAAAGGCCACCCAACGACATAGGGCTTGACAGGCCCATGGCATGCACGCCATAAACTCATATATGGATTCCATGACCTGCAAAAACATAAAAACAAATGTTGGCAACCATTCTCTGTGTTGCCTAACCATATAGTTTCTACAATCCTGTTTCCTGCAAACAATCAAAAAGTATACTTCTTTCCTGTCGATCCATACTTTAAGAATTTAAACAATGATCAAAATTTGATGTATGCAATCCAATTTATGCATGGATATACAAAACATGCCATAACATAAAGTAAAATGACTGAAGCATAAAGGATACGTCCCTGAATAATTTTGTATTGGAGTTGCATGCATCCAGTTCTTCTCGATGGGCTTCGAGACCTCTGCACCTTCCTCCTCAGGTCCTTACATAAATTTTGAAGTGTCCGAAAACATTGGAACACTCCCCAAAACATAAAATATGATCAGGTGATTACCAAAATAATGCAAATTTAATCAAAAAATGCTTTAGTAATCTTTCTTTAGATCTTCAAAATCCACTTTAGGACCTGAAAATGTTCATAAACTGAAATATATAGCATGCGCAAAGAAATCGAAGTGAAATTACTCAAATCGCCTTCCCGGTTTGAAAGATATGGCTCCCGGAAGGTAGTCGCCATAAACTGTTCAAACTTTGCAGAGATGTTCAGAGCTGCAAAAATACTTATTTTTCCGAATTTCTTTTCATAAACTGAAATTAGACATTGTGCTCTTCGAAACGAGCCATAGCACGTCCAATTTTGAGTTTCCTAGCCCAAGATATGGCCATTCCAAGTGGGACATGCCAAACTAGTGGACTGTTGTAGGGGCTGGAAAAAGTGTAAAAATGTGATTTTTGGGGTGCCCAAAAGTATTCTTTCATCAAGCAAATGCTAAAACTCTCTCCATAATCTCAGAGAGTGATATATGAAGATGCTTAGGCCTATTTTCACCTTTCCAAATCCTCACTTCATGCATGCTAATTTGCTCCCCAAAAGAGGCTTAAATCAAGATTTTTGCTTTTATGCAAAAACTTAAATGGGAGCTTAGCAAACTTCTAGTCCACTCTAAATGTGGATTTCTTCTTGGATTTTCTCTTCTCCAAGATAATTCATACACCATAAGTCATGTGTGTATGCATTAATCCCTAGGAGCCTCTTAAATGGTGTCAAAATTAACATTAAATTTTTTCCAAAAAGTGCGGGAAGGGGGTCTTTGAGGAAGTAAAATTCCTCCTTAACTTATCATTTTGATGAATCTAATGATTCGCCTAAGAATTCCATACACCATACTCTCAGTATATATACTTTTTCCATCCATCCGTAACTATCGCACCTATTTTTCCCTCTTCCAAAATGGGAATTTCTTAGATTTAGGTGCTGAATTTTTTGTCAAACTGTGATGGAAGGGGGTTTTGTGGAGCTTCAAACTCCCATGAAACTGAGGTATCTTTTGGATTTCTTGATCTTGCATGGAAGTCAATACACTATATTATAAGTGTGCATGGTTTTTTCCATAAATCTATGAAAAATCCCGCTTCATTTCCCCTTCCCGAAATGGCTACTTACCAAAAATAGCCCCTGAAAATTATGTAAAAATCATAAAAATAGGCTACTCTGGAGGTGCTTAAAGCTTACCCTTTTTTGTAATTTGAGGGAATTCTTGACTAAAGATGAGAGTTTATATGCCATACTCTCCATACATGTAATGTCCTCCAAGAACTTGGCCCTCTAGCCCTTCCTTATCCCTCTCAAAAATAGAAATTCTTACGGAAATTCAAAAACACTCAAACCTGGAATTTGAAGACAACCTTTTTTCTTTTATTATTGGAGCTTCAAGGATGGGAGCAAAGAGCAATCCTTCTAGGTGTCCAATTATGTCTTCCGTCGGCTTTGGGTATACTGATCCTTCCTCTTTCACCTTCCAAAAAAGAGTTTCGTTGAATTGATTTCCTTTGGTCACCTTGAACTCCCATATCTTCAAAAAGCTCAAACCATCCATCCTCTCTTTTCTTCGAAATTGCCTCTCCTCTGGCAAGTATGGACAATAACATAAGGGGAAAAGGTGAAGGTGATCCTATCCCTTTTCACCTCATCTGCAATTGAACGTGTGGGCAGTCACCAGATCGAGTCTATATATTGATTGCGACAATCTCTGACACCGAAAATGAATGGGCGCCTTGGATATGCCATGGAGCTCTCATTTAAGTGGCAAGGGTTCGATTCCCCTACAGCGCAGCTACGTGGTCGCCGTCCCCTGTAGCTCTGATACCACTATGACAAACTCTTTTGCTAGTTATGGGCTCTTACTTCGTCGTCGACTCTTCCTTGTGAGCTGCCATACGTCTTCGCGAGTGCACACAGAGTTATTCATGTGGTTCACCTCCCAGCCGCGTCCGAACCTCTTTTTCTCATCTCACATAATAATGAGAATTAAGACTTCTCTCTTCTTAGTCACTTCTACCTTTCTCCAATTAGATGCCATGTGGCACAAGTGCCACCTCATCCAAGAGGATATACATCCATAATATGACAAAAGCCAAGTATAAAAGCCAAAAAACTGCCATTTGGAAATCACTTGTCTTGTAAGCAAGTATCGTGCGAGGAGCTGCCGAGTATCGCGTTTGATCTATACAGCGATCGGGAGTGTGCTGAGCAAGAGGGGGTGTTAGGAGTGTTGGCAAAGAGTATCCAAGGTAAGCAAACTCACCTCTTACTCATAACTTCTCAGGAAATCAAATTTTTCAGAACAAAACGATCTGCGTCAGGTATCGTTTAGGACTTACAGGGGTAAAAAGGTGTGAGTTGAATGAATCAGAGAGTGAGGAGAGGGTAGAAGAACTTGTAAAACATCTGTGTGCAATCAAAACTTAAATAATCTAGCAAAAATTTGAAAAAGGGTCAAGTATCGTGTTCTCCCGCGGTCGAGTATCGTGATACTTGGCAAGTATCGTGATCTCCTGTGGTTGAGTATCGCGATATTTCCCAGATACCGTGTATCGTGGTCCATCGATCGCGATACCTATCAAAGATCGTGTATCGTGCTGTGACCGATCGCGATACCTACTGTGTATCGTGATCTATCGATTGCGATACTTGAGAACTATCGTGTATCGCATTGGACAAGTATCGTGTATCATCTCAGGAAAGATTGTGATACTTCCGAAATATCTTGTATCGTTTGAGCCAAGTATCGTGTATCGTGTCTTCACAAATCGCGATACTTTGTCACCGATCGTGTATCGTCTTTTTCGAAGTATCGTGTATCATGGGGTCCAAGTATCGTGATTGCCAGGTATCGAGTATCGTGGTCCATCGATCGCGATACTTGCGAAGTATCGTGTATCGTTATAGTTGAAGTATCATGTATCGTGGGCATCCAGAGATCGTGTATCGTGGTCCCCGATCAAGTATCGTGTATCGTTTGGATTCAAAGATCATGTATCATGTAACTTAGCAGTCAAGTATCGTGACTTGAGAAAGTTCATTTTCAGTCAATTCCCAGCCAAAATTTTTCTGGAATTCTAATCCATAGTGAAGAGTTCTAGAAGCTAGAGGTTAGCAAGGACTGATCAGAGCTGTGAAGTGGATGAACCTGAGATCTGGAAGAACCCTAGGAAGCCGAAGAAGTGTAATCTCTTCTGTAGGTAGTGTAGCCGAACCAAGTAGCCGTTCACATTATTCTGAGACCTCCAGTGAGTCAGAGGAAGAAATTCCCATGGCTTCAGAGGATATGCAGAACACAGTACCCATGATTGGCATGATGTCAATCATTGAGGGAGAGTATCGGACCTCCTTGGAGTACGAGAACACCAACCAAAATGAGATCCCTATCTATTTGGATGGTCTAAACAGATCAATGGCCAGACTGAAGAAGGCTTCAGAGGCTTACATAGTGCCTAGGCCAGCAGTCAAGTGTGTAGGAGGATTTTACATGGACAAAAGAGATATCCAGTATGTTGTCACGGAGCACCCGGAAAACATTAATGAACATGGTGAAGAAAATAATTCTTCAAACTTAAATGGAGGAGGGAATGAAGAGCAAGTAACTACACCTAGAGGGAGATCTACTGTTGCTAGAGTCTGGAGAGGAGACCTGATTCCCCAAGATGACTCCCTAATGGATGTATATTTGATCAATGGGATGGAGCATCTTCTTAGAGCACATTCTTCAATATGGGAAGCTGCCCCTAACCCTGTCACCATCTATGAGTTACAAGATCCTGATTTCCCCACCATCATCACATATTTGGACAAGAATCAGAGAAGATATTGGCCCTTAACAGAATTAGAAAGAGCCGAGTTGAAATATCAGAATATCCCAGTGTTCCCCCCTAGGGACCAAGCCACTACTTCAAGAAACCCACTTGGAACATCTCAGAATGGTTCATATCAACAGTCTGGACAAACACAACAAACACAAGAAACACAAATCCCGGTCAGACCACATGTGCAGTTTGCAATGCCTGCAAATAATCCTAATTACCGACCTCAACCACCTGTTGACCCAAGACATGGAATGCCTGCCCCAGTGAGACCACCGGTAGCAAGAGGACCAGGCATACCCATAGGAAGACCAATTTTCCCAGTAATGCCTAGACCGCCTGAAGCAGGAAGAAGATTAAGGCCAATTCAAGTTGCCAAATGCATGAGAAACCACTATGATGGCTCTAGTGAACCTTACAATCATATAGCTGAATTCAAACAAGTAATCAGAGCCGAACAAGTAGAAGATTTCTTGATCCAATATGAGTCCTTTGGTCTTACGTTGTCAGACATTGCGTTAGCATGGTTTCAGCCATTGGACCCTAATAATTTTCAAAACATGGAACAAGTCTATCAAGAAATGATTGAGGAATTCACTAAGTCAGGAATTAAAAACAACTCATCATCATTGATCCATAGCTTTAAGCAAGCCCCTACAGAATCAGTAAGGATGGCTGCAAGAAGATTCAAGCAGTATGTGGACAGATGCCCAGTAGAAGAGAGACCTACCCAAAATAAAATGGTGTCGTTATTTTTGGAAGGATTATTGAACGGATCATTAAGATCTCTGGTATATGTAAAGAGAGTTCAAACTTTGCAAGAATGCATGAAGGAATGTATAGACCTAGAAGACAACCTAGCAGAAGACCTGACAATACCTCGAGGTAGCATGAAAAGTGAAGATTCGGCCAGTAGCACATCAAACCCGAAAAACAATGTAGAGGAAATAGCCGAATTAGTAGCAAAGAAGCTGAACGTTCAAGGACAGAGGAACTACCCCAATAACCCTCTAAGAGTGGCCATGCTCAGGAGATGTATGCAGTGTGGAAGTGATCATCCCTCTCACTTGTGCACTAGGGGAGTAGTCCCACCACCTGCTTATGCTTATAATAGACCCACCGTCCCAGGACCTCTATAATATTGTAGTATAGAACAAAAATATACCAATCACAGCACAGAAAACTGCCCTTACAATAGGCAATCAAGACCAGCACAGCCGTATATGAGACCTTATGGATACCTTCAGAGAGAGCAAGGAGGTGAAGCATGGAGATACCCTACCTATCAGCAGCAGGCACCAGTGCCACGACCATATGTGTATCAAGGATACACCCAACCACAACCAGTACTAGGACAACAACTGCCCCATCCTCAGAATGTTGTCCCAGTCAAGATAGCTCAACCTGAAGAAAACCTAGAGAGAGCGATAGTCCCAACCACACCATTGGCTAGTAATGAACCATATGATTCTTCTTACGACCATAGTCAAGGAGCATATCCCAATTATGAAAGCTCTGTGATGGAATATGGACAACTGTATGAACCATACGCCTATGGCATGGAAGTACCAGATAGTTCCTATGGATATGAGCAGGACTATGTGTCACTAATGTACACAGCCCCTAGAGCAACCATACCACCCCGACCCATGAACAGACTGCCTGTGCCCAGAGGACCATGCTACAGATGTGGAGGTGATCACTATATCAGAGAATGCACATTGCCAAACCCACCACCACCACAACGAGTTTGGGAAGGCTACTGTAGTGATTGTGGTAAGGAGCACCTTTTCAGAGATTGCCCCAAGAACCCCAACAAGGTTACATCCAACGTGCAAATCAATGTGATAGAATTAATCGAATCATCAGGGAGCGATAAGGAATACACTGTACCATTGAAGGCGATAATAAGAGCCAAAGCTAGAGAGACCCCAGAAAAACCTGAAAAACACAATCAAAGTAACCTAGAGATGAGTACACTCACACCTCAGAGAGTTGAAGACTCGGACGAGCCGGAGAAAAGTGTGGTAAGTAAAAGAACACAAAGATGGAAGAACCGTAGAGATAGGATAAAAGAAAAGAAGTTACTACAGAAGAAGGTAAATGAGAAGAATGAACAGAACCCAAAAGGGGAACAGAAAATTGAAGAAGAAAACAAAAATGGAAAGTATAAAAAAGAAGAGGTTGGATCAGTCTTAGCAGATCCCATGCGTGAAGAATTAGCCATGTGGATTCAGGCATACAAGGCACGAATAAGAGCAGGACCTACCATAGAACAACACTGGTGTAGGCATTGCCGCTAGAGAAATCTGGGAGAAATGGGGAAAACCAGCTTTAAGACCAATGCGAATGAAGATACAAATGGCCGACGGACACACAGAAAGACCCTTGGGATTATTGGAACAAGTAGTTTTCACCACATGCGGAGTTGAATTTGAACACACCGTAGCAATATGTCAATTTGAAAGGGCAAGCAACTATGAAATGATACTTGGAAGACCTTTCATGAGACAGCTAAAGGTTGTGCAAGATTGGGGAAGGATGCGGTATACCTACAACATGAAGGAACCACCACAAGAATAAATCTTCACACTTATACATATCAAGATGTTCCCCCCTTACAATGGAATCAAATTCATAAGGAAGAAGACGAGCAGTCAATTCACAGCACATGTTCTAGTGACCAATCTTGGATGAACGAGGACACTCATCTATGGATATGCCAAACTGCCAAAAAGGAAGAGGATAGGAGAAAGGGATGGCAGCAAAGGCAAGGCGTAGCTAGGTCTGTACAAGATCCAGCTTACATGCCTCAAGTCTTTTTGGATGAAGAGTTTGAACCTCATGGTTGGATGGAGATTTTAGAGACCCTCGATGTATGTGTGAATGAAGAAGTAATAACTATGAATGAATGTATTGATGAGGAAGGATATGACGTTAGTCTTTATGTAGTAGTCCTTCAGGAGGCAGAAGAAGGAGAAGTGATAGAGAAAGAATGGAAGGAGGACTATGAGAGCATTGAGATGGAGCCAGAACCGATGGAACCAGAGGACGAAAATAAAAAAATAGGTACCACAACTAACGAAAACAACCAGGAACCTACACAGGAAGAAGAGCTGGAGTTAGATAAAGAGCTAGAGGATGAAGAAAACAAGCCACAAGATCAGTTTGAAGTGCCAGCTCACTTCAAAAAATATGAAGTAGAAGAGAGAAAAATTGCTATTCAAATGCCTAAAAGAGAGGCACAGCCAGGAATAGCCTATGACAATAAAGAACAAACCAAGAAGATAGTAGTAATGTTAGAAGAAGGAGAAGAACGATGTACTTTCATAGGACAGGATGTCTCAATGGAGGAAGAACAAGAGTTAATACGCCTCATAAGGGAATATCGAGATGTCTTTGCTTGGACCTATAAGGATTTGAAAGGAGTAGATCCATCTATATGTGCCCATAGAATTCCCATGACATCCGAAGCCAAACCTTCTAAACAAAGACCATATACATACAATGATGTGTATTCAACAAAGATAAAGGAAGAGATAGATAAATTGTTAGATGCGGGATTCATATATGAGATTGAGCACACGGAATGGGTATCACCTTTGGTGGTTGTACCGAAAAAGAATGGGAAGTTACGAGTGTGCATCAATCTGAAGAAAGTAAATGCTACGACCATAAGGGATAGTTACCCATTACTAATTACGGATCATCTGTTGGAAAGAGTGGCAGGGAAGGAAGTTTATAGTTTTTTGGATGGCTTTTCAGGATATAATCAGGTAGCCATTGCTCCTGAGGACCAACACAAAACCGCTTTCGCAACTGAATGGGCAGTGTACGCCTTTAGAGTCATGCCTTTTGGTCTAACTAATGCCCCAACCACCTTCCAAAGATTGATGTGCCATGTATTCAAAGAGTTCCTGAGAAAAAGTATGGAGGTATATGTGGACGATCTATGTACTTATTCAGCTATACGATCAGAGCACATCCTTGAACTAGAAAAGATCTTTGCCAAGTGTCGACAATACCGAGTATGCCTCAACCCAGAAAATGTGTCTTCATGGTTTGACAAGGAAAAATATTAGGACATATTGTCTCTAAAAATGGAATTTCAACTGATGAAGACAAAATCAAAGTAATTCTGGATTTACCAAGACCAAAGACTGCTAAAGAAGTTCAAGCATTTATGGGACACTGTGGATACTACCAAAGATTTCTACACATGTATGCCATAATTGCTAGACCTCTCTATGCACTCTTGACTCAATTTAATTGGACCGAAGAATGTGAGAGAGCCTTTAATGAGTTAAAGAATCGATTGAGTTCAGCACCAATCCTTCGAGTACCTAATTGGAATAAGCCATTTCACATTCATGTGGATGCTTCCAAGTTTGCCATTGGTTGCATCTTAGCTCAGCCTACAGATACAGGAAAGCTTGACCACCCTATAGCCTATGCCAGTAGACAATTAAATCAAGCAGAACGCAATTATACCACCATTGAGAGAGAAGGCCTAGGGATGGTGTACGCAGTCAAAAAGTTCAGACATTACTTGTTGGCAAACAAATTCAAATTACTCATTGATCATCAAGCCCTATTGTACTTAGTCAATAAACCTTGCAATACAGGAAGATTAGTACGATGGTTTCTATTATTGATGGAATTTGATTTTGAAGTAGTAGTCAAGAAAGGAAATACTCACATAAGAGCAGATCATTTATCAAGAATGACACATGGAGAACCACCCATAGGAGTACCCGATGATTTGCCAGATACATACCTTTTTAACCTGGAAGTATGTCCCCAATGGGCAGAAAAGTTGATCCCTATACTCACGCATGGACCTAAAGATGGGATCACACCAAACCGAACCCAAGACCTTTGGAAGACTAAAAACCTTCATATCATTGCAGGAAATTTGTATCACCAAGATTCAAGTGGATTACTCATGAGATGTGTAGAAGAAGAGGAACAAGAAATGTGGCTTCAGAAAGCACATGTAAATCAATGGAAAACTCACTTGAATGCAAACGGAACATGGCAAACCTTGAGGAGATTAGGCATATATTGGCCGACCATGCAGAGAGACGCACACAACTATGTATCAGCTTGCCAAACTTATCAAGAACAAAGTCCAGAAGAGAACTCCACTCTATGCTATTCCACAATAGCACCAAGATGGAGCATGCCCCTGGTAAAGTTCTTAAAGACCCAAGAATACCCAGAAGGAGCCACTTCAGCAAGGAAACGTGCACTTTTAGAATAGAGCAAGGATTTTGCCATTATAGGAAAACAACTTTTCAAGCGAGGGAGAGATAATCAATTACGTTTGTGCATTCATGAAGACGAATATCTTGTTGTTTTAGAGATGGCACATACAGGAGCTGCAGGAGGGCACTTCTCTGCAAATAAAACAGCAAAAATGATCCTCTTTGCTGGAATGTGGTGGCCAACTCTACATCAAGATGCCTTAACATATGTGCAATGATGTGATACTTGTCAACGAACAAAATATCCAATTAGAAGAGATGAGATGCCACTGAGACCCATGATGAGTGCCAGAGCTTTCACTAAATGGGGAATAGACTTCATAGGACCTATTAGCCCACCAGTGAAAGGATCCCATGCCGAATATGTAATTGTAGCCACAGACTATCTGACCAAATGGATTGAAGCCAAAGCAACCAAGAAAAATGATGCAAGAACTACGACCAAGTTTCTCTTTGAGAACGTTTTCACTAGATTTGGACTACCGATAGAAATTGTGAGTGATAGAGGTACACACTTTGTGAATGAAGTTATAGAAGCCTTACTAAATGAATTCTTGGTAATTCATAAAAAATCAGCTCCCTATCACCCACAAGCCAATGGACAAGCTGAAAGCTCGAATAAAATCTTTTGTACAGTTCTCACAAAAATTGTTAACAATGGTAGATCTGATTGGGATAAGCAATTACATCATGCTTTATGGGCATTTCGGGTAGCCTATAAAACCGCCATAGGCACTACTCCTTTTAACTTAGTATATGGACAAAATGCTATTTTGCCAATTGATTTCTTAATTCCCACTCTCAGAGTAGAAACCACTTACGAGTGGACGGGACATGAACTATCAGCTCAATTGGATCAAATAGAAAAGCTTCACGAAACTAGGTTACAAGCAGTAGCAGGCATTTATGCTGCTAAACGACGACAGAAAGCCTACTTTGATGCTCACATTAAGGAAAAAAATTTGAAGGAAGGAGATTTAGTTTTGGTGTATACCTTGAAACAACACGCTAAGAAGTTGCAGAAGAAAGGATATGGCCCATTAATCATCAATCACATATCTACAAGTGGAGCCATCAGCTTAGCAACCCTAGATGGGGATGTATTACCAAACTATATCAGTGGATGTCGAGTGAAAAAATATCTAGAACCGTTGACTGAAGAAACAATGTCACGACTAATCAAGGGTAAGAATAGACGTATTGAGGAGGAAAGGATACGAGAAGAAGCAAGACAGGAAGCCCTAGAACGGATTAAGAAACGGAAAGAGTGGATGAGAGAGAGAGATGAGAGATATCGATTAGGGAAAGCACTCATCCCAATGGCTAATTTTAGAGCCACTGAGAACACAACCATATTTGAATTTGGGAGCAGGTAAAACGGAGTACCACTTGGTGGATGCTCTAATTGACACAGGAGCTGCCATAAGCTGTATCAAACTTTCTTTGACCCAGAAACTCAAGGAGGACTTACGTCCATCGAGGGCACAATTGATAGGAATAGGAGGAGCAATTACTCAGTGCATAGGTGAGATCACCTTACCTCTGCATCTTGGCAACAACACTATGAAAAAGAAACTGTTAGTGTGTCACGATGAGGATTTACTCGAAGATGTAGTGTTGGGTCAAGACTGGATTTACGAATATGAGGTGACCATTCAGTTGGCCTTAGGATATATCTCAGCCAGGATAGGACATCGTGAAGTATTCAGTTTGCTAGACGAACGACCAATAAAAGTCGCAAGCATAGAGCCAAAAATTCACTCTACTGAACAAAGTTATGAGTGTATGTTCAATAGCACTATAGATACCCCTTCCTCAAGTATTTGATATGAGGACACATTGATTCTTGCTTGCATTCTATCTTCTAGTCTAGCAAGTCACAAGAGTGTCAATCAATCTGAATCCTGCCCTAGTGAAGCACCATGCACAAGAGAGACTAGTACTCAGTAATTCAAGGTCTGTACCTATTAGAACATACCCTATTCCGTACACCAAACAAGTGTGGATAAGAAAGGATCAAAAGGATGCGTATCTTCAACAACAGAAACATCTTCGACATTAGAGCAACCAATCAAATAAGAAAGCAAATCATTTTGAGCACCAAAGTCAACAACGAAGTGCTAGGATATGGATTCCAAAGAAAGTAGTAGCCGCCCAACCGGATCGAGTACAAATATGGATTCCAAAATCATGTGCTCCAAAGACACTAAACAGAAACTATGAACCATTGCAGAAGAAGAACAAATACCAATATGGTCTACGAGCAAAACAGCCAAAGAAGAATAGCAACAAGAAAAAGAAGGAGTCGATGAATACAACACAAGCCAGTCCAAGATTCAAGAAGCAGAAAGAGCAACCGTCCAACAGGAGAAGCACCACATTCATCAGGAATGTGCAGAATATAATACATTCGAACAGAATGAGACAAATTTGGGTGCTGAAAGACAAGAGAGACTGCATGCATCATCCAACTACTTCCAGTTGCACACATATGGAGTTGTCAGGACCCAAAGTATGCATGATAGGCCCACATTACAAGGCCAAGCATTCGGCACATCTTTCTTCTATTTCAGGATAGTCGAGCACATTTTCCTCTTGGGAAATAGGAGAGCACTTGTACATACATTAAGAAAATCACTCTAAAAAAATAATAACCGCTTCAGCTATGATCTAACTTTTTTGTTTTTCCTTTCACATGAAAACATAAAAAATCTATAAAATATGGAAAAATCCAGGTATTACCTTTCTCACACCCACGGGAAAGGGACGACACCATTCACTTGGAGCAAGGTCAAGCGTATGACGAACAAATAAAGGAGGATTTCTAAGAGTTTCTGGCCACTAATTCATACTCTATATTGAGTGCAGATGGCATCTACTAATTCTGAAGCTACGCAAGAGGAAGAGTTCCAGCTTCTTCCACTCGAATCTATAACAAAAGCAAGAGGACATTGGTTTCGGGATGACCAACCAGTGACAGACCTCATTTTCATGGCCACTATCAAGATCATGGATAGGGATCACTATTTCCCTATCATGTCGCAAGAGTTCAAAACTATAATACAAGGATTACCGCATATCGAAGATGTATGGACACAGGCAGGCCTAGAAGCATTCCTCAAATTGACGATTTATCTACCAGGTTTTCAAAGGTGTACACAAGTAATGAATACACTACAGCCTGCAACAACAAAGATATCAGTTCCAGAAGCACGAGTATTGGATAAAGTAGGAACATGGAAAACCATTCAATTCACCCATGAACTAATCAACAAAGCCTTCGGATGGAATCAAGACGGAATCACTAATGTCAAAGAGGAATGCCATGATCCTAAGTCATTTTTAGATATCAACAGGACTGATATTGAAGAGGCTGTTCGCCTGGTGCACCAACATTTTTGTTTCCCAAGTATGCACAGATATACTGCACCACAAAAGATTGTTGTACAGTTACTCTCGCATGCAATGAGACAAGTGGGAAATAAAGTAAATATGACAGGCTATGTCCAAGAAAGATTATTTGAAGCCCAAAAGAAGTGGGGCCAGAAGAAGTTTCTAAATGGGAGTTCAGCTTTAACATTACTTATATATGAAGCTCTTGAGATGAAAAACTGCTTACGTGAAATGCCAACCTCAGAAGGCCTAGCCAAATATGCTAAATCTGCTACGGTCCCTAAGAAAAAGAAAGCAGTTGTTATGGTTGAAGAAGCAGAACCAGTTCACAGAAACCCATGAGGGGTACAAAGCGTCTAAGAGAGGAAGAAGCCCAAGCTACACCCCAATCAAAGCGGACACATGTTCTTCCAACGATTACGAGAACTCAAATGCCTATTACTAAGAGAGATCTCTCTGCCGCCTTAGAAGAGACACATCAGTACATGCAAGGGCAAGTAAATCTGAATGTTCAAGGTCATCATTATAGACAAGCAAGTCAAGAGAAACAACAAATGAATAAAGAAAAGTCCCCAAAACAACCTGGGAGATACAAAGAACTGAGATGATTCTAGTTCCAATACAGAATCCAGTCCTGAAAAAGATGCTCTAGACACTGACATAGGGACAGAAACTCATGAAGAAGAATGGACAGAGACCAATCAAATCGAAGTGATGCCGGACAACCACGAAGCAAATGAAAAGAACGTAGAAGAGTCTAATAAGTCTGAGCATGTCATTCAATTGAATGATACTACAAAAATCAGCATCAAAGAAGCTCCAACCACTGTTACATATGCAAAACCACCTATCAAAGAGGACAGACAAACTCCAAAGAACGCGGATTCGGAGCTAGTACAAAACAAAGAACAAATTGTGATTGAGGTACCAGATGATACACCTCAAGGAAACATTGAACACATGGTGGCTGAGCCAAGGATCCAGCTTCAGATTAGGCAGCCCCATGACACTGTGTTACATGTGGCACAGGGCAAAGATGTCACAACCGGCGAAGAACCGAGTATCCCGAAAACATGGCTTAATGTGGATGTCACTCAGCTGAAGCCTGTAGTCAAGCAAATGATTCAGACAGCGATGGATACACAACAGCAGATGATGGACCTAGATGCAGATTATGATAAGGCCATGAGAGAAAAAAGTCAATTCCAAATAATGAGCGAACAATTGTCATCGCAATTAATCCAGGCTCAAAAGGAAATAACAGTCAAAAGCACGGAATTGCTAGAATTCAAAATGCAATATGACACATTAATCACTCAGCATCACCAACTCCAAGCAAAGCTCGCAGATTTACAGAGATTACATGATGCAAGCGAAGCTGACAAAGAAAGAATGAAGGCTAGAAGCACTCTACTTGAGACACAGCTCAAGTTATACATGGAAGAGAATGACACTTTACGAAGCAGGAATAAAGAATTGATGAAATCTTTGTTATATGATAAACCGATCGAGCAACATGAATTATCTGAAACCAAAGAAAAAGAATTAAGAGATCAGCTAGCACAACATGCAGATCTGCTGAAACAAGAGCAAGAATTGAAAGCAGAATCAGAATGGAAGCACAGTCAAGAAATAAATGAATTAAAAAAGCAGTTGAATACAGCACATGGGAAACTTGCAGCAAGCTACAGTGAAAACATGGATAATGTCGCTGAAATCGGAAATGAATTGCTTGCAGCAAAAGAAGCACTCAGAGCAGCCATGCAGGAAAATAAAGAGAAGACTGAACGCATAGAGCAATTAGAAATTCAAATCAATCAGAACGCAGCGATCGGGACACCAGTAGTGCCAGCTAAGGAAAATCCTACTGACGAGGTAGAGGTACGTCCTCTATCTCCCCCGATCTATAATTCTCCAATACATGAGCAGATGGCGGACATACATGACGATCATCCAATGCCATACACTGCAGAAATAAGTCAGAAGGAACGGGCACTAGTGGTGTTCTAATTGACGGAAAATTTTGAAAATGAAGTCATTAAAGTAATGAAAGAGGCCAAAATCAAAGGTAAAGACTTGGAGAAGATCATGAAGCCTTTCAATATCCCGTACGGATTATTGAAAGAGAAAACAAGACAATATATAAAGAAGATCACAAAGAAGAGTCCAGATGAGCAGCTAAATTTTAAACAGGACACATTCGCATACAGTCAAGAAGAATTCGAAGCTGCACAACCTACATAATTACTTGCCAACGGAAGATTATATGATCAAAACCATCAAATTTTGGCTGCAAAATTATGCGATAGTACCCGACGTAACTGTCAAAATGACAAATAAAATACTCAGTATGATACTTACAGTGTTGAAGGTCTTTAAGCATGCAGCCTACACATTTTTGAATTTCATTGGTATCAATCAAGGCACATAGATTCTCATTTTTGACCTATCTATTGTGCCTAGCCGACCAACAATACTAGCTTATTATTCCAGATTGATGTTCTTGCCAAGTGTATATATGCAAACTTTCGAAGAAGCGTTCTTTACATGATTTTTTGAAATTGATTCAGAAATATTTTTGAAGATGTCCTCTAATTTGAATGCCAGATTAGTGGCATACAAACTTAGCTTCTTCGCAGATCACAGACAGCCACCCAATGATGGTGTAAAGGCAGAACAATGGAAGCAATTAATGATACGTGAAGCCAATTTGCTTAATGAAATAGAGCAGAAAATATATAGAACATATGCCCGTCGCTCGTCAAAGCCTGTCGGGGACCACAAAGTCCAGGAGGGGGGCAGTGTTGAGGGAGAATCAAGTAAAAGGAAGAATAGAAGAAGACAACGAAAGAAGCTTCACTAAAAAGGAATATCTGAAGATATATCTCTGCAAGAAGCCCCGCAGGGGCGCAACACCCATCTCTGCACAGAGCCCCGCAGGGGCACACACACCAAGGAAAGGACGCAGCCCACAAGGGTGCTTCAACCTCTTGATCATTGGCAGGTCCAGATCGAAGACTGAAGCACCACATCCTCAGACCTTCCACTAGTGGCGTGCGTGGCAACCCGACTTATCAAGCAAGACAAATGTATCAGGCCCAGAGGATGTAAAACAAGAATCAAGAAGAGGCCGTCAAAACTGAACACCTGTTTTATAAACAGGTAAAACTGAGCAAGGGTTGCATGCAGGGAAAAGAAAGTCATCAGGCTTGAATAATACAGCAGGGTCCGATGTGTGCAACCAGGACAAATCAGAGGACCACTAAAACGTAATGCAAGACTGATGAACAGGCAAAATCGACCAAAAAATGCATGCGGATAACAAACTGAAGACAAGAAGTAAAGCCTGTCAAGGGACGACAAAGACAAAGAGGGGGAGAGTGTTGCAGAGCTAAAGAGAACACAAAGCAGAGAAAAAGACGGGCCCCAAAATTTTTCCGATTTGGACACCCAATTGTTGTATTATAACCATTCTTGTAATATATTTTCCGTTGTACATGCACTAGAGGAGTCCTCTAGATGCATCCCCACAAAAGATTAGAAACTTACCCATGTAAAATAGTAGGAAATTAGTCTTTTAGTGCATAAAGTGCCGGTCTCTTGTGTGAAAGGACCATTTTTAGGGCACAAGTATATAAGTCAATTTGTGACTCTTTGTAAAGACTTTTTTCCATTGTGAGAATAGAGAGCACAGAAATTCGAATTTGTGTCTTCTTCACTCTGTATCTTCTTCTTTGTGAGCTTGTATGCATGTGTATTGCTTGGAAAGAGTGTTAGGAAGTGTTGTCTATCCATGAAAGTGTTTGTTTGCTGTAGTTAAGGTGTGTGCAAATTGTAGGAAGTGCTGAAGTGTAGGAAGGTTTTCCCGTGACTCAGTATTTTGCTCATAATTTGACGTCGGAGTGTCAGAATTCAGTGAAAGCACTGCCATTGGATGCATCTTCTCAAGAGCTTCAAAATGCATATGCTATTCACTATATTTGGAGTTCGGAGTTGAGAGAAAAGTCCAAATTACTGACGGTTGCTCCACCAAGTATCGTGACACCATGACCAACAGTTGAAGGTTGTTTGGATTAGTCTTTGCCTTGTTTGCACTCTTTGAGTAGTTCATTTGCATTGATCGTCACATGATTGCATGTCCTCATATACTCGGCTAGGTTTGTATACTCATCGGATTGATATTTAAAGCATGAATCCCCATTATATGCACTTGAGGGGGATTGAGGTATAGTCTCTTTCTCCACAAGTCCCTAAGTTGGTACTTAGGTCAACAATCCTGCATAGCTTTCTCCCAATTTTCTTTACGTCTTGCCTCATCATATGGAGAAGGATCTTCTTCCACTTTCACCATGTAAGCATAAACTTTAGTGGTAAAAAATGAAGTATCATTACTACACCTTGTAGGCTGTCATTTAAGCGTTGATGATCTTCTGAGTTCTCCGCTTTTTGAAGTTTTTGGTTCATCACATTATGGATCAAACCTTGGCATTTCTTCAACTTCAACTAGTGCTTCATTGTTATCTTCTTCATCAAATATTTGAACCTTTGATTTACCTTTCTTCTGGTTTAATATTTCTTCATCACCTGCATGAATATTAAGTGTACCTGCATACCAAGTACCTTGCTCATCAAATTTAACAACCTTTGACACAAGAAATTGCTTTGTAGATGGACTCCACAACCTATAACCCATCTGCTTATCATCATAACCAATGAACACATACTTTTCAGCTTTAGGTTCCAATTTATGCCTTAAATGGGATGGTACATATGCATAAAGCAAACATCCAAACACTTTGCAATGATCTAAGGTAGGTCTCTTCCCCACCAAGCTTCATATGGTGTCATATCCTGCAAAGCCTTACATGGTAGCCTATTAATCAAGTATGTGGTTGTATTTACAACCTCAGCCCACAAATAATTAGGACAATTTTTCTCCTTCATCATTGACCTTGCAAACTCAACAAGAGTTCTATTTCTCCTTTCTGCTACACCACTTTGTTGAGGAGAGTACCTGCAAGTAACTTCTCTCTTTATACCTACATTCCATAAGTAATCATTGAACTCATTAGAGAAATTCTCTCCCCCTCCATCTGACTTTAGTCTCTTCAATTTTTGCCCTGTGATTCTTTCTGCATATACATGGTAATGTTTAAATGTATTAGACACTTATTATTTATCATTGATCACATATATATAGTGATCCACTTGGTAGCATAATCAACATAAATCACATAATATCTTGACCCATTAATGCTAAAGTCCGTTGATGGTCCCCACACATCTGTATGCTCCAATTCAAGCTTCTTTGAATACATGAAACCATGCTTATTATATGATTTTTTATGAGCCTTACCTATTTAACATGCTTCACACATATATGTCATGTGTTGACTTGCAACATTAGGCAATCCGAGCACTGAACCATTGTTAATCATATCCTTAGTACCTCTTTCATTGAACTGTCCAAGTCTTTTATGCCAAAGTTCTAACTCAGAGATCTTATGTTCTCCATAAGTGAATAAGGCATGACCAACATTGCCTTGAATCTTCATTGTGAAGAGTCTTCCTTCTTTCTTCCCTGAAACAATTTGTTTATACCCACTGCTAGGGTCTTCCACAAAAACTCCATCATTAGTGAACCTCACTTCATAACCTTTCTCTACAATTTGTCCTACAATAAACTTCCTTGCCCTCAACACGCTCCAATAAATGATCAGTGATTGGAAGTGGATAGCTATCTCTAATCGTAGCGGCATTAAATTTTTTAAGGTTAATACACACACGTAACTTTCCATTCTTCTTGGGCACTACTACAACGGGGGACACCCATTCAGTATGCTCAATTTCATAGATGAATCCGGCTTCAATCAATCTGTCGATTTCTTCTTTTATTTTGGCTGCATAGGTGTCATTATATGTATGGGGCTTCTCTTTGGTGGGATTGGCATCTGCTATCATGGGGATCGTATGAGAACAAACCTTCGGATCTACTCCCTTCAAGTCTCTATAGTGCCACGCAAACACATCCCTATATTCCCTTAACAAGGCTACCAACTCTGCTTCCTCTTCTTTACTTAGGTCATCTCCTATGTACGTACATCTCTCTTCGTTCTCTTCAATGGTAACTACAATTTTTTTGGTCTTTTCTTTGTTATCATATGCTTCGCCTATTGTGGCCTCTCTCTTAGGCATTCGTACCAAAAAATTTCAGTCCTCAAATTCATATTTCTTAAAATTTTCTGGTACTTCAAACAAAGATTCCTCCTCTTCTTGTTTCACTCCTTGTCTTTTCGTTCTTTTTTCTCTGGCCTTTAAGCGTTTTTCCTCTTCCTTTGCGACCTTGGACATCCACAAATGAGTATCTTCATGCATCCAGGATGTCTCAGATGAACTTCTAGAATGCACAGAGATCGAATCTTCTTGCTCCTTGTGGATAGAATTCCACTGTAGGGGTGGTACATCTCTGAAGGTGTAATCCTTCAAATTGACCTTGGTTGTGACCCCTAAGCGTTGCAAGTATAAGGAGTTGGTTCCCCAATCCTGTACAACTTGCAGTTGTCGTAGGAAGGGCCTTCATAGGATCATTTCGTAGGTACTAGTTTTACCAAAGTCACATATAGCAAAGGTGTGCTCAAACTCTACACCACAAGTGGTTAGAGTTATCCCTTCTAGCAATCCTAGAGGTCTTTCCACATGGCCGTCAGCCATCTGAAGCTTCATTCTAGTTGGCCTTAATGCGGGTTTACCCCATTGCTTCCACAGGGAAGTGGTCGCAATAGCAACACCAGCACCAGAATCTATGATCGCTTTGGTTGTGTAACCTTGGTAGGTGATCGGAAGATAAGTATTACCTTCCTCACCTTCGCTCATGTCCCCTATTTTGTCTAGAGGTATCTCTGGATCTTTTTGGTTAGAGTCTGCTTTTGGCATATTGAAAGAAAGTTCTGGAACTTGATTCTTCACATGATTCCATAGCTCAGGTTTTGGTTTGAGCAGCTCTTCCACAATGAGATGACAATGCACCTTAGTGTTCTTCACGAAATCAGTTTTTCTTGGAACCATCGAGTCTTCATTTCTGATCAATATTGTGGGAGCTCTGATCTGGAGAGATTTAGATTCCCATGGGCCTGTGAATTGTGGCAACTCTTATAAAGAATTGGATTCAAATCTTAAACTTTCTTTTTCTTGTTGCTCTACTTGGTCTCCATAAATAGATGGAATGTCTTGTGGGAATTGATCATGACGATCATCAATTTCAAGAATAGGAGGGGAAACATCCTTCTCCTTGGCCCATTTCTCTTCTTGTATTTCCCGCAAGAACTTTTGAGTGTGCTATTGAATTGAAAGAGGTTATCCCTCATCTATGGAGTCAGGAACATAGAATTTCTGTGGTGATGAGCTTCCTTTTTCAACAGTTGGTTGAGCTTGTTGAGGTAAAGAAACTTTAGGTTTATTTACCAACTGCTCCAATCTATCTAGTAAGCCCTGGAAGTGCGAACCCGGTGTAATAGCATTCGTCTGATTGAATGATTGATTGGCCTCGAACATAGCTTGAGCTAGTTCCACCATTTTTATGCACATTTTTGTCCATTCAATCTCTAAATCTGCTCTAGGGCAGCTCTTGTCTAGGTTTGCAGGTGTTGGCCCTTCTTGAAGTCGAGCCTGTTATGCCTTGAACATCATGTCCAAGCCTTCTAGGGTTGGATCTGCAAGAACAGACCCTGGTTGTGGTTTTTTTACCGTGGTTGGTGGGTGGGGATCAGATGGTTTGGATGGAGTTTTGACATGCGAGGGGTTTTGAGAGGCAATATCTTCTTTTTTTTTGCGTCTTTCAAGGTTTCTTCTAGTTCGGATAATTTCTTGGTCCACTTACGATTGGCCTTCTCTCTAGTATCCTTCCATGTTCTTGCTTTCCTCTTACTAGGCTCTCCTGACTCACTTGGCTCTGATTGCTCAGCTGGTTGAGTTTGTTGTAAGGTTTGTGCCCTAGTAACTGCATGTATAGGAGCCAAATTATCGCAACCCGAACTTGAATCCCCTACTAATCCTACTACATTAACAGGGGTAACCTTTGGTGCACTAGAGGGATGTCCGGGACAATCTCTTAGGAGTTGTTCTTTGCCACACTCAAGACAAATGACTTGTATTGTAATGTTCTACCCTTGTGTTAGAGCTAGTGGGTGGGATGGTTGTTGTCCTGGTATAGGTTGAGGTTGGCCATATCCTCCATGTTCATACAGTCTAGTTGCTCCTCGTGGTCTTGGATATGGATTATACCTAGGAACTTCTCTACCTTGTTCTTTGGGGGGGGGGGGGTACCAGTGTGGTCTACCTTGGGTTGGTACAAATGGTAGCGGCTGTCTATTCATTGGATAGTTCTCAGTGTTGTAGTTGGGGTACTTATGCTCACTATAAGAGTACATGTTAGGCTCCTGAGTTGGTTGTCTATTATAAGGGTAAGGTTCTAGGAATCCTAATCCTTCTCTGGTGTCGACATGAGATGGATGATCTCCACCCCCAAGCGTGCAACTTCCTAACATTGGCAATCTCAAGGGAAAGTTCTGGTAGTTCCTTTGTCCTTGTACCCCTAATTTCTTGGCCACTAGCTTTGCCACTTCGTCCACATAACTCCAACTCACAGTCTCATTGCTCTTTGTATCCTTTGTTTTGGTAGGATCTTGTGTGATTTTGAGATCCTCAACTAAGTTGTCTTCCAAATCTATGCACTCTTGAAGACACTCACTCAGAGTTTGCATCCGTTTTACATATACTAACATTCGCAATGTTCCATTCGTTAGACCTTCTAAAAATAGGAATATCATTTTTTGCTGAGAAGGTCTCTCTATCACAGGGCATCGGGTTACATATTGATTAAATCTTCGTGCTGCATCTTTTACTATCTCGTTAGGAGCTTGTTTGAAACTATGTATTAAGGATGATGAATTGTGCTTAATCCCTCACTTAGTGAATTCCCAAATAAATTCTTGGAGGAATTGTTCAATATTGCCAAAGGAATTTGGATCCAAGGATTGAAACCCAGTTAAGGCTATTCCTGTGAGGGTTAGCCCAAAGGATTCATATTGCGTGAAAAAGTCATCCACTTGCTCCGCTCGCAACACCTGCTTGAATTCTGCAATGTGGTCATATGGCTCTCCTGTGTCATCGTAACGCTTTTGCATACATTTGGCCAATTGGATGGGTCTCAGTCTTTTGCCTGGCTCTCGGGATTCAATGATGATGGGAACACCTTGGTGTGGTTTTATCGTAAAGGTAGGTCTATTCATATTTCCCATTCCTTGGCTAATTTGATTGTTGGAGTTAATTCCTGGCAAGGTGAATTGTTCATGTGGTCTATCGGGTCTAGTACCTTGGCTCATTTGTCCTAACATCACATTTTCTGTTCTTTGCTAGGTCTTGAATGGGTTTTGTGAGGTAGTTGCATGATCTCGAGCTAACTCTCCTCTTTCATTAATCTGATCAGGGTTTTCAGTTACTAAATAGATCTGGCCCATCTTGTCCATGTAGACTCCATCTTCGTACTTGACAGTTGGCCCTGGAACTATTTCTAATTCAGTAGTGTTTTTCATTCTTGCTACTGACATGTATAGACTGTCGAGGTAGATGGGTATTCCTTGCAGGTTAGTGGATACGTATTGAAGAGACATCCTATATTCCCCTTCCACGATAGACATAAAATCTTCCATAGGTACTGAACTATGCATGTCTTCGGAAGCCAAGAGTCTCTCCCAATTAAATGACATTTTTGACTCACTTGTCTATGAACTCAGCACGTAGTGTTAACCATTGAGTTGTGAGTCCCTGACTTGGTTGTGTGGTTGACCTTAGTTTCAAGTGATTTGGTACTTTATCTATCTCTTCCTAAGTATCAACTTGAGCTTAGGTTCATAAGCCTTGTCTACAAGTCCAAAATTGTCCTTTGAATTGCTCAAAATCTTATGGAACCCCTTGGCTCCTAGTCCAACCTGAGGGTCAACTTCAAAATACCCTATCTAATAATCCTCGTAGTACTCCTCACGAGCTTTCCAACAAACCAAAGATCACTCCGAACGGATTTCGTATGAGAAAGTTATGCCAGTTCAGGGTTTTGGGGGTTAAAACAGGGAAACATGACCTCTCTGGGAGTACCTCAGGACAGGCGATATGATACCAAATTTTCCATGCGATACCAGACTCCCATCAAAAGCATTGGATGGGATGACATTTTCTGCAAGAGAATGAGGATTATGACCACCACGTGCTAGAGAGATGACTCTCCTCCCAACCAAATGCCTCTATATATAGCTCTCTCTAGGGGACTACCTTCTTGGGCAGGTGGATACTAACCATCCAAGTGTCGGCCATGTAACTGCATGTGCACCAAGTGTCCGAGTCAACTCGAGTCAACTAAAGTGGATGCTTCTAGAAGGCTCTAGATCTCTTTGGGCAAAATACTCTCGCCATGTACCCCATGGGGATTGAACCCAAGACCTCTTCCTTCACACCCATGAGACTTAACCACTAGGCTAAGTGGATTACTTGGTTGCAAGAGTAAATGACCTTCTAGTAAGTCTATACTCGAGATCTTTGTTCATACATAGGGGTGACCAAACGGTGTTCGATTTCATATCTATCTGAACTGGTCAAACCCTCGGATCATAAACTTACTTTATTTCATTCTTGCCCCCTTGGAAAAATATTTTCCTCCTCAAAAATAGAGCTATATATCCACTGTAGGCAACCCCCGAGCCTCATGTGCTAAAACTGGAAGAACATGGCCATGTTCTAGAACTAGAAGAACATGTCTCATCTCTGTGGTGACATCCCTGCCCAAATGATTCAAAACACTGTCTCACTTTGCACTTTGATAAACTGGTCAAAGTACAAAGTACTTAATGAATAATAAGGGTGGATCTTAAAACATCCCTGGCCAATTCATAATTTTTCTAGATGCAATCTGGGCACAAACATGTGAACTGGGTGGATTCAAATTACTAGTCCATTTTTGGGCATGATTGGTGCATGCACTTAGTAACTAAGGCAGGATTCTTATCCCTCGCAATACTTTGAGAACTCTTGATTCACTTGAATTTGGTTTGGAGAAGTTGAAGTTTGGTTGTCCCAAACATCTAACTTGGATGTTTGTACAATGGTTTACTTCTATCCAACAGTTACTTGATTTTTTGACCCAACTAGAGGACTACTTTGTCCTAATGAGTTTAAAAAATCCTATGTAAACTGCATGAGAAAGTTTACCATTTACTTTGAGTCAACTGCACTATAACTTGAACAATACAAATTCAAAATGAAATTTATCCAACATAGGATACTTTTCTCAAAGACTTGAGCTAGAAGTTCTTGGGAATTGTCAATCTTATGAGCAATTCCTAACTTCTCTATTCTAGAGTATACTGGACTCTAGGCAATTATTTATGCTATAACTTGAAGCAAACTCAAATGAATAATTCAATCTTTGAACTTGTCATCTTTCGATGTTTGAAAAGGTTCTTGTACAAAACATCTATCTGGGATGTTTAATTAAGTTACCTGGTTCTATCCGGCTAACCCTTGACTTTTGTGAAAAGAATCAAATACCATATATGAGTCAAATCCAAAAGATTCTGAAAGTGGAAAGAAAGAATTAAAACTTTGTTCAACCAATTAAAACTTTGAAGATATGTAAAATTGCTATGATTCAAAGTCTAGATGACTCAGGACTTTAACTTCTCAAAGATCTATTTCAACAAGGTATAGAAGCATTTTCTCTATCTTTAAGAGAAATAATTTGGATTCTCAAAAAGATTCAAAGCAAATCGAAAAACATCATCCAACCACAAGATAGTAGTGTGGTAACCAACATCAGTGTGTCGACCCACTGAGGTTCTCTTGATGATGTTTGTATTCAAATAATGCTTCACTTGAGACGAAGTTCAGGTCACATTCAGCCTTTCTGACTCCTTACTAAGAATGCAATTCTTGTGCATTTCTTTGAGTCAAAAGAGTGAATTTACCAAGTTACACGAAGAACTTGATGCTTGAATTAGTCAATAAAATCCTTGGTTGAAAAGATCAACTCAAAATCAAAGTCCAACTTTTTTTAGAAATTTATGAAATATTTTCGAATTAACAACACTTTATCTTGAAGTGCTTCAAGAAGATCTTGGAAGCTACTTACTTCATATCTTCTTACGAACTTGATCTTGAAGTATCTTGAGATCGTACTTTTATCCTCCTTGAATTAAAACTTATCCTTGAAAGTTTTAATTTCCTTGAAGATCAAATATAACTTCAAGATTTATTATAGGACTAAAAGATAATTATCATTCCATGGTTCGATGTCCCATACCATCTTTCCTATATTAATATGATTATAAAATTTGGCATCCCATACCACCCTATTTCATATTCACACTAATGTGTGCGTGATATTTATCCTAAAGTCTAAACATATCTTGATAGAGTACCTTTTCACTTCAACTCTTTGAAGTTTCGGGCATTACCTCTAGCTTGATATTCTAGGTTTTAATTCCTTTGCACGATCGTTTCATGATCTCGTGCCTTTATCTTGGAAACTTGAAAATCTCTTGTTAGAATATCCCTTCTTTTGAGATAAGATTTTTCAAATGAAAACCATTTAGAATTCCAAGTAGGTTCAAGTTCATCTGGTTTATTCTTAACCAATTTGTAGTGACAAGAGTGCTTAACTTCTCGTCTTTAGATTCCTTCTCACTGATGTTTTAGGTACCTACCCCGGTTGGAATTTTACAAGAATCTCTCTAGTCTAAGCATCCGCTCATGCTTTCTGGATTTGTACCAAAATCCCTTTAAGAATAGGTAAACTTTATATTTTACCTTCGACAGACTTAAGTACCATCTTCACGGTTACAGACACATTCTTGGAATTTTCTCACTTTGTTGAGACTTGGAACAATTTACTCTTTTCACAATTTTCCATTGGATAAATGGAACCCAAGAATTCTCAAAAGGAATTTTATTGCCAATACTTGGGCAAACCTTAGAGTAGTTCCAATTGCAAGTTCTTGGACAATCATGGCCAAGCTTGATCAAGTCTGGTTGACCTTGCAACTATTTTGATACCAATGTAAGAGAACGAGGATTATGACCACCACGTGCTAGAGAGATGACTCTCCTCCCAACCAAATGCCTCTATATATAGCTTTCTGTAGGGGACTTCCTTCCTGGGAAGGTGGATACTAACCATCCATGTTTCAGCCATGTAACTACATGTGCACCAAGTGTCCTGTTGAGGTCTGACCGGTTCAGACAGATCTAAAATCGGACACCATTTGGTCACCCATGTGTATGACCAAAGATCTCGAGTCTAGACTTACTAGAAGGTCATTTACTCTTGTAACCAAGTAATCCACTTAGCCTAGTGGTTAAGTCTCATGGGTGTAAAGGAGGAGGTCTTGGGTTCAACCCCCATGGGGTCCATGGGGAGAGTATTTTGCGCGAAGAGATCTAGAGTCTTCTAGAAGCCTCCACTTGAGCCTTCTACTAGAGAGAAAATGAAGCCAAAAAGGTATGGTTATGACAACTCTTTAGTCACTAAGCATTCGATTTACATAACACATGATACAAACTCAGAAGAACCATCTACATATGAAGAAGCCAATATGAATTCAGAATGGAGAGAAGTTATGGAAGAAGAGATAGAAGCTCTACAAGAAAATCAAAATTGGGAATTGGCTCCCAAGAAACCATCTATGAAGGTAATTAGTTCTAGATGGATCTACAAGGTAAAGAAGAATTCTCATGGCTCAATTAACAGGTATAAAGCAAGTCTTGTAGCCAAAGGGTTTGAAAAACCCAAGGCATCGACTATGAAGAGACCTTCTCATGTGTGGCAAAAATGCCCACAATTAGAGTACTTATGAGTACTGCATCTTCCAAAAATTGGAAGATATTTAAAATGGAAGTTAAAAATGCCTTTCTAAATGGTTGGATTTTAGAGGAGGTATACATGGCTCAACTTCTTGGCTTTGAAGATCAATCATGTCCAGAATATGTATGTAGGTTAAAGAAAGCCTTGTATGGCTTGAAGCAAGCTCCTAGAGCTTGGAACCATAGACTTGTCACTTACTTGTAGGATAAAGGCTTTATGGTAAGCAAGGTAGATCCTTCCCTCTTCATTAAGAGGAACCACTCAGAGGTCATATACCCTTGTGTATATGTGGATGACATAATCATTACAAGTAATGATGCAGATGGAATCAAGAGGATCAAAGATCAGGTGAAAGAAGAGTTCAATATTAGTGATCTTGGACTTCTCGCATACTTCAAGTAGTATATACAAATAAGGTTATGTTCGTAACTCAAAGAAAGTACATTGGATATATGCTTACCGATTTTAAGATGAAAAATACAAAGGTTGCAAGTACACCCATGGAGGTAAATCTAAAGCTAAGTGCTCATAAAGGTGAGTTAATTGAAGATCTTACTAGCTATAAAACCTTGGTTGGAAGCTTGAATTATGCTACTCTAACTGGAGTAGATATTTGCTATGGATTTAGTATGCTAAGTCAATTCATGCACACTCCAAGCAAGCCTCACATGGAAGCAGCCAAGAGAATATTGAAGTATTTGAAGGGTACAATCGATGAAGGATTTCACTATCCATATACATTTGATATAGATTTCAAGCTCTTTTCTTATGCATATTGGGCACGTTCAAAAGATGATTGAAGAAGCACTTCAAGCTATCTTACTTTTGCATGTACCAAATTGATTTTATGGCCTTCTAAGAAGCAACCTATAGTTTCTCTTTCATCAATAGAAGTTGAATACAGAGGACTTTCAAATGCCACTCAAGAAGCTATGTGAATTAGAACCTTAGATTTAGATTTAGGGTTGAGTACTTCTACTCCACACATATTTGGAGACAATATTAGCTCATTAATTCTTGCTACTAGCCCTATCTATCATGTGAGGACTAAGCATATAGAAGTTCATTATCATTATGTCAGTGAAAAGAGCATGAGTAAGGAGATACAACTCTCATATGGATCCACACATCAACAATGTGTAGATATGATGACAAAAGCATTGGATATAAGCTGTAAAGATGTTTCTATGATTCTCTAAAAGAGAGAGACAGAGACATCATGCCACTTGGGTCTTCGTAGCCATCACCATGCTCGTGAAAGAATTCACACATGAAAGAAGTTGGCACATAGATTGAGGAAGGCAGTTAGAGAATGGACACACTCTTTTTTATTCATCATTGAGTTTACATATAAGGCTTGAGAAAGGGGAGGGTCACACCCTTTGAGATCTCCTTCTATTCACCCTTCAGTTATCCTTTGAATAGGGATTTTATCATCAACCCACCACTTATTAATGCAATGCACTCATGCCTCCTAACACTGGCATGCATGGTGGATCCAAACATACACATGACATACCAATCCTAGGCTTTCTGAATGCTTCTACCCTATGTAATATCATCCACCAAAGAAAGTGCATGGCCCAAATCCATGGTATTGAATGTAAAATAATGCCCATACAATTCGGGTTAAATTACGTATATGAGGGGCAAAGTACAATGCCTAGGAGTATGCCAAGATATACAATATACTACACATATATATAACAAGTTGCCCTTCCTAGGATATGCTTCTATATGAGAATGCAAAAAGTTGTTGGGTGATTTGTAATCATCATATACAATCTTTGTAAAGGCTGAAATACATCATTTGTGACTACATTTTGAGATACATCAAGATCCATCTCATAGGATACAAAATATGGATTTAACTCCATACGAGTGAGTCTTACAATGTAATAAAAATCCATATGCTTTGTGTAACATATTCAACCTTCACTTTATCATGCTCAAAATTCTCCATTTAATCATACTTCACATCATCATCAAGCATCATAGTGTTTGTTGTAGAAAATTCATTTGTATGCATATCATGTGTACGTCTTTCCTTATATGCAATACCATGATCATCCAAATATATACGAGATAGGTCTCCATTTTTAGCAGAGCTTCTTGCCACATCAAAGTAAGATCTCAAGGCACACACATGTACCAGTAAGTCCATTGTAATTTCCACTCAATATAAATTCGATGTCATGATCAATTGTTACCATATCTTCATGCCTATGTGAGTGCATTGTTCACTATCATAGTTCTCAATTTTTCAGTCAAATTGCAGAAAGGATTTCTCTTAGCATAGTCTATCTTTTCCAATGCTTTAACTTGATAATGGTATCTCTCTAAGTCTTCTTTTAGATTATAAAGTTTCATTTCATTTGGATCTATGAGCTATGAGTAATGTTCATCAGAGCTTCACTATTTTATTCATACCTCCGGCCTCCTAAAAAGTCAGGTTTACATAGGTGGATTGATAAATTAATTTCTCATCATACAATCAATCATTTTCACTGAAATAACTTCCAATAGGTTGCTTTGCTTTCTAATCAGATTCCTCTAAAAGATCTCTATTCAATTTTGATCAAAGAAAGAGCACTGAGTAAATACTAAAGGTCATCCTTCACAAATAGAAAGTCTTGCATAGTTGAATTTTAGTCAAACTTATTTGTTTTGATTCATCTTTCTGTAAGTGTCTTCCAAGGTACATAGGGTGTCTAATAAATCCATTGGCAAGCTAAAAGGGCCCACCACATATCTCTAGAGTTGTATTGGCTGGCGTAGTGCAAAGATTTTGCAGCAACACTTCATCTTCATCAAGTTCCAATCCATCTCCTCACAGTTGTATCAGAGCAAGGTTGGAGAACATGGCAGATGGATTTCCTTCATCAATTGACAAATTGGACAGAGTTAACTACTCAGCTTGGTCATTAAGGATGGAAGTTTATCTTCAAGAGAGGAAATTATATGGTTATGGCTGGAGATGAAGTCACACCAAGTTTTGGAAACAAAAGTCAACCTACACAAGAAGAGCAAGAAAGATTGATCACATGGTGTTCCAAGGATGCACTTGCAAGGTCATATCTGCTCAACTCTATCTCAGATTTTTTGTTGCCTCATATTAGAAGTTGTAAAACATCTTAGGAAGTGTGGAATGCACTTGAAGCCCTTTTCTCTTCAAGTACAAAGGCCAAGAAGCATCAGCTATGGTTGGATTTTACAACTCTCAAGAAAGCTCCCAAACAAAATGAGACAGACTTTGTCACAAAAATCAAGGACATTGCTAATCAATTAGGAAGCATTGAAGAGGTAATAGAAGAAGAGCAGATTGTAAGGCAAGTCGTCAATGGCTTAAAGGCAAATGACAAGTGGGAAGCTTTTACCACAACAATGGACCTATACATGGATATGCATGTACCAGACTTCAATACACTTATTTAGCAACTACTCACTCAAGAGGCTAAACTTATGAAGAATGGAGAAGGTTCCAAAGGTAATCAATCTTCTACTTTGTATACCGATAATGTTCTTGACATAAAAATCGCAATTTTGAATGAAAATCGTGCTTTCTCAAAATCCTATTTTTGACATGAAAATCGCGATTTTGAATGAAAATCGCGATTTTGAATGAAAATCGTGTTTTCTCAAAATTGTGTTTTTGACATGAAAATCGCGATTTTGATGGAAAATTGTGTTCTTGAAAATCATGTTCTGAAAATCGTGATTTTGTACCTTAGTGAAAATCGTGTTTTCTGAAAATCGTGAAAATCGTGATTTTAAATGAAAATCGTGCTTTTGAAAATCGTGATTTTGGAGCCAAAGAGAAACGTGTTTTCACAAAATCGTGTTTTTGGCTGAAAATCGTGATTTGTGAAAATCGCGATTTTGAGCCCACTAAAAATCGTGTCTTCTCATAATCGTGTTTTTTTTTTGGAAATTTAGAGAATCGAGATTTTGAGCACAAACAGAGAATCGCGATTCTGAGAATGACCCCGGAATCATGTTCTTTTCAAAAAACTTTTAGGCGGGAAATAGAAAATCGTATTTTTTTGAAAAAAATTGAATTTTATGAAAATCGTGATTTCAGTCAGAATCGTGTTTTTTGGTGAGAAATTCAAATTTCTAAGTGCCGAGCAATGTAAAGCTCCATACGTGCATAAAATCCTGAAAAACACAGGCGCTTGCTCTCCCTTTCACCTCCTAACTCCTTCTCACACAATAATGCATGAAAAATGGTATGAAAATGGAGTGAAAATGCACTAAAAAACAAGAAATTTCTATGAAGAAGAAGATGGAAGAGATGGAGATGGTGATGATGATGAAGATGAAGAGGAAAAATCAGAAAATGAACAAAAATGATAGTTTTTTACCTTCCAACATTGCAAATCTACAATCTTATCATCACAACGCTCGTCCTCGAAGCTCTCTCCCCGGAAACGGCGCCAAAATTTGGTGTAGCTCAAGCGTAAGCACCAACTCCTTTACTTGTCAATCCATGAAGACGTGAGGACCAGTATGAAGACCTTGAGTGAGCGAAGGCATAAGTGCGTGAGTGAAAGCACACAAACATGCACACACATACACACACGCGCACGCAAGGTAAGATCAAAGAGAGGAACAATGGAAAGCTTCTATTGCACTAGAAATCTCTTACAAAAGCTCTATTCTCTATCAAGCTAACCTCAAAAATGAGCTCTCTAGCTCTTTTTATAGTTTTCTTGAGTAGTTTTGGCCCTTTCCAGACCTAGTGTCCGGCCTAGTTAAAAATTAGGTTCCAGGGCTTATTTGAGGGCTCAAACGAAGTCTAAAAATTATGAAAATTGGTAGGATGATATTTCTAATACTCCTCAAGCTCGAGGACTCCTCGGCTTGAAAAAATGGAGTTATAAAAATATGAAATGGTATTTACAATGGCTTTTAGTGATGAAAATCACTATTTTTATAGGGATTTCTTCTGAAAATTTGACATATACTTCTTGGAGCTCCCTATTTGCTCCTTGTTCTTGTGTTTCCACTTCTCTGATGTATTTATTATGCTTGTCGTTAAACTTGAGCTTCAACAATGAACAAAGATGAAATTATAAAATCAACAAAATATCAAATATTGGCAAGAAGTATGTACAAACGAGATACAAAGGGTGTATTAGCTTGTTTTGTTAAGGAGGATGAACATACTAGTTGGTTGCAATAAGGCCATGAAGAACTGCTAGGAGATCACTATTTTGAACAATCAACATTGTAGAATCTGAAATGTTTAGGAGTGTATTGGCGTAGTATGGACAAAGAAATACATGATAGGATTAATGAATGTTTAGTGTGCTAGAATAGACCCCTAGTGGAGTATGCTACCCTTTATCACGTATCATTACTTCTAGAATGGGGTGCACTATTGGAAACATTTATGAGATCGGGAACACTACCTAGCGAGGCTAGTCTATAAAGAAAATGAAGCATGGAGCAAGAGGTTCAGGACTATGCCTTACTAGGAGACAACCTATATCAAAGCCAAAGATGGTTACTTAAGACTGTGTGCTTACGAATCAGACTATTTGACAATCCTAAAAACTCCACATAATGGTGTTGTAGGTGGATAGTTCGGGCCTAACCAAGTAATTAAGACCATTCATCTCAGGACTTTGGTGGCCCACTCTTCATATGGATGCATATACCTATGTGAAGAGATGTGACACATGCCAACTTGCACACTATCTAATCAAAAAAGATGAGATGCCTTTGAGGCCATGATGGGATGACATGCATTCTCCAAGTGGGGTATAGACTTTGTAGGTCCTACTAATCCCCCAACTAGAAACTCCCATGTAGAGCACATTATTCTAGCCATAGATTGCCTTACAAAGTGGGTAGAAGTCAAAGCCACTACAAAGAATGATGCTCAAATGATGGATAAGTTCTTATCTTATTTGAGAACTGGTTCACCAAATACGGGTCACCAATAGAGTTAGTAAGTGATAGAGGTACAGACTTCTTGAAAAAAGTCATTGAAAAACTTCTCCAAGAATTCTTGGTGATACATAATATTCTGCCCCCTATCATCCACAAGCTAACAAACAAGCCAAGAGCACAAATAAGATCCTATGTAATGTATTGACAAAACTAGTAAATAATAAATGCTCTAATTGGGATAAAAAACTTCATCATGTTGTTTGGGCTTACCGGGTTGCCTACATGCCACCCGATTTCAGATGGTCTTCGAATAGAATGTTGTGTTACCTTTAGACTTCTTGATCCCAACTTTAAAAGTACCACAAGAGAAGAAGTGGAACGGACATGCATTGTCCTCCAAGATATTTGATCTAGACTCCTTAGGTGAGACTAAGCTAGGAGCGATAGTAGCCATTTACATTCCATAGAAAAGACACAAGTCATACTTCGATCCATGCATCAAGGATAAAGCATTGAAAGAGGTGGACCTAGTGTTTGTTTATACACTAAAGTAGCATGCCCGTAAATTGAAAAAACAAGTATATGGACCTATGATCATTAATAGAATTTCCACTAGTGGAGTGACTTTCAATTGGCTGCTCTAGAAGATGACATCTTGGCAAGCTATATTAGTGGATGTCGAGTCAAGTTATGTCAAGAACCTCTTATAGAGAATATGCTAGTGAGACTCAATAGTGCAAAGAAGCGAAAAGAAGAAGAGTTATGAGTTAGAGAAGAAGCACAGGTAGAGGCTAGAGCATGCATTAGGTGAAATAGGTTAAGGTTACGAGGACTAGATGTCAATTCCAATGCCCCAAGATATCACATGATCATGTGCCAAACATCAGGTGTAATTGCTTCTCAAATAATCGATCGACATCCCTTTGCGATCATAAAGGTAGGACAAGGAAAGAGAGTAAGGACTTTGAGATCCTTGATTGGCTCAGGTGCAATAACTAGTGCAATTAGACCCCTTGTTAGGGTGAGGTGGAGCTTCCCATCTACCTTCAAGATGTCCTAATAATATTCAAAATGCTAGTGTGTCAAGATGAGGACCTTAGAGAACCACTTGTCTTGGTTCAAGATTGGATCTATGACCATGCACTCAATCTAAACCTAAGAATTCAACTTCTTCAAGTTTGGGTACATGAACACTACACTACATTAGAATTAGAGAATTGCATGATGACAAATCTAGGTATCACACATTCTCTTGGTTCTTTTAAGACTAATCTTAGAGAAGAAGGTGTTGTATGTCTCAAAAGCTCTATAATGCAGAAGCACTCAATCATGGAGGTACAGGCTCAAAGGCAAGTGGATCTCTCTTCTTCTTCAAAGACTAATGCAGTCACAATGGTTCAAACACAAAGGTAAGAAAAATAGTACAAGACAATTGCTATATCAGATACACAAACAAACACCATAACAAAAATAGTTTTGGGCATGAACTAGATCTAGGTATGAAAGGGAGAGCATTTAATCAAACCATTGTAGTCGAACTCGTTACTGAAGAAGCAGCACAGAAAGCCAAGGCAACAAGTAGCGGAACAAGGAAGATCTCTATCTCAAAGAGAACTCCAAATTTGGGTATCAAAGCATTTGATGAAGGCCGACCACAATAACCTACAAATTTGGGTGCCTACGGAATCAGCTAGAGCTCAAGAAGTGCAATTACACATGTGGGTCCCCAAGGAACTCTTACATGCACAAAACCCTATGCTCTCTCTCTCATGAGAAAAGTCTCAACAAAGAAGCCAAGGAGAGGCAAAAATCAGAACCCAGCACAAACATCAAAAGAAGATCAACTTACCTCTTTGGCAATAGTAAGAAGACATGCAACAAGGGTATGGGTTGGGAAGCCAAAAGCACCAATAGCCCCCATAGAACCAAAGAGCCAACCATGAGGGATACAAAATTTAAGAAACCCACCAAAGATGAAGATGCCAAAAGTAATCTATACATGGATGACCTCTATTCTAAAATGGATCCCTAAAAGCAAGAATGATCAATTTTCATTCAACCATCAATTGATTGCATCATTTTGAGATCCAATGGATACCTCCAAACATAGATTGTATCAAAATCTAGGAGTAACATCCAAAGACTTGACATATGAAAACCATGTTCCCTTGCCATAACCCCATCTTTTGCACCATTCAGGTCATGCATTTCCATATTATGCATTAATATAGGGCCACATCACAAGGCCATGCATATACACAATCGAGAATCCCATGCACATGAGACACATTTAGCATATGTAGATATTAACTGCTTTCTTCTTGTTTCGTGATATTGTTCCTAAAAAAGAAGGGGAGAAAAAAAAGAGAGAAGAAGGGATAGGACCATGCGCTCGAAGAATCTCACCAGTGAACCATCAACAAGGACGTCCATCAACAACAGAAGACAAGCCAATGGTCAATCATTGTGATAGGAGTACAACACAAAGATATGAATATCAACCGACCTTTCACCATGGTAACAATCCCCTACTTTGGCAACACTATAACAATGATAGATTAGGAAACCTCTTCGTCAGCATACCCTTGAGCACTTAGCTCAAGAACCATTTTCTGCACCATACTTCTTTCAATGCATTCTCGAGGTAAGAATGCAAAGGGCCACATTACAAGGTTGTGCACAAGGCACATAATTTCGTCAATCCATGCACTAACACACTTACACATCATTCATTATGGGTTACGAGTATTTGGCATGATAATGTGAAACCCATGTTTGAAAGATTTAGAGGAAATCAAGGTTACAACATCAATAGCTTGTTGGTGCATACCAATCACCAATTGAAGTTTGGAAGACAAAAGATGAAGATAAGATCAATTCTTGAAGCTTAGAAGATGGTTACATTCACAGGTTGAAAGAAATGTACACATATGTACATTAGTTAAGACATAGGTTACTTATACTTATGTTTTGTCATAAGTCTGTACATATTTGCCTATAAATACCATGAAAAATGTCGGGACATAGAGAGGAGACAAGGAGAGACTTTGTATGAGCATAGGAATAGAGAAATAAGAGGTTGTAAGTGTCATTGGACACATGAAAAATCAGTTGAAGTCTCTCTCTCATTGAGTTGTAGTCTTCTTCAGAAATGACAGAATTTTTGCGCCCGATGTTTCTGTGTTTTCTCCTTGTGTAGTAGATCTTTTGTGAATTCCTTCTGGAGATGTCTAAGTCCATAGTTAATCAATCTATGGCTAGAGTTTGAGAATCTAATTGTAAGCAGGCTAAGAGAATTGTGTGAAGGAACATTCATATGTAAAGAATGTTCACAGTCTTCTGAAACAGGCACAGATTTCGAGTTCAGAAAAATGGACAGTGCTCAGTGCACAATGTAAAGTTTTACACATATGATAGCTCAAAATCTAAGTTGAGAGATAAGCTATCTACATCTAAAAGCATTTGATCAAACGGGTTCGACATTGGGAGAACTATAGCTAAGAAGTTGCAGGTGTCAAAGTCGCTACTGCAGAGAAGCAGTGTTACACATAGGTAAAGTGTTTGAGTCATTTCTCAAAGTATACTCAATCATTTAAGGAGATTTAAGTTCGAGAAGGTGCGCAACCTTAAGGCAACACATCCTACAAAGTTTTATCAAAAACTTTACACAAATGGTTAGTCAATCAGAGATTAAGCTGCAGCAGACTTTTCTGAGAAGTTGAGTTTTTTCAGAATAGTTAATTTCTTGATAAGTTAGTGATTGTTCTCTAAATTAAGAGGAGTCTAGACTTATTCTTGATTTAGAGGTGCTCTAATTTCAAGAATAGGTTGTTCTTTTGGAGATTAACCCTCTCCATCAGTGGTATCAGAGCAGGAAGCATCAGAATTGAAGAAAGGAGGATCCAGACTGCTACAGCTACAAAGAATTTGACATCTGAAGATTCAAAAGGTGAAAGCTTGCAAGGAAAGCTTGAGAAGGAGATCATACGACATCAAGGAAGTCAAAAGGAGTGTCATTCGAAGTAAAGGTAACTTTATCCTTCATAAAGGTTGAAGAATTCAATATACAGGTGAAGGAAGGATGGGAGATTCTCTTCAAATAGAGAAGTTGGATAGAGAAAACTATCCTGCATGGTCAATGAGGATGGAAGCTCATCTAATGAGCAAAGATTTGATAGCTTACATTACAGGTGAAGAAGAAAAGCCACAATTCAGAGATCCTAGTGTTCCAACTAGGGAGGAATTAACAGAATTGAAGAATTGGATGAAGAAAGATGCTCAAGCTAGGAGTATCATTTATATGGCAGTCAATGATTACTTGCTACCTCACATTAGAGGTCTTGAAAGTGCATGATATATGGAATGCTTTAGAAGAGCATTTCCAAAACACCACAAAGTCAAGGAAGGCATCTTTATGGGCAGAATTTACAACTTTCAAGAAGAAGGCTTCTCAATCAATTTCAGATTATGTAACAAGGATGAAAGACATTGCAGATGCATTAGGAGCTGTTGATGAAGATATTGAGGAGGATGAATTGGTAAGGCAAATCCTTAAAGGTTTGAGAGGTGATGACAAATGGAAGCCATTCATTTTGTCTACAGAATTATCACTTGATCATTTCACTCCTGATTTAAATCAGTTGCTAGGTCATATGCTAACATTTGAGCAGGATGTTAAAGGAGATGGTGACAAAAGTACAGGTCATGCAATGTACTCAAAGGACAAGAAGAAAGCTAACAAAGGAAAACAACAATCAGGTGAAGATGAAGGCACAACTAGTCAAGCCAACTTCCTAAGAGGTAGAGGAGGTGGCAAAGGTAGAGGAAGAGGCAGGAGTAACAAAGATGGATCCAAAGCTTGCTGGATTTGTGGTAAGACAAATCATTTAGCTAATGATTGTTGGCATAACACTCAAAGTAATGGAGGATACAATCAGAACTATAATTCAAGAGGAAGAGGAGGCAGAAATCAAAGAGGTAATTTCAGAGGCAGAGGTAGTAAGGGTTACTTTGGAAGAAATGCAGGTAGAGGTTTCCAAAGTCAACAATATAACAATACCTACTACAATTATGCTTCAGATCAAAAGGAAGATTCAACATTGATAATGAATGCAACTTGTGAAAGGCAGAATGAAGATCAAAGAGTCTTCTACATTGACTCAGGGTGTAGCAATCACCTGAGTGGTAATATAGCCTTGATGACTGATTTGGAGAATAAGGTATCTAATCATGTTGTTCAAACAGGTGACAACACAAAGCACAATGTGAAGTCAATTGGATCAGTGAAGGCCAAGGATGGTAGCACCTTATTGAGTAAGGTCTTGTATGTTCCTACAATTCCTAAGATTTGATAAGTGTAGGACAAATTGTGGAAAAAGGTTATGAAGTAAGGTTCACTAATGAAGGAGTGTTTGTGGAAGACCCTAGAAATGGGTATAAACAAATTGTTTCAGGGAAGAAAGAAGGAAGATTGTTCACATTGAAGATTCAAGGTAATGTTGGTCATGCCTTGTTCACTTATGGAGGACATAAGATCTCTGAGTTAGATCTTTGGCACAAGAGGCTTGGACATTTCAATGAAAGAGGTATTAAAGACATGATTAATAATGGTTCAGTGCTTGGATTGCCTAATGTTGCAGGTCAACATATGACATACAGATGTGAGGCATGTCAATTAGGTAAGGCTCATAAACAACCCTATTCCAAGCATGGGTTTATGTATTCAGAGAAACTTGAGTTGGTACACACAGATGTGTGGGGACCATCAAAGGATTTCAGTATCAATAGTTCAAGGTATTATGTGATTTATGTTGATGATGCTACAAGATGGATCACTATTTATGTGATTAAAGATAAGTCAGAAGTATTCAATACATTCAAACATTATCATATGTATGCAGAGAGAATTACAGGACATAAGTTAAAAAGACTAAGGTCAGATGGAGGGGGAGAGTATTTTTCTAATGAGTTCAGTGATTACTTGTGGAAGGCAGATATAAAAAGAGAGGTTACTTGCAGGTACTCTCCTCAACAAAATGGTGTAGCAGAAAGGAGGAATAGGACTCTTGTTGAGTTTGCAAGGTCCATGATGAAGGAGAAAAATTGCCCAAATTATTTGTGGGCTGAGGCTGTAAATACAGCTACTTATTTGGTTAATAGGCTACCATGTAAAGCCTTGCAGGGTATGACACCATATGAGGCATGGTGGGGTAAGAAACCTACACTAGACCATTGCAAAGTATTTGGATGTTTGGCCTATGCATATGTGCCATCACAATTAAGGCACAAATTGGAACCTAAAGCTGAAAAATATGTGTTTATTGGTTATGATGATAAGCAGATGGGATACAGGTTGTGGAATCCATCCACAAAACATTTTCTTGTATCAAACGATGTTACATTTGATGAGCAAGGTACTTGGTATGCAGGTACTATCAATATTAACACAGAAGATGAAGATATTGTGAGCCAAAGGAAAGGTAAATCAAAGGTTCAGATATTTGATGAGCAAGAGAATAATGAAGTGCAGGTTGAAGTGGAAGAAACACCAAGATTTGATCCTGAATGTGAAGAACCAGAAACCTCAAGAAGTGGAGAACTTAGGAGGTCTACAAGGAACAAATGGCAACCTACAAGGTATAGCTATGATACTTCATTCTTGACTACCAAAGATTATGCTTACATGGTTAAAGCAGATGAAGACCCTTCTACATATGAAGAGGCAAAAGGTAAAGAAAATTGGGAGAAAGCTATGCAGGAAGAATATGATGCATTGATGGAGAATCAAACATGGGATTTGGTTCCAAAGCCAAATAGCCAGAAGATCATTGGATGTAAGTGGGTTTATAAGACAAAAAGATTTGCAGATGGAAGTGTGTCTAGGTACAAAGCTAGACTTGTTGTGAAAGGGTTTGCTCAGACATATGGTATTGACTATGATGAGACTTATAGTCCAGTGGCAAAGATGACAACCATCAGAACACTCATAGCAATTGTTGCATGTAAAGGTTGGAAATTGTGTCAATTAGATGTGCAGAATGCTTTTTTGAATGGTTACATTTCAGATGAAGTTTTCATGGAGCAACCTCAAGGATTCAGAGATGAAAGGTATCCAGATCATGTGTGTAAGCTCAAGAGAGCTTTATATGGCTTGAAGCAGGCCCCAAGGGCATGGAACTATAGACTTGTAAAGTTCCTAAAAGAACTTGGATTCCAAGTATCAAAAGTAGATAGTAGCTTGCTTGTCAAAGCAAGTGATGATGGGTTTATTTACATGTGCATATATGTTGATGATATCATTCTTATAGGTACAGATGAGAAAGGCATTCAAAGCTTAAAAAGGCAAATGGAGAAAGAGTTCAAAATCAGTGATTTGGGAGACTTGTCATACTTCTTGGGCATGGAGATTTCATACACTCAACATGGAGTGTATGTGACTCAAGAAAGGTATTTGAGAAACTTGTTAATCAAGTTTAAAATGAATGATTGCAGGGTAGCACCTACTCCAATGGAGGTGAATCACAAATTAAGAAGATTTGGAGGTGAAGAGTTCAAGGACATGAAGCAATATCAGAGTTTGGTTGGTAGTCTTATCTATGCTACATTAACTAGACCTGATTTATCATATGCAGTTGGGGTTTTGTCTCAATTCATGCATTGTCCTAGGAAAGAACATTGGAGTGCCGGTCAAAGAGTGTTGAGATATATTAAAGGAACACTTAAAGAGGGTTTGTATTATGGTTTTACATCAGATACAAATATCAAATTATATAGTGATGCAGATTGGGCAGGTAATCCAGATGATAGAAGGTCAACCTATGGATACATGTGTTATGTGGGAGATAAGTTAATCTCTTGGTGCTCAAAGAAGCAACATACAGTTGCTTTGTCATCTACAGAAGCAGAGTACAAAGGCATGGTTGAAGCTGCAAAAGAAGTGATATGGCTTAAGACTCTCATGAAGAGTTTTGAAACTATACAGAGTACACCTATCATTTATGGTGATAACATGAGTTCATTATATCTAGCTGCTAATCCTGTTTTTCATGCCAGGACCAAACACATTGAGATACAGTATCACTTCCTAAGAGAGAAGGTGATGGATAAAGAAATTGAAGTTGTACATACTTCAACAAAAGATCAGATAGCTGATATGCTTACAAAGAGCTTGGATGGACCAAAGTTACAGAAGTTTAAAGACATGGCAGGTATAAAGAAGATGAGAGAAACCTCAATTGATGATTGAGGGGGAGCTGTTGGTGCAGACCAATCACCAATTGAAGTTTGGAAGAAAAAAGATGAAGATAAGATCAATTCTTGAAGCTTAGAAGATGGTTACATTCACAGGTTGAAAGAAATGTACACATATGTACATTAGTTAAGACATAGGTTACTTATACTTATGTTTTGTCGTAAGTCTGTACATATTTGCCTATAAATACCATGAAAAATGTCGGGACATAAAGAGGAGACAAGGAGAGACTTTGTATGAGCATAGGAATAGAGAAATAAGAGGTTGTAAGTGTCATTGGACACATGAAAAATCAGTTGAAGTCTCTCTCTCATTGAGTTGTAGTCTTCTTTAGAAATGACAGAATTTTTGCGCCCGATGTTTCTGTGTTTTCTCCTTGTGTAGTAGATCTTTTGTGAATTCCTTCTGGAGATGTCTAAGTCCATAGTTAATCAATCTATGGCTAGAGTTTGAGAATCTAATTGTAAGCAGGCTAAGAGAATTGTGTGAAGGAACATTCATATGTAAAGAATGTTCACAGTCTTCTCAAACAGGTGTAGATTTCGAGTTCAGAAAAATGGACAGTGCTCAATGCACAATGTAAAATTTTACACATATGATAGCTCAAAATCTAAGTTGAGAGATAAGCTATCTACATCTAAAAGCATTTGATCAAACGGGTTCGACATTGGGAGAACTATAGCTAAGAAGTTGCAGGTGTCAAAGTCGCTACTGCAGAGAAGCAGTGTTACACATAGGTAAAGTGTTTGAGTCATTTCTCAAAGTATACTCAATCATTTAAGGAGATTTAAGTTGGAGAAGGTGCGCAACCTTAAGGCAACACATCCTACAAAGTTTTATCAAAAAATTTACACAAATGGTTAGTCAATCAGAGATTAATCTACAACAGACTTTTCTGAGAAGTTGAGTTTTTTCAGAATAGTTAATTTCTTGATAAGTTAGTGATTGTTCTCTAAATTAAGAGGAGTCTAGACTTATTCTTGATTTAGAGGTGCTCTAATTTCAAGAATAGGTTGTTCTTTTGAAGATTAACCCTCTCCATCATAGCTATGAAGCAATTCACAGCCAAAAGCTGCTCAAAATCAACATTGAAAACATCTTTTGAGCAACTAGAAATTTTTGGAAGCTCATAAATACACCATCATGCTGAGTCCAAGGAAGAAGTACATACAAAGGAACTAAAACTTGCAAAGGCTCATAGTGACAAAATGCAGAACATGACTACCCACCTTGCTACATTTGGAAGATAGACTGCTATTGTTGATAGATGATGGACACTACCTCTCAAAGTACTACATGGAACACCCACTCCAACAAGAGTGTATCAAGGACGACAGACTCGAGAGAGGGGGAGTGTTGGCACTCAAGGTCAATCCCAAGGTGTGGTAATGCATCAAAGAAGTGGACGCACAAGAAGAGGAAGCATGTAGGGAGCTCTAAGAGTTATATGTCAAATTTTCAGAAGAAAATCCTATAAAAACAGTGATTTTGATCACCAAAACCATTGTAAATATCATTTCATATTTTTGCAACTCCATTTTGATGAAGCTAAGGAGTCTTTAAGCTTGAGGACTATTAGAAGTATCTATGTACCAATTTTCATAATTTTTAGGCTCTGTTTGAGCCCTCAAATAAGCCCTAGGACCTAATTTTTAACTAAGTCAGGCATTAGGTATGGACAAGGCCCTAGGGAAAAACTATAAAAGAGCTAGAGAGCTCACTTTTAAGGTTGGCTTGTTAGAGATTGAAGCTTTTGTAATATAGTTATTTTATAATTGAAAGCATTCTTTTTTAGTTTGGCTTGGTAGAGATTGAAGCTTGTGTAATATAGTTCCATTGTTCCACTCTTTGTTCTTGCCTTGTGTGCACGTGTGTGTGTATGTGCATGCATGCTTGTGTGCTTCTCACTCACGCACTGTTGTCTGCACTTGCTCTTGGTCATCATACCAGTCCTCAAGTCTCCATAGATTGACAATTATGAGGTGGATCTCCTCATGTTGGTCCTCACCATTGTGCTAGAGCGACAGACGAGTCTCTTAGAGCACGTCTATTTATAGGTATTTTCATCTTGAACAGAAGGTAAATGAGGGTGTCACTTCGAAAAGAATGTGTTTACAAAAAATCTACTTTGCTTACAAAACATCACTTTCTAAGAGATCTATTAATTTTACAAAAATATATAAAATACTATCCTCTAATTATCTTCAAAAATATCTCAGTAAATCCACGTGCATTCATGACCTCATGATTCCTCCCCTACTAAATCAAAACACAATCACATTAAAAACCTCAAAGCATTAAAATCTATTTAACATTCAATTATTCCATAAAATATAACATGCCTCCCAATTGACAAGCAACTGATCTTAGTGATAAGAATAAAATAGACATGGATGGCCAGCCACATGTCCCATTGCTTAACAATCACAAGCATATTCCATGTAAAAGAAACACATGCATGGCAATGGGAAACTAAAATTTAATGTGACTATGAATGATATTCTGAAATCAAGTGTTCATAATGTGCAGTTAATGATGTCTTATGAATCCATTGAGATTCTTCAAGTGATTCATTTTTATATTTAACTAAATATCTATAATATTGCTTACCATTGCGTGTAGTAGGAACATCATAATCAAGTATTTTCTCTTGAACTAAATTATCAGCATCATCTTCAAGTAAAGGAGGATCAACCAAAATAGGAGTGTGTGGTAAAGTCCCTTTGAAGGATTTCAATAAACTATTAAAGTAGGAGAAGAAAAAGTAGTGAAAGTACGCTTGAAAGGAAAATTGGGCTTGATTGGTTGTTGTCGTTGATGCATTTGTTGTAAGCAAATGGACGGTGATGGATTGAAACCCCTTCTCAGCATCATTTGCAAAAGACATAGTCTCATAGAGGGTTGTAGGAATAGTGTGTTGAGCTTGGATTGGATTCCCATCTCCAAACCATCTTTGTACTTCCATTGCAAGGTATCTCTAGGAACCGTTTCAAGCATCCAAAAGTTTTCCATGTTCCACGAGCATGTAAGTGGAAATTGGGGAGGAAGGAAGGACTCCTTGATCTTTTCTTGAAATGTGATCCATGTGGTGGGGTGGTTGGTGCTACGCCGCAAGACATTCCACCATAACTCAGTTTTACCCACCAAATAATTACTAGCAAATTTCACTTTTTCAATTTCAAAATATGATTCATCAGAATAAAAGTCATCAAATTGGGATAGCCATGAAAGAACAAATCACCCATCCTTTTGCCCATCAAATCGAGAAAATTGGCCATCCTTTCATCAAAATCGAATCTTGTAGACACACATAGTAGAGATAATACAATAATGAAATCTCACAAGAACACACATAGAATAGAGAGAGACAAGATTGAACACAAGATTAGGTACAATCTCCCCCCCCCACATACTCTAATGCACAAGTCTCTCAGAGTACGTGTATTTATAGGTATTTTCATTACATCCTGAAAAGAAGATACATTAGGGTGGCTCTTCAAAAAGCATGCGTTTATGAAAAATCTAATATATTTATTAAACATCACTTTCTAAGCGATCTATTATATTTACAAGAATATATAAAATATTATCTTTTAAATATCTTCAAGAATATCTGAGTAAGTACATGCACATTCATGCCCTCATGGTTCTTCACTTGCTAAATCAAAATAGAATCACATTAAAAAACTTCCATTAAAATCCATTTAACATTCCATTATTCCATAAATTATAACAATTGTATGATGAGACCCTATCTTATGCATGCTCTAAAAAATGCATACAAATGTCCAAGTCTTCTAGGATGGGATCCACTAAGACTGATCCTAACTTAGGCAAACGTGAAGTCTATGTTGGGGCTTGTGAAGTCAATTCTATGATCTTTGCCTTAGTTTCTTTTAGGCTACCTTCTAGTTTTGTTAACTTCTTGGACCATTTCCTTTTTATTCTCTTTTTTGAGTCTCTCCATGACTTGATTTTCTTTTGCTAGAATCTCCTATTTCACTAGACGGTGAGTCTTTTTCTTGGTTTCCTAGTATCAACAAGAGCAGTTTGTCATCCAATTGTAGCAGGGTTAGTTGACGTATTCTTCTTTTTGTCATTTGCTAGCCTTTGCAAGTCTAAGTCTCTTTGTGTGTACTTCTTCTTTCGATGCAACATGATGGTATATTTCTGAGCTTTCAAAAATTTCTAGTTGCTCCAAAGATGTTGTCAATCTTGATTTTGAGTAGTTGTTGGCTGTGAATTGCTTCATGGGTATTGATGTTGTAACCTTGATGTCCTCTATATTTTCCAAACATGGGTTTCATAGTTATCATGCCAAGTACTCATAATGCATAATGAATGATGGGAAAGTGTGTTAGTGCACGGGTTAAAAAAAATATGTGCCTTGTCCATGGCCTTGTAATGTGGCCCTATGCATGCTTACTTGGGGAATGCATTGTAAGAAGTATGGTACAAAAAAGTAGGTCTTCAACTAAGTGCTCAAGGGTATGTTGATGAAGAGGTTTCCTAATCTATCAGTGTTATAGTGTTGCCAAAGTAGGGGATTCCTACCATGGTGAAAGGTCAGTCGATATTAATCTCTTCATGTTGTACTCCCATCACGATGATTGACCATTGGCTTGTCTTTCGTTGTTGATGGATGTCCTTGTTGATGGTTTACTAATGAGATTCTTCGAGTGCATGGAAATGTCCCTTCTCCTTTTTTTTCTTTTTTTTGTTCCTCTTTCTTTCGGAACAATGTCACAAAACAAGAAGAAAGGTGTTAGTATCAATAAAATAGTTTACATATGTCAAATGTGTATCATGTGTCTGGGATTCTCGACTGTGTCTATGCACAGCCTTGATTTGGCCCTATATTAGTGCATATTGTGGAAATGCATGGCTTGAATGGTGCAAAAGATGGGGTTATGCCAAGGGATCATGGTTTTTCCACAATGAGGCTTCTGATGTTACTTGCAGATGTTGATGCAATCTTTGGTTGGAGGTATCCATTGGATCTTGAAATCTTGCAATCAATCCATGTTTGAATGACAACTAATCATTCCTCCTTATAGGGATCCATTTTAAAATAGTGTTCAAATGCGTACAAATCACTTTTGGCCTCTTCATCTTTGGATGGTTTCTTAAATTTTGTATTTGGTGTGGTTTGATCTTTGGTTCTATGGGGACTACAAGTACTTTTGGCTTCTGAACCCAAACCTTTGTTGATTTTCTTCTAACTATTACTGAAGAGGTGATTTGATCTTCTTTTGATCTTTCTGCTTGGTTTGAACTCTTGCTTTTCCTTAGCTTCTTTGTTGAGACTGTTCTCATGAGGGAGAGCATAGGGTTTTTTGTATGTAAGAGTTCCTTGGGTACCCACATGTGTAATCGCCCTTGTTGAACTGCAGCTAATTCCTTAGGCACCCAAAGTTGTCATATACCTTGTGGTTGAGCTTCTCCTAGGTGCTTGGTTCTTCTTGGCATGGATGGCTTGCTTGGATGGGAGTCATTGGGACAAAGCCGATGCTTGCTAGCCTTCCACTACCCATATTCATTTATTCTTCAAATTTGGTTTAGGTTTTGTTCATATGCATGAGGAATGAGGTTGTGTAGTAGCTTTTGTCACCAAGGTGGCCTCCTTCTTGTCATCTGGTTGTAGTTGTCCTCCTCTACTTTGTGAAATTGATTGTTCCATTTGTGATGTTGATACTTTGGAAGAGAAGGGGGTTCTAGTACTTGCATGCCCTACCCATCAATAGTGAGGAATGGTGCACATTGAACTCTATGGTGCATGTGAGCACGGGGTACTAGAATCAAAAGGCCCCTTGCCTTCCGATTCAACTATTAGGTATTGCTTGTTAACCTAGACCTGAAATGATCGTTGTCGCAAGCTTAAGTTAATTGTGTTATTGTACAACCAATCCTAACCTAACATCATATTTTCTGTGATGTCCTCATCATGTCAAACTAGCAACTTTACTATCAAAGGGACATCCTTGAAGAGGATGGAAATATCCACCTTGCCGATACAAGGGGTTCGCATGCCTCCTAAGCCCACTAAATAAGCTTCTAGTGGCTTAACCTCCATGCCCAATCCTTTACAGCATGAGTACATAATTTCACTAGTGGAAGCTCAAGAATTGATCAGAGATGATCCCTCATTTTTAGTGTCATGCCCTAGATCAACTGTGATGAATGGTCATCTATCACATCACCATGTGATATCTTAGGGCATTGGGATTGACATCTAGGCCTTGTTTCCTTAAGTTATTTCACCTCATGTGCTCTCTAGCCTCTACCTGTGCTTCTTCTCTAACCCTTAACTCTTCTTCTTTTTGCTTCTAGCATATCCTCTGAAAGAGGTTTTTGATATGGCTTGACTCAACATCCACTAATATAGCTTAGCAAGATGTCACCTTCTAGAGTGGCAACTTCAACTGCACTGCTAATGGAAATTCTATTAATGAACATTAGTTCATATCCTCATTTTTCCTATTTATGGGCATGGTGCATTAGTGTATAAGTCAACACTCAGTCTCCCTCTTTCAATCCTTTATCCTTGATGTGTGCATCAAAGTATGCCTTTGTCTTTTCTTTGTAGCGTAGATGCTCGCTATCGCTCATAGCCTGGTTTCACCTAAGCGTTCTAGATCAAATATCCTAGAGGACAACTCATGTCCATTCCACTTGTTGCTCTTGTGCTACTTTTAAAGTAGTGATTAAGAAGTCTAATGGTAACACAACATTCTGTCCAAAGTCCATCTTAAATGGGTGGCATTGAGTACCATTTTATAGGAAACTTGATAAGCCCAAGATGTGATTAAGAAGTCTAATGGTAACACAACATTCTGTCCAAAGTCCATCTTAAATGGGTGGCATTGAGTACCATTTTATAGGAAACTTGATAAGCATTCTAGATCAAATATCCTAGAGGACAACTCATGTCCATTCCACTTGTTGCTCTTGTGCTACTTTTAAAGTAGTGATTAAGAAGTCTAATGGTAACACAACATTCTGTCCAAAGTCCATCTTAAATGGGTGGCATTGAGTACCATTTTATAGGAAACATGATGAAGTTGTTTATCCCAATCAGAGCATTTATGATTTCCCAATTTTTCAATACATTATGTAGGATCTTATTTATGCTCTCAGATTGTCTGCTAGATTGTGGATGATAGGGGGCAGACTTCTTATGTATCACCAAGAATTATTGCAGAAGGTTTTCAATGACTTCATTCAAGAAGTGTGTATTGTTTGGGTTCAAGAACACATAGCTACTGACTCACACTACAAACTTCCAAGAAAGTAATCGCAACACTGATCTTCACACACACACAGAAAACACTCACATAAAAAATTCTAATTCACTACTTTTATGCTCCATCGGCACAATATCTAACAGACTTTTGCTCAAATAGATGTCTAAGAAAAGATAAAATACTTGATTAAGTTCTTTGAAATTATAGAGTTTACAAGATAGGTAATCATGACACTTCTTTGAATTGATGATATTGGACAACCTAGACTATGTTCAACCTGTGCACTTACATGAACAGAGTCTTCTCCACTTCTGTAGGCATTTCATCTCTCCCTAGATGCTTCCTCTTCCTAAAACCTACTCGTACAAACAAAGTACAATGGACATAATCATGCAGCATCAATGCCTAACAAATTTTGTAACCTGTCCTTGTAGCTCTTTGCTTACTCTACCATCTTTGGTTTAGCATGAGTTCCCAAATTAAGTCCTTGAAGTTCATCCTCCTTTACTCTACCTGAACTTGCATACTTTTGTTCATATATTTTCTCTACCAAATTAATTACCTCCTTTTCTTGCTGCTCTAGTTTCTATTGAGTCAAAATTTCCAGATTTTTCTCAAACATCTGTCTCATTTGTGTGCCTTCCAACATGTCACCTATAGCTGGTTCACCGTTCTGCTCCAACTGATCCTCTTCCTTTGACAATACTCCTTCCATGTCTACCTCCAATACTAGTACCACTATTGGATTAGCCTTCAAAAATTCCTCCTCGTCATCTTCTTCAATCTCATCTGCTAAACTACTAGCTTGAGACATCAATGGTTTCTCCCTTACTGACATGTTCCTTCTAACTTTCATTGGTATTGTGACCTACTTTCTACCCTTTGTGATCACAGCCACATACAACCCCTAGTCTTTCTTCACTTTAGCCAACCTGAACCAAGGTCTTCCTAATAAGATTTCATATGGATTAGTAGATTCATACATTTGAAGTACAACAAAATTAACCATGAATGACATCCTTGCAATTATTATCTGCTACTGCTTCAGATTGCCCAAAGGTTGGACTCTCGTTTGATCTGCCATCTTTACTTGAAAAGGCACTAGAGCCAAAGCCCCATTCCCGATCTCCTTAAATATATGTTCAAGTAATATGTTGACTCATGATCCTCCATCCAACAAAACCTCATCAAATCTTCTATGTTTATATTGTGCCTGAATTACTGGAACTACAAAGTCCACATCAATCAGATCAATATAATTAGATGATGTTGAAGCTATTTCTTCTTTCTGCAACTCCATTTTGTTGAGGGGAGTATTTGCAAGTTACTTCTCTTTTTATACCTGCATTCCACAAATAATCATCAAACTCTTTAGAGAAATACTCTCCCCCTCCATCTGATCTCAACCTCTTGAGCTTTTATCCCAGTGTAATCCTTTCTGCATAAGCATGATAATGCTTGAATGTCTTGAACACTTCTGATTTGTCCTTGATTACATATAAAGTAATCCATCTGGTTGCATCATTAACAAACAACACATAATATCTGGATCCATTTATGCTATAGTCCCTTGAAGGACCCCACACATCTGTATGAACCAATTCAAGCATATTTGAATACTTGTACCCTGATTTATTGTATGAACTTTTGTGTGCTTTACCTAATTGACAAGCTTCACATTTGTACACCATGTGTCGACCTTCAACATTTGGCAAAACAAGCACCACATCATTCTTTGACATTTCCTTTATGGCTCTCTCATTGAAATGACCTAGCCTTTTATGCCATAGGTCTAACTCAGACATCTTTTGACTTCCATAAGTAAATAAAGCATGTCCCACATTACCTTGGACTTTAAGAGTAAAAAACCTTCCTTCCTTTTTGCCTGCAATGATATTTCTATATCCCTGATTTGGATCTTGCACATAAACACCATCATTCATGAATCTAACTTCATATCCCTTCTCCACAATTTGCGCTAGACTTATCAAGTTTTTAGGAGTAGTAGGAACATAAAGTACCTGGCTCAAGAGTGTCCTTCCACTCTTTGTCTTCAATGATCCAATGCTCTCCACTTTATGCTTGGTGTTGTCACCTGTTTGAACTGTATGTCCATTCACCTTTGCTTCCATATCAGTCATCAATGATATATTGCCACTCAGATGATTGCTACATCCTGAGTCAATATAGAACACCCTTTGATCTTCTCCTACTGCTTCATGAGCTGCATTCAAGATAAGAGTCATGTCATCCTTTTGATCTGATGCATAGTTATAATAATTGTTGTTGTAGGACTGAGATTGAAAACTTCTTCCACCTCCTCTAGCTTATGATGTCCTACCACCTCTTCCTCTGAAGTTGCCTCTTTGGTTTCTGCCTCCTCTACCTCTTTGATTTAAGCTCCGGTTATTACTTCCACCATTTTGATTGTTATACCAACAATCATTTGCCAAATGATTGGTTCTGCCACAAATCCAACAAGCTTTAGTATTATCTTTGTTCATACCTCCTCTTCCTTTACCTCTGAAGTTCATCTTCCCTTTTGTAAAGTTAGCTTGACTTGAAGTTCCTTCATCATTAGTTGGCCGCTTCCCTTTGCCATTCTTTTTCTTCTCCTTGGAGTACATAGCTTGACTTGCTCCTATCATTGTCTCCCTTAATGTCCTGCTCAAAAGTTAGCATGTGTCCTAGCAATTGATTAAGATCAGGAGTAAAGTGATCTAATGACAATTCTATGGACAATATAAAGGCTTCCAGTTCTCATCTCCTCTCAGACTTGTAAGTATTTGCCTTACCAACTTATCCTCTTCAATGTCTTCATCTACTGCTCCCAAGCTATCTGCAATATCCTTCATCCTTGCCACATAATCAGAAATTGATTGTGAACTCTTCTTCTTGAAAGTTGTGAATTCTGCCCATAATGAGGACTTCCTTGACTTGGTTGTGTTTTGGAAATGCTCTTCCAAAGCATTCCACACATTTGTTGCACTTTCTAATCCTCTGATTTGAGGTAGAAGATAATCATTTACAGCCATGTAAATGATGCTCCTAGCTTGAGCATCCTTTCTCATCCAATTCTTCAAACCTGCAAGTTCCTCCCTAGTTGGAACACTAGGATCTTCAAACTCAGGCTTTTCTTCTTCTCCTGTAATGAATGCCATCAAATCTTTGCTCATGAGGTGTGCCTCCATCCTCATGGACCAAGCTGGATAGTTCTCCCTATCAAGCTTATCAATCTGCAAGCTTTCTCCCATCTTTGATCTTCTGTGTCTGCAATTACCATGATTTATGATAATAGAATGTACCTTTGATATGAAGCTTTAATCCTTCTTGATCCTTTGAGCTCGTACTTTGTACTTCTATAGGTTATCTTCAAGAATTTGGCTCTGTCCACCTTCAATTAGAAGGAACTTCACTATCTGCAACAGTCGGGACTTCCAATGCCTTTACTTGTATTGCACCTTCAGCTCTAATACCACTGTTGGAGACCTCTAAATCTCCAAAGTTTTGATCTATACTGATTTAAGATCACCTCTATATCAGTTATGGACCAAACTTTACACAAATGTTATCTTCATTTACCAAAACTTTCAACTATCACTTCTCTTAGTGAAAATCTTCATTCTTCAACAGTCTGCTTCAATGATTGACTTCATTACCTGCACATATCTTCAGATTTCTTCAAACCAATGATGCACATATCTCCACACTATGTTCGCACAATCATATCAACCATTAGTCCTTCAAACGAATCATTAAAACTTTGATTTGATCCTTAAGATCAAAAGTATGTCAGAAACTATCTTCCTGAATAGACGACTTTGACATAGGTAACTTTTAAGGTTGCTTTCTCACAACAGAGATCTCTTTTTGCTAAATGCTTTTAGCCATAGCTTCCTTACCTTCTAACTTAGATTTTGAATGCTCATTCATCAAAGACTTTACACTGAGCATTGAGATCTAAGCAAAACATTGACACAAAAAAGTGCGCGACTTTGAGAGGTCCACCTGTAGACTTTACATACACATGTTCCTATTCATCATACTCACAACATGAAATGAATTAGACCATGAAAATTTTAACATAGCTTCATTATCTTTTATGTTAGATGCTTACAAAAGGATTTCTGATCCACGTGATCAGACTAAGAGAAATCTACAAAATACTTGTCGCTATTTTCTGAAGATGACTCTCTCCACATCTAACTCTATGACACTTGTCTTATAATGACTCTCTCCTGTATTTCTTTACATCATTGACTTATATACATATGATTCTAGACTTATCCCGCGTCTATTACATTACTCCTTATCATCCTAAGGATTACCTATATTCATAGTACAAGAATTTCCACCTGTAATGTACATATGTATACAAGCTATCATTATGAAATCTCTTCACTTTCTCAAATGACTTCTTGAACTTCAACCTGATATTAACTTGCTTCAAGATCTTTGTAATCATCAATTTGTGATTGCTTTGTTCCAATAGTTTGTAGTGTGAGTCAGTAGCTATGTGTTCTTGAACCCAAACACATTTCGTGATCCTAGTGCATTTGCTAAAGAAGAAAGAGATGCATGAAGGGAAGAAAAGGAAGATTTGGTAAAGTTTACTACATAAGAGTGCAAGCAAAAGCGGCTAATGTGGAGTCATCTTTTGAATTTTACGATTGGTACGAAGCAGAAGAGGAATCTAACCTTGAAACTAAAGAGGAGGAAGGAGGAACAGGTGCAGTTGAAGCTAGGCTGGTGGGTGGTATACCAGGAGTGCTATTCCTAACAGAAGCAACTCTAGGAGTTAGAAGACGACTCCAGTTTGACCCACTTGTAGGGACAACCAATCAAAGAACTAGGCACACACCTCAGCCACAACCAATGGTGCAACTACCTCCAAATCCCAAGGTCAAAGCACCCATTTTTAAGGAGGCTCTAAAGAGGATGCTGACTATCACATTGCTCAATTGGAGATAAAATGGACAACAAATGGATATGACAAATATACGATGATGCAGTAAAACTCCAGTAATTTGTAGCTACATTGGAAGGAAGAGCAATGAGCTCGTTCAGTCAATATGGTATTGCTCATTTCACTACATATGATGCATTAAAAATAGAATATTTACAAAGATTTAGGAAGGAAGAACCCTCCCTCTGATGTTTTGGGGAAGTTGAGAGCAATTAGTCAAAAGAACATATTAGTAGAGGATTATGCTCAGAAATTTAGAACTTTAATGGAAAGATTATAGGGCAATGAGAGACCTACCGCTGAAATATTGGTGGGCTATTTTCTAAAAGGATTAAGGAGTAGCATTAGGCATGAAGTTGCAAGTGTGGATATTGCAAATGGTTTTGATGTATTAGTGTTAGCAGCTACAAGAGTTGAAAGAAGATTTGGCAGATCGAGGAAGAGGCACAGTGACTCTAGTTCAGATGCTGAATCTAATTCAGAAATGGAGTCAGAGAAAGGTACGACCGATTCTGAATCAAACATTGAGGATGAAGAGGTTGTGGTGAGAAGGCACGACAAACATAAAGGTAAACAAAGTAAGGAGGAAGAATTGATTATTAAATTAAAGAAACATGGATACTCTATAATCGCTCCAAAGAAGAAAAGGTTTTGTGAAATCTGTGATAAAGATGGACATACAACAAGTCAATGTTGGTATAATCCCAAACATTGAGGAAAAAATTCAAGGTAGGAAAATATGAATAACAATGAAGTTGCTGCAAATCAAGCCATTCTAGTTCAAGGACGTGGTGATTTTCAGAGGCAGCAGCAAGGAAGACCTCCATGGAGAGATCAAGCAAACCAACAAGGAAATCATCAGCATAATCAACAAGGGAATGAGCAGGGTAGACCACCTAGAGTGATGCCATGTGGATATTGTTTTGCACTAGACCATTGGATTGGACCTAAGTGTCCTTTATGGGTAAAACATAGAGAAGAAAGGGGTATGCCAGTGGTTTGTTATAATCAGAACAACCAATAGGGGCAACAACAACAACAACAAGCTCAACAGGCTGCTCAAGCCAATGTTATAGTCATAGACTTATCAGATCAAGAATGTTGTAATGATTTAGGTGCAAGTACATGAGGAATTCTACATCAGGACCATGAAAATGAGTGGAATTGTGATTGTCAACAATGTGGTAAAGTCAAGGATGTGGATTTCTTGGTGGTTACAAGGTCCAAGAATAAAGGTCCTATTGATTGGCAAGAGCAAAGACAGATAAGGGACCAAGTCCAGAAACGGATCCAGCAGGATCTGTAGAAGCAAGAACAATTTCAGATTTCATCCCAAGAAGAGGATAATGAAACATCTATACATGGAATAAAGAAGGATGATAACATGAAGACCAAGCAAGAGCTGAACAATGACTTGTTTGAGGTAATAATTAATTCTCCTTTGCAATTATCCTTCAATCAGTTCTTGTCATTATTGCCAGCTTTCAGAGAAAAATTGTTGAAAAGGCTTGTTGGTCAACAATCAGAACTAGTAATTGAACAGGTTTGCAAGAGCAATGATGAAAGAAAAGAATTGTCCAAATTACTTATGGGCAGAAGCTATCAACACTGCAACTTACCTTGTGAATAAGTTACCTTGTAAAGCTTTGGATGGAAGAACACCTTATGAAGCATGGTGGGGTAAGAGACCTACTCTTCATCATTGTAAGGTATTTGGATGTTTAGCATATGCTTATGTTCCTTCAAAATTGAGACATAAGCTAGAACCCAAAGCAGAGAAGTATGTGTTTATTGGTTATGATGATAAACATATGGGTTATAGATTGTGGAGTCCATCCACAAAGCAATTTCTTGTTACCAAAGATGTTACATTTGATGAGCAAAGTACATGGTATACAGGGTCAAAAAATGATTATGAAGATGTTAAAGAAATACAAAGGAAAGGGAAGACAAAAGTAAGTGTGTATGAAGAAGATATTGATGATGTTGATTATAAAAGTAAATTGCAGGATAATGTTGAAGATGGGCCAAGATTTGATCCAGAATCAAATGTGGTTGACTTCAAGAAGTGCAGAGGTCAGAAGATCCTTGAGAGAAAGAAAAGAATCTATCAGGTATAGCTATGATACATATTTCCTAACAACAAGAGATTATGCTTACATTGTGAAGACAGAAGAGGATCCAATCACATATGAAGAAGCTTAAGGTAAACAGAATTGGGAGAAGGCAATGCAAGAAGAGTATGATGCTCTATTTGAAAATGAAACATGGGAATTAGTGCCAAGACCAAAGAATCAAAAGGTCATTGGATGTAAGTGGGTGTATAAAACAAAAAGGTTTGTAGATGGAAAGGTGTCTAGATACAAAGATAGACTTGTGGTCAAAGGTTATGCCCAAACTTATGGGGTAGATTATGATGAAACCTTTAGTCCTGTTGCTAAGATGTCTACAATTAGATCATTGATTGCTATTGCTGCTTGTAAAGGATGGAAGTTATCACAATTAGATGTGAAGAATGCATTCTTGAATGGATACATTGCAAATGAAGTGTACATGGAGCAACCAGAAGGCTTCATGGATTCAATTGGATCAGATTATGTGTGTAAGCTCAAGAGAGCTTTATATGGTTTGAAGCAGGCCCCAAGAGCATGGAATTAAAGGCTTGTTAAGTTTTTGAATGAATGTGGATTTCAAGCATCAAAGGCATATAGTAGCTTGCTAGTGAAGGCAAGTGAAAATGGATATGTATACATGTGTATTTATGTTGATGATATTATTATCATAGGTACAGATGCTCAAGGAATCAAGGAGCTTAAGAAACTAATAGAGAATGAGTTTAAGATAAGTGATTTGGGAAACTTATCTTATTTCTTAGGAATGCAGATTGTGTATACTCAACATGGAGTATATGTTACACAAGAGAGATACTTGAAGAATCTTCTGGTCAAGTTCAACATAGAGGATTGCAAGCCTTCAACCACACCATTGGAGGTAAATCATAAGTTGAGCAGATATGGAGGTGAAGAATTCAATGATATGAAGAGTTTGGTAGGTAGTCTAATCTATGCTACCTTGACAAGGCCAGACCTATCATATGCAGTAGGTGTGTTATCACAATTTATGCATTGTCCAAAGAAGACTCATTGGACTGCAGCTCAAAGGGTACTCAGATATGTCAAAGGAACCCTAAGTGAAGGTTTTTATTATGGATTTACTTCTGATACAAGAATCAAAGTGTTTAGTGATGCAGATTGGGTAGGTGATTCAGATGATAGAAGGTCTACTCATGGGTATCTCTATTATATTGGAGATAAATTAGTTTCTTGGTGCTCAAAGAAGCAACGTACAGTTGCTTTGTCATCTACAGAAGCTGAGTATAAAGGAATGGTAGAGGCTGCAAAAGATGTGATATGGTTAAAGACCTTGTTGAAGAGTTTTGGAACTGATCAGAGTACTCCAATTATTTTTGGGGACAATATGAGTTCATTATATTTGGCAAATTGAGGTGTTGTATACTTCAACAAAAGAACAAGTTGCAGATATGTTAACAAAAAGCTTGGATGGACCTAAGTTACAGAGATTCAAAGAGATGGGAGGAGTAAAGAAGAATGGAATAATCACAATTAGTGATTGAAGGGGAGCTGTTGGAACAAAGCAATCACAAATTGATGACTACAAAGAGCTTGAAGCAAGTTAATGATCAGGTTGAAGTTCAAGAAGTCATTTGAGAAAGTGAAGAGATTTCAGAATGATAGCTTGTATACATATGTACATCATAGGTGGAAATTCTTGTACTATGAATATAGGTAATCCTTAGGATGATAAGGAGTAATGTAATAGATGCAGGATAAGTCTAGAATCATATGTATATAATTCAATGATGTAAAGAAATATAGGAGAGAGTCATTAGAAGACAAGTGTCATAGAGTTAGATGTGGAGAGAGTCCTCTTCAAAAAATAGCGATGAGTATTTCATAGATTTCTCTCAGTCTGATCATGTGGATCAGAAATCCTTTTGTACACATCTAATATAGAAGATAATGAAGCTATATTAAAAGTTTCATGGTCTAACTCATTTCATGCTGTGAGTATGATGAATAGGAACATGTGTATGTAAAGTCTACAGGTAGACCTCTCATAGTTGCACACTTTTTCGTGTCAATGTTTTGCTTAGATCTCACTGTGCAGTGTCAACTTTTTTATGACTGAGCATTCAAAATCTAAGTTAGAAGGTAAGGAAGCAATGGCTAAAAGCATTTAGCAAGACATGATCTGTGTTGTGAGAAATCAACCTTCGAAGTTACCTATGTCAAAGTCGTCTGTTCAAGAAGACAGTTTCTGACATACTTTTGATCTTACGGATCAAATTAAAGTTTTAATGATTCTTTTGAAGGACTAATGGTTTATATGATTGCGCAAAGGTAGTGTAGAGATATGTGCATCATTGGTTTGAAGAAATCTAAAGATATGTGCAGGTAATGAAGTCAATCATTGAAGCAAACTATTGAAGAATGAAGATTTTCACTCAAAGAAGTGATAGTTGAAAGTTTTGGTAAATGAAGATAACATTTGTGTAAAGTTTGGTCCATAACTGATATAGAGGTGATCTTAAATCAGTATAGATCAAACCTTTGGAGATTTAGAGGTCTCCAACACAAACTTCCAAGAAAGTAATCTCAGCACTCATCTTCACACACACAGAGAAAACACTCACATATAGAATTCTGATTCACTACTTTTATGCTACTTCAGCACAATATCTAACATATTTTTGATCAAACACAGGTAAAATTACACTTATGCTGAGTAGAAAAGACAAAATACTTGATTAAGTTCTTCAAAATAACAGAGTTTACAAGATAGGTAATTGTGACACTTCTCTGAATTGATGATACTGTGGTCAACAACATGCACAGTTACATGAATAGAGTCTTTTCCACTTCTCTAGGCATTTCGTCTCTCCCTAGACGCTTCCTCTTCCTAAAACCTACTCATGCGAACAAAATACAACGGACATAATCATGCGACATCAACACCTAACAAATTTTGTAATTGCTTATTAAAATTCCGATTGACTAAAATACAGATTCAACAAACTCCAAGTCAGCAACATTCTGATTCAACAACATCCAATTGAGCAACATCCGATTCAACAGACCTTTAGAAATCTCCTCAACATGTACCTCTATCACTTACTAACTCTATTGGTAACCTCTATCTCGTAAACACATTCTCAAATAAGTTTGAGCATCGTTCTTTGTCATGTCTTTGATTTCTACCCACTTTGTAAGTTAATTTGTGGCTACAATAATGTACTCTACATGGGTGTTTCTAGTTGGGGGGTTAATCAAACCTGAAAAGTCTATACCCCACTTTGTAAGGTAATGTCTGGATACAATAATGTACTCTACATGGGAGTTTCTAGTTGGGGGGTTAATCGAACCTACAAATTCTAGTTCGTGCATCCTCCCATCATTGGCCTCAAAGGCCTCTCGTCTTTTTTGATCGAATATTATGCACATTGGCATGTGTCACATCTCTTCACATATGTATGTGCATCCATATGAATATTAGGCCACCAAAGTCTTGAGAATAGAATGGTCTTAATTACTCGGGCAAGCCCGAAGTGTCCACTTGCAACACCACTATATGTGGTTTCTAAGATTGTCAATTAGTTTGATTCATGAATGAGCAATCTCATGTAACCATCTTTGCCTCTGTGGTACAAGTTTTCTCCTACTAAGGCATAGTCCTTAGCCTCTTGCTCCATGCTTCGTTTCTTACTAGAATAGCCTTGCTGGGTAGTGTTCTCGATCTCATAAATTCTACCAATGGAGCACTCCATAATGGAATTAATGACACGTGATAAAGAGTATCGTACTTCATTAGGGGTCTCTTCTGCCACCCTAGATAGTTCTTAATCCTTTCATGTATTTCTTTGTCCATATGAGGCCAATACACTCCTAAATGTTTTAGATTTCGCAATGTTCATTGTTTAGAATAGTGAGTTGCTAGCAATCTATCATGGGTTTGTTGCAACCAATTGCTATGGTCACCCTCCTTGGGAGAATAAGCTTGGAAACCCTATGTATCTTGTCTGTACATACTTTCTGCCAATATTTGATATTTATGTGATTTTGTAATTTCATCTTTGTTCATTTTCACATTCTTATTTGCGGGTCCAAAGGTTACAACAGATACCAACTTATTTGTTCATTTACAAACAACTTCTACATTGAATAGATAAGTGTCCAAAAGTTCATCAGACACTTCTTGTGGTGACTTTCCTAGAGTGATGCAAGAAAGGTGATCTACCCTATGGTGGGTCCTACCTTTTCTCACTTCAAATTCATATTCCACTAGTAAGAGGAACCATCTTACTAAGTGTCCTGTATTGCAAGTTTTATTGACCAAATATAATAAAGCTTGATACTCAGTGAAAAACTTGAACTTTTTGGCCAATAGATAGTGTCTACACTTCTTCAGGACATATACCACGCCTAAGCCTTCTCGTTCAGTTGTTCTATAGTTTCGTTCAGCTCTATTTAGTTTTCTACTAGCATATGCTATAGGCAATTTCGAATTTCCTTCACTTGTGGGTTGTGCTAGCACACATCCTATTGCATAATTGGATGCATCTACATGGATATGGAGTGGTTTATTCCAATCAGGAGTGGTCGGTATTAGTGTTGTGCACAAATGTTTCTTCAACTCATTGAAGGAATTTTTGCATTCGTCGTTCCACTCAAAATTTATCAACAGAGCATAAAGAGGTTTAGATATGATTGCATACATGTGGGCAACTTCCAATAGTATCCAAAATGTCCTATAAAGGCTTGTACCTCTTTAACGTTCCTTGGCCTCGACAACTCTGCTATGGCTCTCACTTTGTCCTCATCTGTGGATATTCCATTCTTAGAAACAATATGACCTGGGATCTTTCCTTGACATACCATGACGCATACTTTTTTGGGCTTAGACACACTCAATATTCTCTACACTTGTTGAAGATCTATCTGAGCTCTAGGATGTGGCATCTTCTTTCTTTTGAATGAGCACATAAGTCATCCACATATACTTGCAAGCTCTTTTGCAAGAACTCTTTGAAGACATGACATATGAGCCTTTGGAATGTTGCAGGTGCATTGGTGACCCAAATGGCATCCCACAAAATGCAAAGAGTCCCCACTCTATGGCAAAGGCCATTTTATGTTGATCTTCTAGGGCAATGGCTACTTGGTTGTAACCTAAAATTGCATCAACGAAGCTATAAACGTCCTTCCCTACAATAGAATCCCTTGAATGTTTGGTGATTGAAAGTGGATAGCTATCTCTAATCATAGTAGCATTAACTTTTTTAAGGTTAATACACACTTGCAACTTTCCATTCTTCTTGTGCACCTATACAATGGGGGACACACATTCAATATGCTCATCTCATAGATAAATCCATCTTCAATCAATCTATCAATTTCTTCTTTTCTTTTGTTTGCATAAGTGTCATTATATGTGTAGGGCTTCTATTTGGTGGGCTTGGCATTAGCCATCATGGGGATCATAGGAGAGCATATTTCTAGATCTACATCCTTCAGATCTCTATAGGCCCATGCAAACACATCCCTATATTCCCTTAATAATGCTACAAGCACTACTTCTTCTTCTTCACTTAGGTCTTCTCCTATGCATGTACATTGTTCTTCGCTATCTTAAATGGTTACTACAATTTTTTTGGTCTCCATCCTTCTCCCATGATGGTATCTCTCTTAGGCATTGGAACCAAATTTTCGGTCTTCAACTTAATATTTCTTGAAATTCTTTGGTACTTCAAAAAATGGTTCCTCCTCTGCTTGTTTCATTGCTTTTCTTTTCTTTTTCTTTTGATTACCTTCACATTCATCCTTTGAATTTAGAGTTTTAATGCTTGCGAGAGGTTCTTCTCCTTTTTGGTAAATACTCCTACATTTTCTAAATATTGTTCCTCTCAGTCAAAGCAACTATCCATCACAATGGACTCTATAGCATTGTAGTCATCTTCTTCTTCTATGAACCCATTAGAGTCACACTCTTCTATCAATGTCCATGGTGTGCTAAGATTTTTGCCCAATCATGAGGCTCAAATTCCTCATCTAGAAAGATCATCAATGTGCAAGCTGGGTCTCTAACTAGTCTACCTCCTTGACAAGTTCCTTCTTCTCTCGCTTTTAGACATCTTTCCTAGTGTTATCCCTTATAGCAATCTTTGAGGTATTCCAACATGGTCTTCAATCTTTTGAATCTTTATTCTAGTTTGTCTTAATGCAGGCCTGCCCTATTGCTTCCACAAGGATGTGGTCACAATCACAAGAAGAACACCTCAATCTAAGATAGCTTTGGTTGTGTAACCTTGGAAGGTGATTGGAAGATAAGTATTACCTTCTTCACCTCCACTCATGTCTCGTGTTTTGTCTAGAGTTATCTCTGGTACTTTTAGCTTAAAGCCTACTTTTGACATATTGGAACTAAGTTCTAGAACCTGATTCTCCACATGTTTCCATAGCTCAGGTTTTACCTTGAGCAGCTCTTCGAAGTTGAGATGACATTGCACCTTAGTGTTCTTCATGACTTTAGTGTTTCTTGGAACCATTGAGTATTGATTTCTTATCAATATTGTGGGAGCTCTGATCTAAAGAGATTCAGATTCCCATGGGCCTGTGAATTGTGGAAACTCTTGTAAAGAATTAGATTCAAAATCTAATCTCTTGTATTCTTGTTGCTCTGCTTGGTCTCCATAAATAGATGGAATGTCTTGGAGAAATTGACCATGAAGATCATGAATTTCAAGAATAGGACTAGGATTACCCTTCTCCTTGGCCCGTTTCTCTTCATGTATTTCCCACAAGAACTCTTGATTTGAAAGAGGTTTTCCAGCATCTGTGGAGCTAAGAACCTAAACCTTTGTTCGTGGTGAGCTTTCTCTTTCAACAACTGGTTGAGGCTCTGGAGGTAAAGAAACTTGTGGTTTGTTTACCAACTACTCTAGTCTTTCCAGTAAGCCCTAGAAATGCAAAACCACTTTGAACAGCGAGTCGTAACAAACGAGAACTATGTCATAAAAAGAGAACACTCTCTTCAAAAATCAAGGAAATGGAAACTTATCTTTGAGATTCCTTTATACCAGTATACATATATTACAAAAATGAAGTGAAAACATGTGATTTTTTGACAATTTTTTGTCATTTTCTCATAAAAAAAGAGCTCAAAATGTAGTCAAAATTTCACTATATAAGACATTGACATGTCCAAAATCTATATGATAAGACATTGACATGTCCAAAATCTATATGATAAGACATTGACATGTCTAAAATCTATATAAAGAATGTAAAACTGAATAATTCTTATACAAAAATAACATTTTAGACATATTTTCAATGGGTGGATATCTGATTGTTATTCAAAATTGCTACAAAACATGGTTTCATTAACCAAACTACTTCGAGGCATTTACATAAGCACTGAAAATGTTAGAGAGTTTCAATGCAACTCACAACTATGTCGATCTATGTCTACACCCTCATCATCTGATGCACTTGATTCAGTCTCATACTATTGAGAGCTCTCTTCTTCTTCTTCTATATCCACAAGAGCTCTATCTTTATCCACGTACATACCAAATTCTGCAGGATCATGCACAAATCTTCTTGTTTGCCTATGATTTCGTGTACCACATACATCTGGAAGCTTTTGTTTTATCATATTGATGGTTGCTTTCCTCAAGTGACCTGTTTTTGTCAAGGAAAAATCATAAACAAGAATATCTACATCATCCATTTTAAGAGTGGATGTGCTTCGAATATTCTTTTTCTTTTTTTAACGTGTTTGTTTAGTATCACAGAGTACCATTTCTAAGTTATATTTACCTGTGAATGCATTACTACTTTTAGTGTAATACCAATGCACCAGCAAAGCCTCTATTCTTCTTTTATCAATATCTTTAGTTATCTCTAAAACCTTTGCAATCCAAAATGGTCTGGTAGCCTCATCACCATCAGCAAGTACTGCAATAAGTGTTCCAACATTTATCTCTATTAAATTTCCTTGCCATCTTGCTTCTGTCTGTTTTTTCATCCTTGGGCCTACATAAATATTTCTTTCTGGTGGATGTATAAAACTTTGAAGTGCATCTGCATTACATGCTTGGGCCACATTCACAGATCTTTGTGTACAAAAATCCCATGTGAATGGAACATCAACTGGCCAATGACCTGCAATTGTATACTGTATAATCTCTTCTTGATGATTGAAAAAGTCCTCCCACCAAGATACATCTTGATCTCCAGCATATTTTTTTGCACGCTCAATATGTCTCTTCTTTTCAATGAGTGCATGCATCTAGCTTTTACTTTGATCAACCACATTTCCACATCTTTCTGTATAGTTTTTTTCTTCATATGATGATTGTTCTACACCATACACTGTAGACAAATTAGGCACCTGCAATAAGAATGGCATCCCTCTTTAGGCTCCCACCTAGGAGAAGATGAATACTGCTTTGCAAATAAAAGGGTTATTTCATCAACCCTCCTCATCAAGAATACATGGTTGAAACTAATTTTGTGCAATGGAGCCAAAACCTTAGCAGTATTATCAAGGCCCATTGAGCAAAAGTGCTTAAAGTTATAAATCTATGTGAGGTGTTGAACTTCTGGTTTTGGAGTATATGCTTCTGAAATCAGCTCAGATAAAATCGAAAGAGTAAAAGCATTGTTACGTGCCAACTTCTTAGAGAAAGTACTGAACATTTGATCAATGTGAGCATGAGTGTGGCCAACCAGAAGGAAATTTACCTTAACCTTCTGAAATACCTGTTTTTCAACAAGCATGCTTAAATATCCAAAGACTCTATAATTTTTATTCTCTCTTGCAGTATTATCAAGTTGCAAATATAGAGTTGGTGGCAAAAGACCCTTCCATGATTGCAAAACACGATGAATGACAGTAACTGTAAGGTTTGGATCATTATGCACATTCGGATATGTGAAGAAAACCTTGGACATTACAATTCCATTGTATACCAAGGACTTCATCTCCAATGTCCTTAGGGATGCGATAAAAATGTGGCAAACAAGTTTTTTTTTTATCCATACCATCGATCAACAAATACATATAACGCTCCGGATTTCTGAGTGCTTTACTTCGATGATGAATTGCTTTCTTTCTCTCTAAAGCTTGACTCTCACAATGGTTGTTAAGAAGGTTTTTAAAATTATCCTTTTCTTGTGGTGTTGTAGCTCCCTTTGCCATGTTTTTCAAAGTACTGAACATTCACCCATTCTAACTTTACGAGGAATAGACACATTGTTAAACTCTTCCTTCCATAATCGAGTAAAGTGATGATACAATACATACTTCTCATTTCTATTTTCCATGTCTTCTCTATATATTTGAAATACCTCTCGACGAGTAAAGTTATCTGACAAGTGCAACCTTCCAGTTGTAGGCATAACCTCACAATGCAAGCTAAAATAGTTCATCATCCAATTCATTGCATGACGTCCAACAGATCCTTTGGTCCCAACATGGAACGTATCCAAAATGAGATCCCCATTCATAAGCCCCTGTTGAACCCTATGTATTCTAAAATTTCCTACACCCATTGCAATTTTAAATGCAGCCCTACAACATCGCATCCCTTGACTAAAGAATATTCAAAAGAAACACGTGTTACTGACATGTTATCCTCAATCATTTGCATGCGAGAAACAAGGTATATATCCTGCCTTTCACTATCTAAATGGAGGAATTTCTCTCTTAGGTGCTTTAGTTTCTTCATTCCTAAATTATACAAACATTTCAAACCACAACAATGCTTCACAATATCCAATGCAATCTATCTATCTAAAGTAAGAAATTTAAATCTTTTTTGACTTACTTCACGAGGCCTTCTTTTAAAACATAGATTGAGCTTGCTTTGCTTTTCTGTTGCTCCACATGCACTTGAGTCAAAAGGGAGATCAATGGTTGGATCAGATGGGAGATCAAGAGGTGCATTTGGTTGAGCAGCATTGCACTGTGAATTGGATAACTTAAATGACTCAACAGAAAACATAGAATCATGAGCACGTTCTAAACCATAGGGATCATCACTTATGTGAAAAGGGTCAACTGAGAATAATGAATCCGAAACTGTATCAATATGAGCAGAGGAAGCTGATGCCCAAGCATCCACTGAAAAGATTGAGCTCATCTTCACTCAGTTCAAAGAAGATTGAAGATGAATGACCTTTTTAAATAAGTAGAAATCTGAGATCAAGTGAAGATGTCACATCAAATGTCACATCAAGTAGATATGAAATCAAAAGTTCATTAAAGTACATTAAAGTGCATTAAACATCAAATTACATTAAATCCTAAAATTAAAGTACTTAATTACTCAGATATACAGTAATAAGGGAACCAAAGATTTGATTCATTTTTGAAAGATGAGATACACAGTTGATTTCTAACTAGATATGAGTCATTGAGTCTTAGCATTATGAGTGAATCAAAATATATCCAAGTTGAGTTCCAACTGGATTAGATATTAAAATTGTTTGGAGTAGTGCCATTGAAGACTTTACAAGAAGAAATTTTACCTTTGGTTAAGATTTCAAGGATTAGATTTTATTGTGGTCTTGGATAGATCTCAAAGAGGTATATGAAAGTATATTCAGAAAGAATTATGTAAAAAAGAGGTACACGGAAAAGTATATGTAAGAATTATGTGTAAAAGCTACGATTTTCAAATGATTTTTGAATTTACGAAAGATTTTCAAATGAATTTTGAATCTACGATTTTCCTGAACGTTGGATGCTATGAATAACTTCTTTTGATTTTCTCTTTTCTGCAAAGACAATGAGTGACATTTGTTAATCAAGACGTTTGAACCCGAAAGTTCCTTGTTGAACGTTTATTCATACATTGATCTTCCTTTTCAACAATGTGTTACAAGATAAATGTGAATATGAACTGAAGTGAGAAGGATAACACTATAAAGATGTCATTAATCTCCCATATTCAACAAAACTTAGACTTGATTTTTTCCCAAGCAAGAGATTCTAAGAAACAACTTATACATGAGGTTAGACTTCCTCATGTACATACCATACTCTTGCCATTGAAGTGGAAATTACATGCAAATGTATATAAATAGCTGCAAGGTTCTATAAATATTTCACTAAAGTCGAGGTGAAACAACCTATTTGTGTGAGTGGTATTTCCTGGTTAGATAAGTTGACAGATATAGTTAGCAAATGGATTCATTCAGTTAGATCCAGTTAGTCTCTGGTTCAAGTTACCCAATTGCCTATAAATAGCAGAGGAGGAGATCATTCTCATTTTCAAAATCCACGAGCAAGAGAGAGCAACAGAGCACAGACAGCCATGGAGCACAGAGCTCAACAAACCAGCAAGGCAACTCTCATGGAGAAGAAGAATGTTGGCAAGAGTACGAAGAGGTAGACAAAATCATACTGCAAAAAAAGATTCCTTTTGTATGTTTGAGTAAATAGTATGCTTTCTAGGTTTTTATTTTTCTTAGCTCATAAAATATAGATCCAATGAGGGTACAACTCGATGCCAAGCATCAACTTAATGGTGTAAGTCGATGCCAGGCATCGACTTTTAGGTGCAAGTCAATGCCGCACATTGACTTTGGGGTCCAACTCGATGCCTGACATCTAGTTGATGCCGTGCATCGACTTTGGGGTCCAACTCGATGCCTGGCATCGACTTGCAGCCTCAAGTCGATGCCACGCATCGACTTTCACTTAAATTTGATGCCTGGCATCGAATTGCATCCTCAAGTCGATGCCTGGCATGTACCTGGAAGGTCGATACCTGACATCCAATGTGGCCTGAAAGTCGATGCCAGGCATCGACTTTAGGGTGCAAAGTCGATGCGAGGCATCGAATTTTAGGTGCAAGCCGATGCCAGGCATCGACTTTGTGTGCAAGTCGATGCGAGGCATCGACTTGAGAGTGCAAGTCGATGCCAGGCATCGACTTGAGGGTACAAGTCGATGCCAGGCATCGACTTGAGGGTGTAAGTCGATGCTAGGCATCGACTTGAGGGTGTAAGTCGATGCCAGGCATCAACTTACACCCTCAAGTCGATTCCTGGCATCGACTTGCACCCTCAAGTCGATGCCTGGCATCGACTTGCACACAAAGTCGATTCCTGGCATCAACTTGCACCTAAAAGTCGATGCCTGGCATCGACTTGGATCTTCGAAAAACACATTAACGTATGAGCTTATATTTCCAAGCCCTTTCAGGGATGCTGAGTCCAAAAGTGAGAGGCCCTTCAAGAAGCTGAAAGTGACAATGAGCTCTGTGGATCAGCAACGTGACAGAGGCATTGGTCACCAAGCTAAACCAAAGAAAAACATTGCATCATTATCCTCTGAGAAGGCCAGCAATCCGGTTGGAATGTCCTCTGGTGGACAGAGTAGCATCAAAATTCCTGAGGATGATGCAACTAGGAAGGAAAGGTCAAGGGACGAAGAGGTCTTAAGGACAGATAGTCCACTCCGGGACATGACAAACCTGGAGTGGAGCCTTCAGTATGTGGAAGAAAAGAATGCAGTCCTACTTGTGTTTGCAGGGGCGTATGGGAGAGGAAAGATCACGACAACACAGGGTTTTCAGTATGGCCTTGTGTTCAAACTGGATTATGAAGATGAGGATTCTGATAACCTCCTTGTCCTGGTAGAGACATCGAAAGGTTTAAGAAATGTTATATGCAAGATGGATTTCTTGTGCCCAGAGTGATGTGTTCCAGAGAGGCTTGCAGAGATATGCAGGGACTCATATAATCTTATCAAGGACTTGATGCCATGGATCGAGGGCAACATCATGCCAACACAACAGAAGATGACAACCCCTGTAAAGGCAAGGGGTAAGCAGTGCGTGCGGAAAAAGCTCCTGAAGAAAAAGAAGAGAATTGTTGATGAGGAGTCTTCTGACTCAAGCTCTAGCTCTGAGGATATAATAGTTGCACCTGGTGGAGAGCTTGCCTCGGGTGTTCTTGGTACTGAGCAGAACAAGATGAGGGAGGACATAGCTAGAAGAAAAGTTGTGAAGAAGGGGTAGTTGTTCCACCTGCCAACCAATATCATCCATAGGTCACCAATGGATCCAGTCACAGGGAGGAGGCCCCTTGAGATCAGGGAGCTACACAATTTGCACGTGCAGAATCTTAAGAAGAAAATGAAATTCAATCCTCATGCTACTGTTGTGCCTTTCCTTGTCATGGTGGATCCGGAGGAGTGCAGCTCTGTGGAGGAGTTCAATGAGGGTCTGTTTGAGGATTATACATATTATGTGATTGGTGGTTCACACTCTGCAGAGGCCCGGAGACAGCTAGTGAAGGAGCATCCCACCACATTCTTCTTTAGGTATGCAGAGTGCAAGATATATGTTGGTCTTACAACTGAGGAAGCCAAGCTTCTTGCTTGGGATCACAACAATGACAATGACTACAGGCAAAAAATGTCGTCCATAGAGAGAATTCGGTTCTTCCACCATGATATGAAGATTGTCTCGTGAAGGAAGCTGGAAGAATACATCCCAATCTATGAAAGCAATGCCTTATTGAAGTTGGAATTGCACTGGATGAGAATCAAAACTCTGATGCTTTGAGAAAATATGATCCATGGTTTCAACTGGCATTCAGAACAGGTGAGATCTGGGATCTGCAGGATAACATTTTCACAATGTGGGAGAACAAGGAGGTCAAGGGCCAGAAGCAACGAAAGTGGAGGCCAGACCCATAGGTTGATCTGAAGGGAAAGGGAAGGAAAGTTGACCTCTCAATTGAAGAGGCTCCTGAGGACATGAAGCTCACACCATGGAGGGCCCTTCAAGGAATCAAGGATGATACATTGATTATATCAACTTTGTCAAGAGTAATCTCCAAGGAGTTAAGCCTGGAGGAGATGGTGACTGAGCTCAATAAGTATGTATGTTATTCTCACATCCTTTTTCCCTCCTCCCATGTTTCTGGTCTAACCTAGTCTCTTTTTCATTTCTGTGACTGTAGTCATAAAGTATACATGAAGATTCAGGAGGTGATGATGAAGAGGCTGGGTTGCTTTTCTTGGATAGAGGTCCAAGCAGACTATCCAACCACATCATCTTACAAAGCTTTATCAGAATATTTTATCCTATTTCGTGATTGGGTAGGTTCTCTTTTAGAGAGCATGCCTGGTTTGCTATTAGACTAGATGCCTTGATTCACCTAACCAATTCGATGCCAGGCTTTTAGTAGGAACTCGATGCCTGGCATCGACTTGGGGGCATAAGTCGATGCTTGGCATCGACTTGGGGGCATAAATCGATGCCTGGCATCGAGCTCGTGGCATAAGTCAATGCCAGGCATCGACTTATGTCCCAAAGTCGATGCCAGGCATCGACTTTGAGTAGAAAGGCAATGCCTGGCATCAACCCACACACAAAATCGATGCATGCATCGATTCCTTATGTTTCGTTTGCTGTATTGAAGAGCTCATTTAATTGTCTTTCCACTTTATTCTGCAGAAACCAAACAAAAGTAAGTATGCAGAGCTAGTAGATGATTGCCCCCCTGCATTCCTGGCTCACATTCAAAGAGCAAGGCATGAGAAATCTAGACTGAAAGCCAAGGAGATTGATTTTGATGATGAACCTGATCTGAAATGTTTCTCCAATCCCCTAGACCCCCTTAGCCCTGTATATTACAATGTATTCTATAGTGATGTAAATAACATTTGTTCTGTTGTGCCTAAAAAGCATTTCTCCCTTCTCATAGCAGACATACCCTATGGACTTAGGATGTTGGGATCAGTTAATGATGATGAACCCTTCAAACACCCTCAGATTCGGAAGATGGTCACTGATTTTGCAGAGTAGACTATGTCTCCTCTTTGGAGGATAGTAATTTTCCATAGTAGAGACCAGTCTTTCTCTGTTTCAACTGCTCTGAAGGCAAGATGTCATGCTGTGGAGTGCCTCACGTGGTAAGTAATCTTCTTTCTATCTCCATGGCTTTAATGATGCTCTCTGTCACTTATAGTTCTTGTTGGCAGGGTGAAGACAAACATCAATCACACTCCTTTGCATAGGTTTGTGAGCTCCACTGAATGCATCACAGTTGGCTATTATGATGAAGTAAGCAAAAGGAGAGTCAAGGAGCATTGCAATGAGAATGGGATCTCAAATGTGCTCATGTTCCCAGCCGTTACCAAGAAACTTCGTCATGTAGCTGGGGACAGGACATTGGTTAACCCCTATCAGAAGCCACAAAAGCTCATAATGAGATTGCTTCAACTATTCTCCAATGATGATGACTGGGTATTAGACCTTTTTTCGGGCACAGGTAATTTCAATTTTAACAATTTTCATTAGTGATAATGTTGATTGGCCTCTAAGTGGTTTTCTGCTGTTTCAGGAGCGACTCTGGCTTGCTCCTTAAAGATGTTCAGACACTGCATAGCTGTGGAGAAGGATGATGCTCAAGTGAGCTTCATTAGAATGAGAATCAATGGGCTAAATGAAAACCCAGATGAAGACCAAGAGGTTGGAAGGAAGCACATTGAAAACACGGAGAGATTCCAACCGGCGTCAAGGGAGCATGTTCCCCCACTTGCAGATGAACCGGGGGACATGGCTGACCTTGAAGAGCCAATCTTGGAGCAAGAGAGGCAGGAGATGTGTTCTAATGTTCCAGAGGATCCCATTATGCTTGAGCCTAAGGAAAGCTATGATCAGCTTCTATTGTAGATTCATATTACTCTTGTAAAACACATGAAATGTAAAACATCATTTTAATAGAAATATAATGCCGAGTTCTGCTTCCACTTTGTGTTAAGCTTGACTTATCTTGAGCATTTCTCTGATGAATGCGTGAATGTTTCTCAGTATAATTTTGTTGATTATAATCTTCTCTTGGGAATGCTTTTGTGAAATTTATTTCATATTCTGTGAATATGGCCCAAGATTCAATGACGATCTTAACTATACAAAGGGGATGATCTTAATTGCCTTGTTAAAATGTTTCGATTTTTGCAACACATGTACTCTGATTTTCGAGTAGCTTTTAATCAGCTATAATCTGTGCTTGTTGAGGTTATAGATGTAATGAAGGAGCTTCCCGAACTCTTACTTGTACCTTCAACTCTAATCTCTTGTCAAAGATCATGATGTGGGATTCTTGATCGTGCTAAATAACTAGTTTTCATGGCACCAAGTATTTTAACATATCTATCTTGACTACTTGGGATATGGGATCAAGCTTCTAGTCAATATTTACAAGCAAGAACAAGTGATGCTTTCTAGATATTGTAAAATGCCCACATTATTGCTTGATATCATGGTCTTTAGGTAAAAAGGAATAGAGAACATGTCTTTGTTCTCCTTTGTTGTGACTCAGTGTTTTTGATAGAGAATTTGTCTGATTGAGAGTTTATTGGCCTCAATCATATCCTGAGCTAGTTCTACCATTTTTCATGCAAAGTGTTGTCTATTCAATCTCTAAATCTACTCTAGGGTAACTCTTGTCCAGGTTTGCAATTGTTGGTCCTTCTTGAAGTCGAGCCTGCTAGGCCTTGAACATCATGTCCAAGCCTTTAGGGATCAAATTTGCAAGAACAATTCCTAGTTGTGGTCTATTCACAATGTTTGGTGGGGTGGGATGAATTGGAGTGGATGGACTTTTTGGCATGCAAGGGGTTTTGAGATGCATTGTTTGCAAACTTTTTTTTTCCATCTCTCTCTTTCTTCTAGTCTGGATAACTTTCTAGCCCACTTATGATTGGCCTTCTCTCTAGCATCTTTCTAGGTTCTTGCTTTCCTCCTATGAGGCTCCCTTGATTCACTGACTCTGATTGTTATTTTGGTTTAGCCTGTTTTAAGGCTTGTGCTCTAGTGATTACCTGTATAGGAGCCACATTAATGCTACTTGAGCTAGAGTCCACCACTAAGCCTACCACATTAATTGGTTTAACTTTGGGCTCACAAGAGGGGTTCCTTGGACAATCTCTCAAGATATGTTCTTTGCCCCACTCAAGACAAAAGACTTGTATTGTGATGTTATTCCCTTGTCCTGGAGCTAGTGGGTGGGGACATTCACGAATGAAATGGTCATCCTGGCATCTAAAACATGGTCCTCTAGGGTCTTGTGGTCTCATTTGTCTCAGTTGAGGCATGGGTTTAGCATTCATATACATAACATTGGAGTATTTGAGATCCCGATTTTGTTCTCCATCTTGTGGACTATCTTCATGGATGTAGTTAGAACTTTGAGCATGAGGGTAATTTTTTGAGATGAAAGGGGTCATCTATAAATGTTCCTATACATAATTCTCTCAGCCTGTTTGCAATCAGGCTCTCAAAACTTAACCATAGATGCATTGACTATGGAATTAGATATCTACAAAAGGATTTCTCATGTAATCAAACAGAAAAGGAGAAATGGAGAAAAGATCGACACGCAATTCTTTGGAAAGTCTTTCTATTCAACTCATCATACATCTGATGGATGATACACACAATACTCATGATCTATTCCTTTCTATCTCATCTATACTTCATCTCTCTCATCTAATAAGACCATATATATATATATATATATATATATATATATATATATATATATATATATATATATATATATATATATATATATATATATATATATACATATATATATACATACATATGAGCATTGATTCGTGATTATTTCAAGTATTTTGAAGTATTTACAAAACTAATGTACATATGTTTATAGAACTTTTCTTCCTGTGCCTTCACTTCACTTCATGAACTTAGACTTCAGTCTTTCCTTCATGTCTTCATTTCTAAGCTTCATATAATCACCAATTGTTGATTTTCTTCCTCCAACAAGGCTTGCACACACAAGCTCTCTCTCACTGACTCTCTCTCTCTCACACACACACAACCACCTTACTGATTTGGGGAGACTTTTATGATGCATAAGACCCTTAGTACATCACTAGTAAAGGCAAAAAATCCACTTACCACATTATACTATGGGTGCATGGTCTCGATACATTGGGCATGCATAGATATTTCATGAGCATGAGCAAGGGATTGCGGGATTTTGTGTCCTCCAAGTGTGCCATACATTAATAAGCTTATAACATGGACCACATACATACTTGAATGATGCATGACCATATATTTGTGCATGATTTCCATTTATGCTATAGTAATGATCATTTAATTGATGCATGTTTTTGGAGTCCAAATAATTTTTGTTTGAGTGGATGTACACCATTGTGTGCTAAAGAAGAATTTGAAGAATTTGTTGCATGGGCCACACTTTCGGAAAAAGTTATTTCTCGTTGTAAAAATGGAACAACACTTTGGTAAGGTATTTGCATATATAAAAGGTCTTTGGAAAGAAAAAGGGTTGAATATGAAGCTAATCCATCATTATGGGATTATACATGCATGGCACCAGGGTTATTGGAATAGATTTATTGAAAGTTATGGGGAATTGCAAGAAATAATTAAGCACAGCACATACATTATAAATGATGAGTTACCATTTGAACTCAAAAGGTATTTTAAAAAGAATGGAAAAATTGATTCATGTATGCATGATCCCCTCAAATCCCAAAACAATGGAACAGATGCCCATGAGCATGCATTAGCGCATGCACTAAAGGAAGATGAATTGTGTGTGAACTCCACATTTTGCTCTAATGTTGATTCGTTGCATGCAAAAATTGATCTTCAAAGCAATTTTTTGATGAGCATACTCATACTATGACATTGATTGGTAATGATATGCATGAAAATGTTTGCTTCTTCTTCACCCATTGTAGCAAAAACCAATGTGTTTGGGTGACTTCATGTTGGTAGACTCTCTTCTCACCATACGATGATGAGGTTTCCTCTAAATCATAGGTAGGGATGACTCTTGGGCTAGGTACATAGTGAATTAATCCTTCACTTGATGATAAAGTGGAAAATCCTTTCTTTTCCTCCACTCCATGTGGATGCTCCATAAACACCACATCATGACTCCCTTTGATCTTCTTTGCCTTGTGGTCATAGAATATAAAAGCCCTTTTCTTTTCATTATGACCCAAGAAGATGCATCTCCTGCTCTTTTGTTCCAACTTGTTCTTTCTTTGACATAAGACAAGAGCATAGCACACACTCTGAAAAATTCTAAAGTGTGACAGATGGATTCTTACATATCTAGACTTGATGATAACTCTTTCTGCTTTGAAAAGGAAAGCCCATCCCTTCCCTCATACATTTCTACCTCAATAATCGTGTGAGTCTTGCATTCTAGAATGCCATCATGCAATGATGTGCGAGGTGTTAGTAATTGATACTTTATACCTTTGCACTTGCAAAATCCGTTCAACTCCTCTCACTTGAGCTCACCACCACCCCCTATTCCGAGCTTCTTCACATTTTTCCTAGTTCATTTTCAACAAGTTCTGGTTCTTCTTTAATCTTACCAAAAGATTGAGGCTTATCATGAAGAAAGTACATCCACATCATCATGCTATAGTTTTCAATGATCATAATGTATGAAGATCCTCCCAAGGCCTATATAGACATCTTACCACACAAGTTAGCATATGCCAACACTAGAGGAGCCTTTGAGCTACTCTTGATTTCTTTTGGGAATGTCTTTCTGTGTGGCTTTCCCATCATACAAGCTTTACAAGGTTCCTTCATTCCATTCATTGTAGGTAAGTGATGAAGAACAATATCTTGCATTTGCATCTCCTTCCATATTCTCTATAATTGTGATGGGATTAGAGTGACCTCTCTCATTGGCCATTTAGCAAGATGCATCGTTGTCTAGTACGCATGAATCAACAGTTGACTGTTCTTCTCTTGAAGAGCATGCCAAATTTGCTTCAACTACATCTATTGTCTCCTCCTTACACTCTTCATCTATCCTCTTGACATGAAAATCTACAATTATATCTCCCTTCATTTTTCAATGGAAGCATTGTCCTTGAATCTTTTTCTTACTACTCCTCCTCTTTGCACTCTTACCTTTGGTTCAAGAATCATCTTTATTTGATGCATTGATGGAGAATGTACCATCTCCATTGCTATTTCTTCATTGAACTTTAAGTTGAGTGTTGAGAGTAGCTACTCTTCCATCATACTTTGGTGGAGAATTTTGGAGACGCCTTCAAGCTAGCCCCTTGCTAGTCTTCTCTATGCCTTCACAAGCTATTCCATCACATGGCTTCTTGATCTGATTAATGGATGCCTTAACGTTCTTTCCTTCTAGAAACTTCTTTGCTTCCAATCCATTTTCTTACCTTGTAGTGACTCCTCAATATACTTTATGCCTCACTTGCCTTGGATGTATGCTGAATAAGAGATATAATAGAGTCCACACAATTGTTAATAATATAATATAGTGCATTTGTGCTCCTTATCCTCCAAGGTTGTAGAAGCTTTCCATCTAGGAGAATAACCGTACTTGCATCCAAGGTGTCAAAGATAGGTTGTGGCTCTTGATCACTTCCCATTACCATCTCCAAAAGATCATAAGAATCAAGGATACTTCCAAAGAAAATAATTTGTACCATCGAACTTTCCTAGATTGAAGGTTGGTGGATGGACCCATAGTTTTTGCATTTCCAAATCATTTGCACCGACTCCACTTCCACTTCTAGTTGCAAACACCTCCATAGTGTTGAATGTTGATTTCGTGACAAAAGCTTGTTCACTAACAAGACTGCATAAAATTGCCACGACTCAACTAGGACTAAGCTAGAGTGATATTAGAACACCTCTATAATCATCAGTAGCTTAGCAACCTTCTGAAAACTGAAAACTTTATAACTGTAGTTAGTGAAAACTGAAAATTCACTTTACAGAAAGCTTCGTGTTTCCTTCAAGCTTCAATTCTGAACTTATTTACTTCAGACTTTACACTACTGCATTTGCTTACAGTTAGATAATCTTTTTGTTACTTAACTGTGCCAAAAACATGTTTTGAACTTACTGTAAGTTCACTGGAACTTCACCGGATTGTTACCGGACTGTCATCGTAATCTTACCGGAATCTTACCGGAATCAACTGCAATTCTGTTTGTGATTACTTCAAATGATTGTTGATGAAGTAAGGAAGTAATACCTGATCTTCCTTCAGTAATTGAACTCTTTCTGAAGTTTAAGAAAAAACTTCACCAGTTTAGGATGCCTTTTTACGGTCAGACTTTGTACTGTGTACTTGTCCCGTTTCACAAAACTCTTTTGATCAACTTATAGTTGAGAATCCTAGCTTCAAGATGAGCTATCACTCATGAAAGACTTTACACTGTGTTACGAGATCTAACTCTCAGAAGTACCGAAAAATGTTTACTGAGAAAAACTGTAACTGTTAACTAACTTTCACAATAACATGAAATTACTCAGATTTCTTCAAATACAAAGAATGCGCTCAATCTTCCACATGAACTTGTGTTTTCTATTAGAGAAGATGTGTACAAAATAGCTTGGCCTCACTTTGCTCATAGCTATGGAAACTCTCCTACTCTGAGTAGTTATCCCTTACCATCTCTCTCAGATGAATACCCGACAATTCAGGTTCTATTATTCATCTCTACATACGCGATCTCTGGCGTCTTCTTCTTCCTCTATATGCGCTCTTCTATTCTCTCTTCTCTTCTTATCTCTCTTATTCCGGTTCTATGCTCTCTCTTATATACATTTTGATCCGAGATTCAAACTCATAATTTTGGAAGTTTCTACACCATATATTATAGGCGTGAATTTGTCCCTTCACTAAGGCTTGATTTTCTGACTGACTTTGTTTTTGCTTCTCTTTGTCTTTCTTCGTCTTTATATCTGTCTGTATGTCAAATTTGTGAGTGATTCTTCAACAGCCCCCCCTCAATCATTAATTTGCATTCTCTGATCTTTCATATATTCTTCTTTTCTTTTATACCTGCCATTTCTTTGAATCTGCTTGTCTTTACTCCATCGAAGCTCTTTGTCAGAATATCTGCAATCTGATCTTTTGTAGGAGTGAATACTAATTCAATCTCCTTCTCCATTACCTTTTCCCTCAGGAAATGATATTGAATCTCTATGTGTTTTGTTCTTGCATGAAATATTGGATTTGCTGCAAGATACAACGAGCTCATATTATCTCCATGTATGATAGGTATACCTTGATCAATACTAATGCTTTTGAACAAGGTCTGCATCCATATCACTTCTTTCGCTGCTTCCACAAGTCCTTTATATTCTCCTTTAGTTGACGATAAAGCCACTGTGTGTTGCTTCTTTGAACACCAGCTTACAAGCTTATCTCCTAGGTATATCATATACCCATGTGTTGACCTTCTGTCATCTTGACTTCCTGCCCACTCTGAGTCACTGTATGCTCTCAGCTTTATATCTGATGTATAAGGATAATATAATCCTTCCTTTATAGTTCTTTTGATATATCTAAGAACTCTTTGTCCTGCAACCCAATGTTGATCCTTCGGACAATGCATGAACTGTGAGAGAACTCCCACTACATAATTGAGATGTGGTCTTGTTAGCGTAGCATAAATCAAGCTTCCCACCAACGACTGATACTTCCTCATATCTTTAAACTCTACACCACCATATTTGCTGAGTTTATGATTTACTTCAAGCGGTGTTGAAGCTTCTCTGCAATTCTCCATGTTAAACTTCTTTAGTAAGTTTAGGAGATACCTTCCTTGTGAAACATATACACCATGATCTGTATATGTAGCTTCCATTCCAAGAAAGTACGATAACTTTCCTAGATCACTGATCTTGAACTCTTTTTCAAGCAGTCTCTTTACCTCTTTGATTCCTTCATCTGAGGTTCCTGTGATTATTATGTCATCTACATAAATACAAATGTAGATCATACCTTCATATGTTCTCTTAACGAGTAGACTTGCATCAGCCTTCGAACTTTGGTATCCAAGGTCATTGAGATACTTCACAAGTCTCTAATTCCAAGCTCTTGGAGCTTGCTTCAATCCATAGAGAGCTCTTCTTAATCTGCAAACATGATCTGGGTAATTGGAACTTACAAACCCTTCAGGCTGTTCCATGTAGACTTCATCTGATATATATCCATTCAAAAATGCATTCTTTATATCCAGCTGACTTAGCTTCCATCCTTTTGATGCTGCTATAGCAATCACTGTCCTTATGGTTGACATCTTTGCCACCAGACTAAACGTCTCATCATAGTGTATGCCATGCGTCTGAGCATAGCCTTTGACCACGAGTTTAGCTTTGTATCTAGCTATCCTTCCATCTACAAGTTTCTTAACTTTGTAAACCCATTTATTTCCAATCACTTTCTTACCATGTGGTTCTGGAACAAGTTCCCAAGTATTGTTCTCTTCCAACGCATTGAACTCCTCCTTCATTGCTTCTTCCCATTGTTTCTTACCTTTTGCTTCACCGTAATTCTGAAGTTCTTCATCTTCCTTTACTAAGTAAGCATAGTTTTTCTGAGTCAGATAAGAAGTGTCATAGAAATACCTTGTTGGTTGTTTCCTTACTGTGTTTGACCTTCTTAGCTCATATTCTTCATGTGTATCTAAATACACATCTTCATCACATCTTGGTTCATCTTCGTTTCTCATACCTGATCCAATCCTGGACGTACTTGCCTGCATATGATCTTCATCATCATTCACCTGCATATGTGATTTTTCTTTTTCTTTCCTTCTTATCTCTTCTTCAAGTGTTTCAACACTATGCTCTTTATCTGTATACCAGCTCTTTCCTTCATCAAATGTCACATCTTTGGAAACAGAAAACTGTTTGGTTAGAGGACTCCATAACCTATAACCCATCTGCTTTTCATCATATCCGATGAACACGTATTTTTCAGCTTTTGGTTCAAGCTTATGTCTCAGCTGTGATGGCACATAAGCATAGGCAACTAATCCAAACACTTTACAATGATCAAGTGTTGGTTTCTTGCCCCACCAAGCTTCATAAGGGGTCATCCCATTCAAAGCTGTACATGGTAATCTATTTACCAGATATGTAGCTGTATTTATAGCCTCAGCCCAAAGATAATTTGGACAATTCTTCTCCTTTAGCATTGCTCTTGCAAACTCAAGTAGAGTTCGGTTTCTTCTTTTTGCTACTGTGTTGCGGTGTATACCTGCAAGTTATTTCTCTTTTGATACCTGCATTCCACACATAATCATTGAACTCTCGAGAAAAATATTCTCCTCCTCCATTAGACCTTAGTCTTTTGAGTTTGTATCCTGTAAATCTTTCAGCATATGCATGAAAATGCCTGAAAGCTTCAAATACTTCTGACTTCTCTTTCAAAACATAAAGAGTTATCCATCTTGTTACATCATCAATAAAAAGAACATAATACCTTGAGCTGCTGATAGATCCTTCTTTTGTTGGTCCCCATACATCTGTATGTATGAGCTCTAACACACCATCGTGTTTGTACCCTTTCTTCTGAAATGGTAACCTGTGGGCTTTTCCCATCTGACAGGCTTCACACTTATCAATCATATGTTGATTCTTCATATTTAGTAATCCTCTCACGGATTGTTTCTCTACCATAGTTTTGATTCCTGTTTCATTAAAATGTCCTAACCTCTTATGTCAGAGGTCTAGCTCTGTAAATACCTCATCACCATGTGTGATCAAGGCTTGACCAACATTCCCTTGTACTTTCATAGTAAAAAGTCTACCTTCCTTTTTACCACAGACAATCTGATTGTATCCATTCTCTGGATCTTCAACAAATACTCCTTCATTTGTAAAGCTGACTTGAAAACCTTTTTCTACTATCTGACCCATGCTGATCAGCACATAGTTGTAGTAGGTAGTGTTGTGAGACTGATTCTGTCCCCAACTTCTTGCTCCACCTCTACCATATCCACCTCTTTGGCTTTGTCTACCTCTTTGATATCTTCCGCTTCTGCCTCTACTGTTATTGTTCTGATTCTGACTTGATCCTTGAGAATTATGCCAGCAATCATGAGCCAAATGATTTCTTAATGTGTAGATCCAACAAGTCTTCTTGTTGTTAGTCTGATTACCTCTTCCTTTACCTCTTTTTCTGATGTTACCTCTTCCTCTTGCATAATTTGCTTGAGCAGTCACTTCTTCTTCATCTTTTTCTTTACCTTTATCACCTTTCTTCTTATTCTTTGCATACATAGCCGAACTATGTCCTTTATCTCCATCTGTCTTCAAATCTTGCTCAAACGTTAACATTAGTCCAAGCAACTGATTTAAATCTGGTACAAAATGATTTAAAGACAGTTGGGTTGAGAGTATGAAAGGTTTCCACCTTTCATCTCCTCTCAAACCTGCAAGCACTTGCACTATTAACCTGTGGTCTTCGATATCCTCATTAATCGATCCAAGACTGTCCGCCAAGTCTTTCATCTTAGTGACATAATCACTAATGCTTTGAATTTTCTTTTTCTTGAACGTTGTAAACTCTGACCATAAGCTAGCCTTTCTAGCTTTCGTTGTATTTTGGAAATGATCTTCCAATGCACTCCATATGTCCTCCGCTTTCTCCAGAGCTCTAATATGCAGTAGTAGATGATTTGTAATTGTATTGTAGATATAAGCTCTTGCCGTTGCATCTTTCTTCTGCCACACCTTCAAGGCTTCTAACTCTTCTTTCTTCGGTTGATTGTCGTCTTTGAAAGTCGGCTTCTTTTCTTCTCTTGTCACATATATCATTAAGTCCTTACTCATAAGTAAGGCTTCCATGCGCATTACCCATGCGGGATAATTATCTCTGTCCAATTTGTCAATAGAGATATGATCTGCCATAATCTTCTTGATTCTGTTACTTTCGGTGAGTGTAATGTTAAAAGGTTTTACCTTTTACAAACCTTTACCCTTGAGAATTACTTCCGAACGTTTCTTGACGCCGTTTGTTGTTGATCACTTCAGCTTTCACCTTTCTTGTGAAAGTTCTTCGAATTCTCTTGTATCTTTACTTCCGTTTCTACTTCTGAGAAACCTTTTCTACTCTTCAGAACCTTTCAGTTCTCATACCACTTGTTGATTTCATGACAAAAGCTTGTTCACTAACAAGACTCCGGAAAATTGCCAAGACTCAACTAGAACTAAGCTAGAATGATATTAGAACACCTTTATAATCATAAGTAGCTTAGCAACCTTCTGAAAACTGAAAATATTATAACTGTATTTAGTGAAAACTGAAAATTCACTTTACAGAAAGCTTCGCATTTCCTTCAAGCTTCAATTTTGAACTTATTTACTTCAGACTCTACACTACTGCATTTGCTTACAGTTAGATAATCTTTTCGTTACTTAACTGTGCCAAAAACATGTTTTGAACTTACCGTAAGTTCACTGGAACTTCACCGGAATTCCACCGGACTGTCACTGTAATCTTACTGGAATCTTACCGGAATCAACTGCAATTCTATTTGTGATTACTTCAAATGATTGTTGATGAAGTAAGGAAGTAATACCTGATCTTCCTTCAGTAATTGAACTCTTTCTAAAGTTTAAGAAAAAACTTCACCAGTTCAGGATGCCTTTTTACGATCAGACTTTGTACTGTGTACTTGTCCCGTTTCACAAAACTCTTTTGATCAACTTATAGTTGAGACTCCTAGCTTCAAGATGAGCTATCACTCATGAAAAACTTTACACTGTGTTACGAGATCTAACTCTCAGAAGTACCGAAAAATGTTTACTGAGAAAAATTGTAACTGTTAACTAACTTTCAGAGTAACATGAAATTACTTAGATTTCTTCACATACAAAGAATGCGCTCAATCTTTCACATGAACATGTGTTTTCTATTAGAGAAGATGTGTACAAAATAGCTTGGCCTCACTTTGCTCATAGCTATGGAAAACTCTCCTACTTTGAGTAGTTATTCCTTACCATCTCTCTCAGATGAATACCCGACAATTCAGGTCCTATTATTCATCTCTACATATGCGATCTCTCGCGTCTTCTTCCTTCTCTATATGCGTTCTTCTATTCTCTCTTCTCTTCTCATCTCTCTTATTCCGGTTCTATGCTCTCTCTTATATACATTTTGATCCGAGATTCAAACTCATAATTCTGGAAGTTTCTACACCATATATTACAGGCGTGAATTTGTCCCTTCACTAAGGCTTGATTTTCTGACTGACTTTGTTTTTTATTCTCTTTGTGTTTCTTCGTCTTTATATCTGTCTGTATGTCAAATTTGTGAGTGATTCTTCAACATTGAAGCCTTTGTGTCTGATGAACCTGAAGCCTTGAATCCTTTGCCTCCTAAGAACTCTAGCTTTGAAGTCTTTAATTCTTGAGAACTCTAGCATTGAAGCCTTCGCCTCCCACAAGCTAAAGTGTTGAATCCTTTGCCTCCCAAGAACTCCAATATTGAATCCTTTACCTACCACACATTGGAGTTGAAGCAGTTACCTCTCACAAGCCTAATTTTTGAAGCATTCCTTCCACAAATGCTAGAGTTCATTCCTTGGCCTCGAGGATCTGTGCAATATTCCATACCTTTCTAAGCTCTGATAACATGTAAGCAATACAAAATGAATGATGAATGAGTTATGGGATAGTGGTGCAACTCCAATACCATGTAGGAGTTACCACAACATATATAGCCATGCAATGCATCTCCTTTATTATAGGGTATCTAATGTGGTCAAATCTCCCATGCCATAGCTTACTTCTGCCCACACTTGTAGTGGTTGTAAGAGCATAAAACTCATACAGGTTGTTCCTCATTCGAATCCCGAAAATGTCGTTACTATGCATTATCTTAGCTCTTGTCTTACTAAAAGATACTTGATGATCTTGATCAGTTATAGCAGCTATTGAAAGTAGATTTCATTTTATTTGTGGAACATGCAACATACTTAAAAGCTTTCTGACATCCCCATTAGAGTTAGTGAAAAAAACGTACCTTCACCCTCTTTAGGACATCTTCCATTGTTTCCTACCTTTACTGTGATGGGTTACTTTAGAGGTTGTAATGAATTGTAAAGGTATTTTTTGCTCATCATGGTATGAGAGGAACCACTATCCAACACCCATGAGACATATGTTCTTGAATCTTCAGTCGAGGAGCATACCTTCTTATGACAAATAACTCAAGCTCTATTTTTGCAATGTTCGTAGAATTCTTGCCCTTACCACCTTTTAAAGAGCCACTCTTCTCTTCTTTCTTCTTGATGCGATAGTCTTGGATTTTTTGGCCTTTCTCCTTGCAGTGGAAACACTCTCCCTTGAAATTCTTTTTGTCATTCTTCTTTTTTTCTCCATCTTTTCAAGAGTTCCCTTTGCCTCCTTTGGCATTTGCTGTGAATGCAACATCTCTTTGCTGCCACCACTCCTTGCCTTAAGCCAAAGCTCCTTTTCCATGAGTAGGCACTAAATTCCTCAAAAGTCAGTGGTTGAGGTCTTATTTGAGTATTAAGAGAGTTACCAAACCATAAAACTTTGGTGGATGGATTCAAAGACAACTCGGAGATAACTCCTCACTTGACTTTTGTACACCTACTCTTGCCATTTGATCTGGTAGGTTCTTTATGCGAGTGATAAACACATTTTTAGTCTCCCCATTAGCAAACCTTTCTACTGTTAGTTGATTCTCCAAGTTTTGAATCCATGTTTGATTACGATTTTCATATTGATTTCTCAATATGTTGCGTGCTTCACATGCCTTCATACTATGTTGAATGAGAGCTAGAACACTATCAATAGCGTTGAATCTTCACACACTAATTGAGCATGAAGGCATAAAACATATGAAGAGAGTTGATGAAGATATAAGTGAAGAAAGGAAAATACCAAACATTTCTACAATGAGAATCCTTGAAAATGCATTCCAAAAATGTTTAGAAAACTTCAACTCAACATAGGCAGAGCCAAAATGACCCAAGGCAACTAAAGAGGAATTAGGGTTAGAAACCATGGAGATTGATTCCTTAATTCCTAAGGTAGAAGCAAACTAGTCACAAGACCTATGGGCCAAGGTTCAAGAAGATAGATTGAAAAAGCATGAAGGTGAGATCCCTCCCTTCATAGAACTAGAAGCTTCTACAAATCAACCAAAGATGGAATAAGAAGTGGAATCAGAGAATTTTTTCCAATCAAGACCTTGAGATAGAAGAAGCAATTATCTTGACTACACTTCCAAATTACATGGGTGAGTTATTTAACAAAAATAAAATAATTTCAATGCTCCTACATTAAGATACAAGGAGAAGAGAGCCTTCAAGGAAGTGCCAACCACTCATACAAGACTTGAGGAAGGCCAAAGTTCATTTCTCTTTGACTTTAGAAGAACTTCTACAAGTAAAGACCCAGTTGTGGTATAATTTAGCCACTCAACTAAACCTCAAAGACCATAGTACATCAAACAATGAACGAAATATAAAATAAACTCCACCAATCAAAATACATGTGGATAAAGTAGGGGATTTTAGTGAAGGTGACGAAGGAAATACTTGCCTTTAAATCACTTTTAAGCCATATTAGAAACTAGTGTAGGAGTGGGAATGGATACTAAGGAAATTCCAAAAAAATGGGGAACCCAATCTTAAGACCAAAAAGAATGAAACAACAATGGGGAAATGGTCATGCAAAGGACTAAAGACAAGAGGAAGAAAGAAGTGAAGAGAAGAGGACAAGAAGAGAAGGCCATATTTTCTTCAAGAAATACCCACTTTTCTTTTCATAATTTCCATCATGAAATAGAGAAAATCCTTGTAAATGCACTAGAGGATTCCTCTAGATGTATATTCCTTGAAGATTGTGTGAGTAGAAAGTTGAGGCTTTATCAGGTTGCAAAATGCCTAAGGAATCATTATGATGGTTTAGTAGATGCTTATCATCACATGGTTGAATTCAAACAAGTGTGTAGATGAATTATTTCTTCAATATGAAGCTTTTGGATTCACATTGTTGGAAACAACTTTGACATGGTTCAAACCTTTAGATCACAATAGATTTATGAACATTGAACAATTGGAGGAGTTCATTTGCTGAGTTCTTAAAGAGAGTGATTAAGCATAATACCTCTTTTTCTATTTATAGGTTCAAGCAAGCAAACAATGAGTCTATAAGGCTAGCAACCCAAAGGTTTAATCAATATGTAGATTGATGTCCAAAAATAGAAAAAACTATCCAACCAAAAATGATCTCATTATTTTTTGGATGGATTAACTAATGGGACTTTAAGAGCCTTGGTATATGTGAAAGGTGTTGGAGAAACAATCACTAATTGGACATATATTTGAAGATCGAATCCTAGCCTTTAGATCTTCTTTATCTGATGTGTTGATTGAATTCATAATCAATGATGTATGACTTTCATTCTGTGTGTCATTTGCATAGTTGTAGTAGGTGGTGTTGTAGGATTGATTCTGTCCCCAACTTCTTCCTCCACCTCTACCATAGCCTCCTCTTTGACTTTGTCTACCTCTTTGGAAATTACTTTGATATCTTCCACCTCGACCTCTACTATTGTTGTTTTGATTATGGTTTGATCCTTGTTGGTTGTGCCAACAGTCATGAGCCAAATGATTACTCAATCCACAGATCCAGCAAGCCTTCTTGTTGTTATTTTGATTACCTCTTCCTCTTCCAAAACCTCTTGGTCTTCCTCTGCCAGTGCCTTTACCTCTTGCATAATAAGCTTGAGAACTAGACTCCTCTTCATCCTTTGCTTTACCTTTATCTCCTTTCTTCTTGTTCTTCATGTACATTGCAGAACTTTGTCCTTTATCTCCATCTCCCTTCAAGTCTTGCTCATATGTGAGCATCAAACCAAGCAACTGGTTCAAATCTGGAACATAATGATTTAATGAAAGTTCTGTTGATAAGACAAAAGGTTTCCACCTTTCATCCCCTCTCAAACCTACAAGTCGTTGAGCAATCAATCTGTGATCTTCAACATCTTCATCTATGGATCCAAGACTATCTGCTAGATCCTTCATCTTAGTGACATAATCACTAATGGTTTGACTTGGCTTCTTCTTGAATGTTGTAAACTCTGACCATAGACTTGCTTTCCGTGCTTTAGTAGTACTTTGGAAATGATACTCCAATGCATTCCATATATCTTCAGATGATTCCAATCCTCTGATGTGTGGTAGCAAATGATCAGAGATTGTATTGTAGATGTATGCTTTTGCACTTGCATCCTTCTTCTGCCAATGCTTTAAAGCATCAAGTTCCTCTTTCTTTGGTCGGCTTTCATCTTCAAATAATGGCTTCTCTTCTTCACCTGTTACATATACCATGAGATCCTTACTCATAAGTAAGGCTTCCATTCTCATTACCCATGCGGGGTAATTATCTCTGTCCAGTTTGTCAATGGAGATATGATCTGCCATAGTTCTTTCCTTCTGCTGCAACCTGTGAGCTTAAAGGATAAAGGATAATACCTTTTGAAGTTCTTTGTGTATGAGGATACTTTTGAAGTAACCTTTTGATGCCTTGTGTCTTCAAATGCTTCACCTTTCAAACCTTAATGGAAAACTTTACAAAACTTCTCGTACCTTTGTCGTCTTCTGCTCTCGAGAATCTTTCTGCTCTGATACCACTTGTTGAGGTATGAAACACCACAAGAAATAAATTAATGTGACACTAGAACACCTCTATGGTCACCATTAACTTATTGCCACTCCAAACTTTGAGAAATGATAGCTTAAAGTGAGAACTTTGCTTCTACAGAAATTCCTAGTCATCGAAATGACATACCTTGAGTATTTTACTAATTTCGCATAGCTCAAGTATTATTTCTCCATGAAACTTTATAGGCTGAAACTAAAAGAGTAGAGCTTTCCAACAAGCTATCATATGCATCAAACGCATCTCTATAACTCAAGTTATGGCCCTCACAAGAAGACCCTGTATGACCTTCCAAAACTGGAAATTTTTGCCTGTTTTAGTATTCCTGGGTGTCTAAAAATAAAAATTCGATGCCTAGCATCGAATTTCAGTCAAGGTCGATGCCGGGCATTGACTTTGAGCTTTTTTAAGCTCTTTTTCTGCACCAAAAATACTCTCTTTTACACACACATGAAGAAGACCACTTGTATGCTAGAAGCCGATGTCGGGCATCCACTTTATGCTGAAACTCGATGCCAGGCATCGAGTTGCTCCACAAACTTCATGTTTTAGAAGATTCAACAACAGGTAACACACAGAGAATAAAAACAATGACTTATCAGCCAAGATTCGATGCCAGGCATCGAATTGCTTGAAAAACTTGAACTTTTGAATTCATCATAGAGTAGGCAAGCATGGAGATGATGGAGAGAGACTCATACACAGAACTTTACTCAGTTCTTTCTCATAGCTATGAAAACTCAGAAGTTTTACAGATGCTTTCTCACTCAGAGAAGCCCGACTATACTCAATCGTATAAAATGAACTCCTTCTTCTACTTCTTCTCTCTCGCTCTCTCTCCGCATCAGTTGATACAAACTAACTTATATAGATTTTCGTATTCTCGTGATTTTAAAAAACTTCTAGAACTAAAGTGAACTAACTTTACAAATATGATACATTTGTGAATTTGTCCCTTCACATAGGCATGGGGTTTTCTTCCTAAGATTTGACCTTCAAATATATGTCTAATTAGTGAGTGTTTCTCCAACAAAAACTTCTTAAAATCATGAGGTTTGTGGAGCAACTCGATGCCTGGCATCGAGTTTCAGCATAAAGTCGATGCCCGGCATCGATTTCCTACATACAAGTAGTCTTCTTCATGTGTGTGTTCAAGAGGCTATTTCTGGTGCAGAAAAAGAGGCTGAAAAAGCTCAAAGTCGATTCCCGGCATCGACTTTGGTTGCAATTCGATGCTAGGCATCGAATTTTTATTTTCAGACAGCAAATTTTACTAAAGGAGGCAAAATTTCTAGTTTTGGAAGGTCATACAGGGTCATCTTGTGAGGGCCGTAACTTGAGTTCTTGAGATTCCTTTCATGCATATGATAGCTTGTTGGAGCTCTACTCTTCTAGTTTCAGCCTATAAAAGATCTTGGAGAAATAATACTTGAGCTAAGAGAAATTAGCAAAATACTGAAGGTATGTCATTTCAGTAACTAGAAAAATATGAAGAAGCAAAGTTCTTGGTTTCGGCTATCATTTCTCAAAGTTTGGAGTGGCAATGAGTTAATGGTGACCATAGAGGTGTTCTAGTGTCACATTAATTCATTTCTTGTGGTGTTTTATACATCAACAAAAGGATTAGACACTTTGGGTGCATATCTTAAGGAATGCATAGATTTGGAAGACAATTTATCTTATGCCTTGAAGATTCCTCAGACTCCAACTATCTAAAGATACCTCTAGCAGTGTATCTATTCAATCCAAAATTATGGAGGAATTTTTTGAATTGGTTGCCAAAACACATGGAGTACAGAACCAATAGGGTTCAGAACCCAACCAGGCTCAACCCATGTGGATGCCAATGCTAAAAAGATTTGTTCATTGTGGAGCAGACCACACATGTCATGCTTGTGCAAGAGGAGGATTGAACCCACCACAATAGTATGTGTATATGAGACCAGTCATGTAGTGTCCAAACTTCTATTGCCAGATTGATTAGAAATACACCAATCACACTACTTAAATGTTCCTTACAACAAAAAACCTAGACACCCACAACTTCCTCAATATAGGGCATCTGGACATCCACCTAGAGTTCGAGCTAGGAACCTCCAAGGTGATGGAGAGTGTTAATCTCCAAAAGAACAAGCTACTCTGGAAATTAGAGCACCTCTATATCAAGAGTAACTCAAAACCTTTCCCAATTTGGAGGATTAATGATCAATTATAAAGATTTTGGATAAACTATGAAGAAGATGATTCTACAGAAACTCTGTTGCACATATCTCTCTCATTGACTTATCAAATGTGTAAAGTTTTTTATAAAACTTTGCACAAGGTGTTGCCTATAGTTTGCGCACCTCCTCCAAGTTAAAACACTTCAAAAGACTCAGTAGATCTTGAGAAATGAATTTAACAAGTCACCTATGTCTAAAACTATTCTTCTGAGAAGTCGATTCAGACACCTATAACTTCTAACACTTGGTTCTCTCAATCTAGAACCAAATGCTTTTAGCCACATGTAGCTTACCTTCCAACTTTAAGATTGAATGCTTGCTTTCTCAAAACTTTACACTGTGGAAGGAGAACTGACCAAAACATTAGCATCCAATTTTGCGCATGTTTCAGGAAACAGTGAACACTTCTTCACATATGAATGTTCCTACTCATAATTCTCACAGCCTGTTTACGATTAGGCTCTCAAATTTTTACCATAGACTCATTAACTATGGACTTAGACATGTACAAAAGGATTCTTGAAATGATCAAGCACAGAAGGAGAATGCACAAAAACATTGGGCACAATATTTCTTCCATTACTAGAAATCTTTACATCTGGATGAGAGAGTTAATGTTCACACTTCTCAAGTGTCTAAACACACCTAATTCTTCTGAATTCTTGTAGTCTATGCTCTCATATATTTGCCTTGACATTTTTCCTTTGTATATATAGTCAAATATTTACAAACTCATAACTAATCAAAGGCATAAGTGAGCTAATTTCAAAATAATGTACATGTGTGTACACATCTTGATCTTCTGAATTTGCACTTCCTTCATGCTTCATAACTTGGTCTTTTCTTCAGTCCTTGACTTCAATTCTTCACCAAAACGTCAATTGTTGATTGCCCTACACCAACAGCTCCCCCTCAATCATCAATTGAGGTTTTCTCTATCTTCTTTATGCCTGCTATGTCTTTAAATCTCTGTAGCTTTGGTCCATCCAAGCTTTTAGTTAGCATATCAGCTATCTAATCTTTTGTTGAAGTATGTATTACTTCAACCTCTTTATCCATCACCTTCTCTCTTAGAAAGTGATACTGAATCTCAATATGTTTAGTCCTGGCATGAAAAACAGGATTAGCAGCTAGATACAATGAACTCATGTTATCTCCATGAATAGTGGGTATACTCTGAATGATGTCAAAATTCTTCATAAGAGTCTTAAGCCATATCACTTCCTTTGCAGCTTAAACCATACCTTTGTACTCTACTTCTGTAGATGACAAAGCAACTGTGTGTTGCTTCTTTGAACACCAAGAAATTAACTTATCTCCCACATAACATAAGTATCCATAGGTTGATCTCATATCATCAAGATTACCTGCCCAATTTGTATGACTATAGATCTTGATGTTTGTATCTGATGTAAAATCATAATACAAACCTTCTTTGAGTGTACCCTTAATGTACCTCAACACTCTTTGTCCTGCAATCCAATGTTCTTTCCTAGGACAATGCATGAATTGAGACAATACTCCAACTGCATATGACAAATCAGGCCTAGTTAAAGTAGCATAGATCAGACTACCAACCAAACTTTGATATAGCTTCATGTCCTTGAACTCTTCTCCTCCATATCTGCTCAATTTGTGATTCACCTCCATTGGAGTACGTGCTACCCTGCAATCATTCATCTTAAACTTGATCAACAAGTTTCTCAAATACCTTTCTTGAGTTACATACACTCCATGTTGAGTGTATGAGATGTCCATGCCCAAGAAATATGACAAATCTCCCAAGTCACTGATCTTGAACTCTTTCTCCATTTGCTTCTTTAGGCTTTGAATGTCTTTCGCATCTGTACCTGTAAGAATTATATCATCAACATATATGCACATGTAAATGAACCCATCATCACTTGCTTTAACATGCAAGCTACTATCTTCTTTAGATACTTGGAAACCGAGTTCTTTCAAGAAGTTCACAAGTCTATAATTCCATGCCCTTGGGGCGTGCTTCAAGCCATACAAATCTCTCTTGAGCTTGCACACATGATCTGGATACCTTTCATCTCTGAATCCTTGTGGTTGCTCCATGAAAACATCATCTGAAATATAACCATTTAGAAAAGCATTCTTCACATCTAATTGACATAATTTCCAACCTTTACATGCAGCAATGGCTATGAGTGTCCTGATAGTTGTCATCTTTGCCACAAGACTATAGGTCTCATCATAATCTATACCATATGTCTGAGCAAACCCTTTCACAGCAAGTCTAGCTTTATACCTAGACACACTTCCATCTGCAAACCTCTTTGTCTTGTAAAACCATTTACATCCAATGATCTTTTGGCTATTTGGTTTAGGAACCAAATCCCATGTCTAATTCTCTATCAATGCATCATACTCTTCCTGCATAGCTTTCTCCCAATTTTCCTTACCTTTTTCCTCTTCATATGTAGAAGGGTCTTCATCTATCTTTACCATATAAGCATAATCTTTGGTAGCAAAAAAAGAAGTGTCATAGCTATACCTTGTAGGTTGCCATTTGTGTCTTGATGACCTTCTAAGTTCTCCACTCCTTGAGGTTTCTGGTTCATCACACTCTGGATCAAATCTTGGCACTTCTTCAATTTGAACCTGTACTTCATTGTTATCCTCTTCATCAAATATCTGAACCTTTGATTTACCTTTCTTTTGATTCACAAATTCTTCATCACCTGCATAAATATTGATTGTACCTGCATACCAAGTACCTTGCTCATCAAATGTAACATCCTTTGACACTAGGAATTGTTTTCTGGATGGACTCCACAACCTATATCCCATCTGCTTATCATCATATCCAATAAACACATACCTTTCAGCTTTAGGTTCCAATTTGTGCCTTAATTGAGATGGCATATATGCATATGCCAAACATCCAAATACTTTGCAATAATCTAGAGTAGGTCTCTTACCCCACCATGCCTCATATGGTGTCATACCCTGCAAAGCTTTACATGGTAACCTATTAACCAAATATGTGGCTGTATTCACAGCCTCAGCCCACAAATAATTTGGGCATTTTTTCTCCTTCATCATGGATCTTGAAAACTTACCAAGTGTTCTATTCCTCCTTTCTAGGAGAGTACCTACAAGTAATTTCCCTTTTTATACCTTCATTCCATAAGTAATCACTGAACTCATTAGAGAAATACTCTCCCCCTCCATCTGACCTTAGTCTCTTCAACTTATGACCTGTAATTCTCTCTGCATACACATGATAATGTTCGAATGTATTGAATACCTCTGACTTATCTTTGATCACATAGATAGTGATCCATCTGGTAGCATCATCAACATAAATCACATAATACGTTGAGCCATTGATACTGAAATCCTTTGATGGTCCCCACACATCTGTGTGTACCAATTCAAGCTTCTCTGAATACATAAAACCATGCTTGGAATAAGATTGCTTTTGAGCCTTACCTAATTGACATGCCTCACATTTGTATGTCATATGTTGACCTGCAACATTAGGCAATCCAAGCACTGAACCATTATTAACCATATCTTTGATACCTCTTTCATTAAAATGTCCAAGCCTTTTGTGCCAAAGATCTAACTCACAGATCTTATGTCCTCCATAAGTGAACAAGGCATGACCAACATTGCCTTGGATCTTCAATGTGAACAATCTTCCTTCTTTCTTCCCTGAAACAATTTGTTTATACCCATTGCTAGGGTCTTCCACAAACACTCCTTCATTAGTGAACCTAACCTTTTTCAACAATTTGGCCTACACTTATCAGATTCTCAGGAATTGTAGGAACATACAAAACCTTACTCAAGAGAGTAATACCATCCTTGGCCTTCACTGATCCAATTGACTTCACATTGTGCTTTGTATTGTCACCTGTTTGAACTACATGATTAGTTATCTTATTCTCCAAATCAGTCATCAAAGCTATGTTATGTTAGATTTATTTAGACCTCCATGGTCTACCATTGGTCTACCTGCATTTGGTCGAGGACCCTAGCCGGGTGAAGGACCAGAGCTCGGGGGAGCCAAGGCTCTAGCACGGATCTTCGAGGTTATTCCATCTCCTCAGAGTGGCCATATGAGGAGTGTTTGGACCTTAGAGAAGATTCTAGAGGTGCCAAGGGCAAGCGCTATTTAAGGTTGGGAGGAGAGTGGCAGGTAGCTAATTGGGATCTTTCATTTGGTATCTGAGCCAGAGTGAGAGAGAGAGAGAGAGGAAAGTCTTGGAGAAGAAGCCATCTCATCATCTTCTTGAAAGAAGAGTTTTAGTAATAAAGTTTTGTGGAGCTTGCACGAAGACAGCATCAGTTCGCGTGAAGTTTTTTTTTGGTAGTCTTTGAGAGAGGGACCGTCTCCGTTCGTGAGTAGCAAAGGAAGCACGTGGAGAAGTTTATCAACCGCCTCCGTTTGTGTGCAGCAACAAGGAATCAAGAAGCTCACCTAGCAGACATCTGTCGGCTGTTCTGCGCAAGAGAGAATGAATCCCGATGAGGTTGTAACTCCCATGGAGGAGGTCGAGCTTGAGCGACCTTATATTACGGAGATTACGAATCTCAATGCTAAAGTTAGAGGCATGGAGGATACCCTTCAGAAGATCCTCCAAGCAATTAACAAACCAGAGGTGCCACCCATCGACACACCTATGTAGGTGGAAGTTCCATCTGCTGAACCATCTAGTTCACAAATACCATTGACACATGTGGGGGCTTCTTTTGGTAGAGATGATAGATGGCAAGTGAAAGATTTAAACCCACCGAAGTACCACGGACAAGTTAGTGCCAGGACGGCAGATGCGGTGGAGCAATGGATAAGTAGGTGGGAACAGTGTTTTCGACTTTGTAATATTGAGGATGAAAAATAGAAAATACAGCATGCCACTTATAGTTTGATGGATGTTGCTCATCGGTGGTGGAGGAAAATAGAGCAGGATAAGATAGAACTGGCCACTTGGGCAGACTTAAAAGTTATATTTTACAATAATTTTGTTCCTCCAGATGAGCGTACTACGGCTCTAGATGCATGGTTTTTCCTACAGCAGAGACAGCTTTCAGTGGAGGAGTATGCAGACAAATATAGGGAAATCTTGTTGAAGATTCCAGATCAGGTGCCTGATTTTCTTCAGGTGCATAAATTTGTTCTTGGCCTTAGGGAGACGTTGTTAGTATATGATCAATGTCTACCCCTCATGGTTGTATGCACATTTTGTAAGGCCCCCTTTATGAGGAGAAGCCAAGCATGCATTACCCAATTGATGGGAATCCCAACTTGAATGTTGGATGAAGGTCATGTTGGACCATGTAAGATATTATAAGGAAAGGGAGTTATCAGGGTCCCCAATTGTGGGGTCCGGGGCAGCGGTGAGCAGCCCCGGCTGGGGGGTCCAAGGGGGCCAGCGGGCCCCCTGGCTGGGGGGTCCCAGGGGGCCAGCGGGCCCCCTGGTGGGGGTCCAGGGGCAGCGCCCCCGGCGCGACGGTAAAGGGAATATTCCATGGAATATTCCCTGTCGGAGTCAGAAATCATTTATATTTGTTAGGTCGGTTCAACCAGTCTAAGCCGTGTATGGCAATTACGCGGGCGGTGGCCGCCCACGCTCTACCGCCCATGTATAGCCGTCCATGGCAGGCCACCCATGATCCTATATATACATGACTTCTGCACTACCTAAGACACCGAGTTGAGCCAGCATACCTCTACCTTGTATCTCCCTATCTAGAGTTGTCTAGATTACCATTTAAGCTCTACCTTGAGAGCGCACGGGTGGACAACGCCATCATCTTTGTACTTGCTGCTAGTAGAAAATTGTTGAGATTCTCCTATATCTGTTATCTTCTCTGTTATTGCTCCTGTGTTATATTGCTCCTGTGTTATATTGCTCCTGTGTTATCTTCTCTGTTATTGCTCCTGTGTTATATTGCGTAACTATTGTCTTACATGGTATCAGAGCTGTAAGGTTCGAATAGCTTGAGAAGTATCATTATTTTAGCCTACTAGCAGACTAGAATATCAATAGATTATTCGAGTGATTACATGATGGCTTCATCATCGAACAGTAGTCTTGGTGCTTCAACTAATGTTAATGCTGCACCTATTCGAATTCGTCCACCTGCATTCACTGAAGGGAAGCTGGATGGAACCAACTATACACTCTGGAAGTTCAAAATTTCTGCAATTTTGGACTCCTATGAATTACTTGACACTGTCATGGGACCGATGGGATTGGATCCAGAGCCTATACCAGTTGAAGATCCAGCAAATTCAAGATTGATGATTCAGCCAGATCCAGATCTTCTACGAGCTTGGAAGAGGCGGAATGCTGATGCATTATGTGCGATTGTCACTAGTGTAAGTGATTCTGTGCTTACTTTAGTTCAACATACTACTAAAGCACATGAGGCTTGGGGCATATTGGCTCGACAATATGAGACCAAGAACCACACTAGGATACAGAATTTAGAAAATCAGTTGGCAAATGAAAAACATTCTGATTCTGAAAAGGCTGAAGATTTTATCAAACGGATAAAGCATCTTCAAGATCAATTGGCTGCAGTTGGTGTTGTTATAACACCAGAAGAGCTGGCTCGAAGATCTGTACGTGTTCTTCCAGCAAAGTATGATGGATTAGTAACAGCCCTTAACACTCAGGTAAGGCCAACTCCTCTTACATTTGAAGAGTTTTGTGCCATGCTTTTAGAAGAAGAGATGCGGCTGAAGAATCGGCAAAGTACAACTGATGCTGCATTCTCAGCAAATGCAAAAGGTAAAGGCTCTTCAGAGGGATCAAAGAAGAAGCCAAAGAAGAAAAAGTTCATAGGAAGTTGCTTCTATTGTGAAAAGAAAGGCCATGCCATCAAGGATTGCAGAAAGAAGCAAGCTGATGAACGGAATGGGACTGTAAAATCATCATGGAAGAACAAAGAGTCTGCAAACAACACAGAGCTGGAACTTTGGGTAGCTATTGAAGAGGTATGTTCATCTGCTCAAGCTCGTGTTGATGAGCCATGGATTTTAGATAGTGGAGCTTCTCGCCATATGACTAGTAAAAAGGATTGGTATAGTTCCCTAGTGCCTCTGCGGGAATCCATCAATGTAGTGGTGGGAAATGACTCCAAGTGTCCAGCTGAAGGAACTGGAACCATCTCTTTTATCACTTCTCCAGGTGTTGAGAAAAAGTTATCCGATGTTCTCTATGTACCTACACTCAAAAGAAATTTGTTGTCAGTTTCTGCAATAACAGATCGTGGACTCGAAGTTCACTTCAATAAGAGTGGTGCGGAAATCATGGATTCATCAGGTAATGTTGTAGGTAAAGGCATACGACGGGATAACTTGTATGAGTTAAGTGCTTTAACTGCTACAGAAGATAAAGATGTAAGCAGGTTATGGCACCGACGATTTGGGCATCTCGGATTTGCAGTTTTGAAGGAGATGCAACGAACAGGGATGGTTGCTCATATGCCTACATTTTCAGAGTTGCAGGAACCTTGTGAAGCTTGTATGATGGGCAAGCAACAACGAAAGGCATTTCCAAGAGAGACCAGCAATCGATCTCAAGCTCCTCTAGAGTTGGTACATGCTGATCTCTGCGGTAAAATGTCTACACCTGCTTTAGGAGGATCTTTCTACTTCTTGCTGTTAGTCGACGATTATAGTAGAAAGATGTGGGTTTATTTCATTCGAGAGAAGGCTGATGCTTTTGAAAAATTTAAAACGTGGCATAAGTATGTAGAAAATGAATCAGGAAGGAAATTGAAGAAATTTAGAACAGATAGAGGAGGTGAATTCTTGTCAACAGAATTCAACAATTACTGTAAGGAGCATGGTGTGAAAAGGCAACTTACCACAGCTCATACACCCCAACAAAATGGCGTTGTTGAGCGCAGGAACAGGACAGTAGTTGAAATGGCTCGTTGTATGTTGAAGGCTCAAGACATGCCTGATTCATTCTGGGCAGAAGCAGTCAATACAGCAGTCTACATCCTCAATCGAAGCTACACAAAAGCACTGAAGGGGATGACTCCTCAAGAAGCATATTCTGGTAAAAAGCCTTCAATTTTGCATTTCAAAATTTTTGGTTGTTTCTGTTATGCACATATTCCTGATTCAACAAGATCAAAGTTGGATTCAAAAAGCAAAAAGTGTGTCTTCCTAGGATATAGTGAAGAGTCTAAAGCATACAGGTTATGGGATCCTGAGGCAAGGAAGATTTTTGTCAGCCGAGATGTGGTGTTTGATGAACGACCACACTTAGTAGAAGATAAAGGTAAATCTACTATCTCATCAAGCGGAGAAATATCTCACCTTGTGCCTATCAAAAGACAGGTTAAAGTTGAGGAGGAGGAGACATCTGATGGAGAAATTTCCTCAATAAAAAGCCAACCAGTTGTAGCTGCACAGCGTAAGCCACTACCGAAGTGGGCACAACAGCTCTTTGATGATCTTAATCCACATGTAGATGTACCAGAATCATCATCGGATGGATTACGAAGATCAAAGAGAATAGAGGAGCAAAGAAGAGCCTCAGAACACATTGTTAACATGGCTCTAATGGCAGATATCATGGGTTCGATAAAGGAACCTACCACCATTGAAGAAGCCATTGATGATCCAGATTGGAGAGCGGCAATGCAGTCTGAGTATGATAGTATACTCAAAAATGATACATGGGATCTAGTCGACTTGCCGCCAAAGAAGAAGGTAATAGGTACTAAATGGATTTGGAAAGCTAAGTATAAAGCTGATGGAACATTAGAAAAGTATAAGGCACGATTAGTTGCACAGGGTTTTTCACAGATTGAAGGATTTGATGTTCAAGAAACTTTTGCACCAACAGCACGCATGACAACTATTCGGACGGTACTTGCAGTAGCTGCACAAAAGTCTTGGCCTATTTTCCAGATGGATGTCAAATCTGCATTTTTGAATGGTCACCTCAAGGAGGAGGTATATGTATCTCAACCACCAGGTTTTGAGGTGCCCAATTCAGAAAATAAAGTTTGCAGGTTGAAGAAAGCTTTGTATGGACTTAAGCAAGCTCCACGGGCTTGGTACCAACGAATAGATCATTTTTTCAAAAATATGGGTTTTGAAAGAAGTACTTCTGATGCTAACTTGTATGTAACGAAAAGGGATAGCAAGCTAGTTGTTGTCATTGTATATGTAGATGATTTGATCACTACAGGAGATCATCAGGAACTCATCAATCAAACTCGGATCAGCTTGGGAACTGAGTTTGAAATGACAGACTTAGGTCTACTCCATTTTTGTCTGGGAATTGAAGTATGGCAAAGGAAGGATGGCATTTTCATCTCACAACAAAAATATTCCAAAGAAATTCTCAAGGCATTTGGAATGATGGACTGCAAACCAACTAGCACACCTATGGAGGTAAATCATAAGCTATCTATGGATGATAACATGCCTGATGTAGATGCTAAGAAGTATAGGAAGCTCGTTGGAAGTCTTATTTTTCTGTGCAACACTAGACCAGACATTTGCTATGCTGTTGGAGTGTTAAGCAGGTTTTCCAACAAACCTAAGGAGAGTCACTGGAATGCTGGAATGCGAATTCTAAGGTACATTGCAGGAACCTTGGATTTTGGTATTTTGTATACCACAGGTGATACACTCCAAGGATATTGTGATTCAGATTGGGCTGGAGATTGTGATTCTAGAAAATCAGTTTCTGGATATTGTTTCTCACTTGGTTCAGGAATATTTTCTTGGGTAAGTAGGAAGCAACCAACTCTCGCACTCTCCTCCACTGAAGCAGAGTACAAAGCAGCTTGTTTTGCTTCTTGTGAGGCAGTCTGGTTAAGGAGAATTCTTGCAGATCTTGGCTTTCCATCAAATATGCCAACTGTACTCAAGTGTGATAATCAAAGTTGTATGGCTATTGCAAAGAACCCAGTATTTCATGCTCGCACCAAGCACATAGAAGTACAGTACCATTACATTCGTGAGCTAATTGAAGATGAAATTGTGGAGCTAGAATATTGCCCAACAGAGGCAAATTGTGCTGACATATTCACTAAAGCACTTGGAAGAGAGCAGCTCAACAAGCATCTTCAACAGATGGGCATAGGACCGAGACCTACTTGATTTATCATCGGTAAACATTGAGGGGGGGTGTTAGTATATGATCAATGTCTACCCCTCATGATTGTATGCACATTTTGTAAGGCCCCCTTTATGAGGAGAAGCCAAGCATGCATTACCCAATTGATGGGAATCCCAACTTGAATGTTGGATGAAGGTCATGTTGGACCATGTAAGATATTATAAGGAAAGGGAGTTATCAGGGTCCCCAATTGTGGGGTCCGGGGCAGCCGTGAGCAGCCCCGGCTGGGGGGTCCAAGGGGGCCAGCGGGCCCCCTGGCTGGGGGGTCCCAGGGGGCCAGCGGGCCCCCTGGTGGGGGTCCAGGGGCAGCGCCCCCGGCGCGACGGTAAAGGGAATATTCCATGGAATATTCCCTGTCGGAGTCAGAAATCATTTATATTTGTTAGGTCGGTTCAACCAGTCTAAGCCGTGTATGGCAATTACGCGGGCGGTGGCCGCCCACGCTCTACCGCCCATGTATAGCCGTCCATTGCAGGCCACCCATGATCCTATATATACATGACTTCTGCACTACCTAAGACACCGAGTTGAGCCAGCATACCTCTACCTTGTATCTCCCTATCTAGAGTTGTCTAGATCACCATTTAAGCTCTACCTTGAGAGCGCACGGGTGGACAACGCCATCATCTTTGTACTTGCTGCTAGTAGAAAATTGTTGAGATTCTCCTATATCTGTTATCTTCTCTGTTATTGCTCCTGTGTTATATTGCGTAACTATTGTCTTACAGACGTTACGTCCACTTGTGCGCAAGGAGCACTGCCACACCCTAAATGAGGCAGTAGAACTTGCTTTGGTGTTGGAGGATGGGCGACGCTCTCGATTGCAGCCTTTTGGACAAAAGAATACTTGGACAAGATTCAAGAAGCCTATAGTTTCAGTTCCAGCATCTAACAAACAGATGAACGTCATTCAGACTTCGAGTCATGGGAAGAGGAAAGTAAGCGCATCCATGGCAGATAGAGCTTTTCAAAGATATAGCTTGACTCAGCAACAGAAAGAAAAGGCTCGCCGTGAGGGTCTTTGTTATGAATGCCTAGGTCGGCATCCTTACAGGATGTGTCCTAAGAAGAGAAAGAAGATATCTGCAGGGATGGTGGTGGAGAGGCAGCAGTCCTCGCCATCCACTCCATCATCTCCTTCAGATTTTGATCTTCTAGCTACAGACACTGAGATGGATCCTCCATCTAAAGATAAACAACCCATCTTAAATATAACAGCGACTAAGAAGGTTAAGAATGCTCCAGATGTGGTGTTATCCCCAGTAGCTCAGAAAGGGTATCAGTTTCCACACACCGAGTTAGTCGTCATGCGTGGGGAAGTTCATGGACACCTCGTTAAAGTTCTATTTGATACAAGATCCACACATAATGTTATTAACTCTTCCTTAGTCAAGAAACTAAAGTTGAAGACTACTCCATCTGCATACACCTACAGGGTAGAGTTGGCAGATGGGAAGGGATCTGAGATCTGGGATCGAGGAGTTGTTGGATTACCAGTCCAGATACAGACTTATAGAGATGAGCTAGATTTCGAGATCGCCAGGTTGGCTAGATTTGATCTCGTCCTCAGTAAACAGTGGCATGCAAGTAAGAAGCCAACTATTGATTTTTAGACCCACATATATCAGTTCAATCATAATGGTCACCGCATTATCATCCGTGGAGAGCCGGACGTCAAGGTGTACAGACGAGCATCTACCTCTGCGATGGTAAAAGCGGAGTGTAAGTATTTGTATTTCTTATATTTTGAGCATAAAGAGTTGTTAAATTTACAGATTCAAACTAGTCTGGAGGCTCAGCTAGCTTCTAGAATGAAAACTGAATTCCACCACTTGTTTCTTTCAGAGTTACCTTCAGGTCTTCCGCCTCGCAGAAAAGTGGAGCATAGGATTGAGCTAGTACCAGGAGCTCATCCACCAGCCAGACAGCCGTATCGAATGAGTCTGCAAGAGGAGGCAGAGTACGTCGTACTATCGAGGAGTATCTTAACAAAGGACTTATCAGATCCAGTTATTCACCTTTTGCAGCCCCAGTGCTTTTGGTTCGTAAAAAGGATGGATCTTTCAGGATGTGTATAGACTTTAGAGCACTAAATAAAGTTACAATAAAACACAGATATCTGATGCCTCGCATTGATGATATTCTGGATGCACTAGGAGGTGCTATTGTATATAGTGAAATAGACTTAAAAAGTGGTTACCATCAAATAAGAGTCAAGGACGATGATGTACATAAAACAGCTTTTCGTACTAGATTTGGTCATTATGAGTATCTTGTAATGCCTTTTGGTTTAACTAATGCACCAACTACTTTTATGATGCTCATGAATGATATTTTTCTTCCTTTTATTGGTCAGTTTGTGGTTGATTTTGTAGATGATCTGTTGGTTTATAGTAAAAGTTTGGAAGAACATGAATGTCATTTGCATACAGTATTTCAAATGTTGGATGACAATACTTTGTACGTCAATCCAGAGAAGACACAACTATGTTTATCTGAGGTTGAGTACTTAGGACATATAATTTCTGCAGATGGAATTAGAATGGATCCACGAAAAGTTTCTGTGATCCTTGGTTGGCCGATTCCTCAAAATGAGCGCCAGTTGCGATCATTCTTAGGATTATCAGGCTTCTATAGGAAATTCATTGCCAGCTATTCACACATAGCTGCGCCATTGACGGATTTATTACTGAATAATCAGAAGTTTGTATGGACTAGTGCACAACAGAAAGCTTTTGACAAAATGAAACAAGCAGTTTCTGTTGGAGCAAGTCTATGACAAGCCTAAGTATTGGCTTGAGTCCCACAAAGTCATAGAAAAAGCCTTAAAATGAAGACTATGTAAAGTTCACTTGTGAACTACCTCTTGTAATTTTTTGAAAAGTTTACTTAATGTAAAAGTAAGAGAATCTTAAGTGGTTGAGTCCACATGATCAAAAAGGGAAAGAGGAGCCACGAATTCGTGATTTGTGGTAGGTAGAGAATCAAATCAATCATTGATTGATTGGAGACTGATTGAGGGAAGTTAGCCTCCCAAACTCAACTATAAATAGATGGCAGTTTTAGTCGTGGTTAGAGAGACCTATGTGAAGACCTCCAAGAGCTGAGCTTTATGCCATATAGGGGTGTGATTACAAGGCTCACATATGTATCAGTAAGTCATTGTATTGTACAAGCAATATACTTTCATTTTCATGATTATTTGAGTTCATCTTTCCATGTTCTTGTGAAGTGTACTACTCACTTCCATTACTCTCAGTTTTCTTAGTCAGCTTGCAGAGATGTTTTCTCTAAGCTTGGTGCATCATTTTCAGTGATTTAACTTGTTAAAGTTAGCTCTATAAGTCTACTATGTGCTCAAAAATTTTCATGTCATTTGGATGTTGCAATCTTCAGTTATGTGCATTTGAAGTCAACAGGGTCTGTTCATCTTCACTTCTCTGTCAGGTACCCGACTTTTTCACTCATCTTGTCAGAGGTGTTTCTCAGTGGTTACTTATTCAAATTTAGTGATTTAAAGCTTGTTGGATTTAGCTTACTGTCTAGTATACCCATACAAATGTTCATAATCATTGGATTCCTACATTTTGAGTTATGTTGATTTTTCTGCTCACTGGTCTCAAACTGTAGCAGCCCGTGAAAATTGGGATGATGTCATCAGTTGTTAAAACTCATTCTCAGTGTGTGGCTCATTATTTTTTATGAGATTACTCTTGAAAGTTAGATCTTTAAGCTATCTAAACTTCCCCAAGAGGAATTAAGCTAATTGCTGTTGTGCTCAGAGAATTATGTAAAACACTGGACAGGTGTATGAACCAAGAATAGCAAGTTTTCACCTCTGAGCTAACTCCAACTTATCTGTTTTGATCTATCTTTTTGAGAGTGATCTTCCAAGGTACATAGGGTGTCTAATACATCCATCCGCAAGCTACAAGGGCCCACCATATACTCTTGGAGTTCAATTGGCTGGTGTAGATCAAGGATTTTGCAACACCTCTTCATCTTCAAGCACATACCTATCCATCTCTTCACAGTGGTATGAGAGCAAGGTTGGACAACATGGCAGATGGATTTCCTTCATCAATTGACAAATTAGATAGAGGTAACTACTCAAATTGGTCATTAAGAATGGAAGCCTATCTCCAAGGTAGAAGTTTATATGGTTATGTGGCTGGAGATGAAGTTATGCCAAGTTTCAGGAACAGAAGTCAACCAACACAAGAAGAGCAAGAAAGATTGAGCACCTGGTGCTCCAAGGATGCACTTGCAAGGTCTTATCTCCTCAACTCTATCTCAGATTTTTTGTTGCCTCACATTAGAAGTTGTAAGACATCTCAGGAAGTGTGGGATGCACTTGAAGCTTTCTTTTCTTCAAGTACTAAAGCTAGGAAGCATCAACTATGGCTGGATTTCACAACTCTCAAGAAGGCTCCCAAACGAAATGTGACTGATTTTGTCACAAAGCTCAAGGACATAGCGGATCAGTTGGGAAGCACTGGAGAGGTAATAGATGAAGAGCAAATTGTAAGGCAGGTGATCAATGGCTTGAAGGCAGATGACAAGTGGGAAGCATTCACCACAGCTATGGATTTGTACATGGACATGCATGTACCTGATTTCAATACACTCATTGGACAACTACTTACTCAAGAGGCAAAGCTTATCAAAAATGGAGAAATCTCTAAAGGTAATCAATCTTCAGCTTTATACACTGATAAAAGCAAGTCCAAAGATAACAAAGGAAAGGCAAAGAAAGTGGATGATGAAGTAGGTACATATCAAGCTAACTATGCAGGTAGAGGAAGACATGGCAGAGGTAGAGGAAGAGGAGGTAGACAAGGCAGGGGGAGATCCCAAGACTCCAGCTCATGTTCTATTTGTGGATTAACTAATCATACAACTGAAAATTGCTTTAGGAATTCCAGGAATCAAAGAGGCAGAGGATACAATAGAGGAAGTTATGGATACTCAAGAGGAAGCTTCAACAACTACCATGGCAACTACAACAACTACAATCATTCAAACTATCAAGGAGGCTACAAAGGAAGGAGAGACTACAATAACTACACAGAAGACTCAAACAAAGAGGATTCATTATTGATCATGAACATGGCTATGCCACAAGGTAAATCTGATGAGCATGTTTTCTACATAGATTCAGGTTGTTCAAATCATGTCACTACAAGGAATACGGGCGTGTAGCGACGGTTAACGCGACAGAATTTCGTCGCTATAAAATTGCAACTAGATCTCTCTCTCTCTAGATCTCTCTCTCTCTAGATCTCACTCTCTCTCTCTCTAGATCTCTAGATCTCTCTCTCTCTCTAGATCTCTCTCTCTCTCTCTCTTTAGATCTCTCTCTCTCTCTCTCTCTCTCTCTCTCTCTCTCTCTCTTCTCTCTCTTTATTGCAGGTTATCCAAGAAGCTAACCAAGCAAAAACTATGGATCACAATTGTAAGTACAATTTCTATTATTTGTAGATCATTTGAATTGTGTTATTTTCATTACATACCATACTCACACTTATTGATATGCACTCATACACTTATACATGATGAAGAAGCACACACACATGCATATACCTACATATACACATATACATGCACATACACACACATACACATAGAGCTATACATATACACACACATACACAAGAACATGCACATATTGATACATACATATACACTTATACATGCACATGCTTATACATGCACATGCATATACATACATATACGCACACATACACATGCACATATACACATATACATGCACATACACACACATACACATAGAGTTATACATATACATGCATATACATATACACACATACACATGCACATGCACATACTCATACACACATATACACTTATACATGCACATGCACATACATACATATACACACACATACACATGCACATACATACATATACACACACATACATATACACTTAGGTACACACATATGAATGAATTATATAATTAAAGTATTAAAACACATGCTTAATATAAACAATAATAACAATCAATAGAACAAAACTCTTCATTACTTAATACCATACACACAATTCAAAACATGACTGAAATGAAAAATATATAGATAAATATATGTATATATCAATGTAAATACATATAATCCAATGTCATAATCAAAGTCTAAAATCCTAATCATCATCATCATGATCATCATCATCATCATCAAGATCATCCTGATCTTCCTCATCCTCATCCTCATGATCACCCTATGACGATCGAGATCGTCCCTCCTGTGTCTGTCTCTCCACCTCATCCATATTTGTCTCCCCATAATACTCCTGTATTACATATAACAAACATAAATCAATAAAATAATTAAAACATTCATAACAACAAAATAATTATATAAAATTTAAAAATACTCACAAAGGCATCAGGATGATCTTGTATATACTCGCTCAAACGCCGATATCCAAAATGTGTAGCATACTCGATCTCGTGTTTCGTAGGATATCGGCCATAATCCTTTCGCTGCAATGAAACAAATAAAAAACATTAGTTGCTTGCATTTTAACTAAAATAAAAAATATACTCACAATAAAACATATACTTACAAACGTAGCTACAAAACCATTATGGCCCATTTGGCCTAAGTGCGATGTGTGGCCCGACTCCACTCTCTTCTTTGCAGCAGCCTGTTTATTCAAGGAAAAAAATACATAAATTAAATTAAAAAATTACTAAAATATCTAAAAATTATAAATATAAACTATTAATTTGTGTACCTTCTGCTGAGGAAATGACTCCTGAAGACGTAGCTGTCTACGAAAAAACTGCCACGACTCAGGTGGTATGTTAGCTCGCCTCTTATTTTTTTCGACCATACAATATCTCCTGTTAATTTAATCTCAAACAGAAAAAAAAGTCAGAATACATACACATATACACACATATACACATACACATACACATACACATACCCACATACACATATACATGCAAACATATACGCATGCATATATGTATATATATACACATATACATACATATAACATAAACACACATATACATATCCACATATATACGTACACACACATGCATGCATATACACTCATTCATACAAAATACATGCATTTATCCCACAATAATATGTGTTGTGTATATGTGAATATGTGTGTATGTATGAATGTGTATAATATGTGAATATGTGTGTATGTGTAAATATGTATATGCGAATTTTTTATTTATGTAGATAATCAAATTATTAATATCAAATACCATTATTTGTAGATTCTGATCAATCAGATGGAACTCCACCATCGTCTCCTCATCGTGCAACGACTTTATACTGTAAGTATATGAAATATTTAATTTTAACTATATTTGATGGATACATAACTTATATATTTTTTTTATGTTTCTTATGATGTGCAGATTGTGATCAATCAGAGGGTACTCCACCACCTCCTACCCATGCAACGACTTCACATGTGTCCTCCGATAGGAATTATGATGAATTTTACTATCAAGAGCATATTATATGTTGGTGTAACTCTTGTTATGGCACGTATCGAAGACCACGATTGGAATGTATTGAACATGAGGCAGACTATGGTACTTTTGAGCATGCACCATCACCTAGTCAACGTGATAATGCTTGGGTATGTATTTTCTATATATATTAATGTCAATTTTTTATTTAAAAACCATGTATAAAATCAAATTATTATTGATATACAGGAATACTTGCTCGATGATGATGATGATGATGATTTTTCTCATAATGTTAATATACCTCGTACACGTCATGGACTTGCTATTCATCAATTACAAGCAGAGGTTTCTAGAAATCCTCTACCTCCTGGTTTAGAGAATGAAACGGCTGGATATTATCCATTGCCAGCTCGTGATCGTTCTTTAGTACAAACATATGATAGAAGAAGATATGGAGGATGGAATAGAGGACCACTTCCTTTAGATGGAGAGGTTTTCAACTTTTGGGGTAATCGCTATATGATTGCTCCATCCACTATTACTAATGCTGGTCGTGGTCTCTTTATTGTAGAGGATTTGTATGTGCCTCCGAACTCTGAAGTCACTCTTATGTCATTTTGTGGTCCTATATATGGATGGGGAGATTGGCATCGACTTTCACGTTATGTTCAAAGCATGAGTACTTATGGAATATGCTTGAACGCAGCATCTCTTACTAGTAGAAGGATTTTACATGCAGAAAATGAAAGATTATATATTGATGGAAGACCTTACACACATGGAAATATAGCAGGTTTAATAAATACTAGTCGAGGGTTACATAATAGTTCAAGGACTAATTGCACATTTGAGGAGCGTGAAAATAGTCATGAATCACCATACATGAGTAGAGATGTATCAAGATACATAGTTGTCAATGCTATTACTACATTACATGCTGGTGATGAACTATTAGTGAATTATGGATGGCGTAGACCTCCAAGAGCACCTTTTAATTAGAGAGAATAAAAAATTTCTATCCATATTTAATAAGTTATATACTTAATTTTATATTTGAAGTTTAATTTTTATTCATTTATGGAATACTAATGAGTTTTATTTATATGTGTAGATTCCAACGTATGATGTTGATGATATTCGTCCACAACATTCACAATTACCAATAAGACCTCATTTATCAGAAGCTTCCATGAGGAGGCTACACAAAACTAAGCCTGTGCAATATGCAAAGTTGAAAGATCTATATTCAAAAGATGAAACAGTACAAGATTTATGTGACAATGATGAAGATGATGGCATGGCAGATTTTATTGAGGATTGGTATCAAAATGACAGTGAGAGCATGGATATTTCTAAAAATGAGAAATATCTTCGAAAGGAATGTCTAAAGCATGTATATGAAGGAAGTCGTTTGACACGACTAAGTGCGAGCTTACTTATTCTCAACCTTCAAAATCGTTTTGGATGGAGTAATGTATCTGTTTCGACACTATTAAGGTATAATTTTCAATTTTCTATCTATTTATATATATGTGCATAAATATATATATATATATATATATATATATATATATATATATATATATATATATATGCAGGCTTTTATTCTTACTATAGATAAGGTAAGAACAAGAACTTGAATTGAATGGACACTTTTTGTCCGCGCATCTTTTAAAACTATTAATGCATCTTTCAAAATATTCGTAAAAAATTTGATTGTTTGGATGGCAGGATACGATTGTTTGTTTTGGAGGATATGAAGTATGTACCTTCATTGAATGATTTGTCGATTCACGCATATGTTCAGTTTGAAAGTGTGAGAAGTGGATTTATAATTTGTATTCAAAGAATTTGGCACTGTTTATAGGCCATACAATGGTGACCTGGATGCATCGCATGCACAGAGGTTACTCAAGATAGAGCAATCTGATTATAATGGACTAGTGCCAGCAAGATTCCTAGGGTATGCAGTAAACCTCTTGCATGTCAATGATGAGCATTTGAACTTTAGGATACAAAGTGGAAATCATGGTGGCTTGAGAGGATCACTTTTATACATGCAAGAGGTTTACTGCATACCCCAGGAATCCTGCTTATAGTACTAGTCCCTTATAATCAGGTTGCTGTATCTTGAGTAACCTCTGTGCATGCGATTCATCCAGGTCACCATCGTATGGCCTATAAACAGTGCCAAATTCTTTGAATACAAATTATAAATCCGCTTCTCACACTTTCAAACTGAACATATGATAGAATCAACAAATCATTCAATGAAGGTATATACTTCATATCCTCCAAAACAAACAATCGTATCCTGCCATCCAAAACAATCAAATTTTGCGGAAATATTTTGAAAGATGCACATAAGCATACACATATATAAAATTATATGCATATATATATGTATATTTATTTATTTACTTTCTTTAATATATCATTTTTTTGATAAACTTACAGGTTATTATCTGAAAAGTTTTTACCAAGTCAAAATATTCTTCCTACCTCACATGATGAAATGAAGAAGATAATCAACAATCTTGGTATAGATTATCAATGTATACATGCATGTCCTAACGATTGTATTTTATATAGAGGTGAATATGCAGATTCTTTGACATGTCCCAAATGTCAATCTCCTCGATATAAGGGTGAAGAAGGTAAAATCCCGAATAAGGTATTGAGACATTTTCCATTGGCTCCACGGATTAGACATATGTTTCAAAGCCCCGAATTATCAAAGCTTTTGACTTGGGGACATGATCACAAAAGTACTGATGGAATAATCAGAATTCCTCATGATAGTGTTGCTTTCAGCATATTGATTCTACATGGCCTGAATTTGCACAAAATCCACAGAATCTAAAGTTAGGAGTTGCATTAGATGGGGTTAATCCATTCTCCATGAAATCCAGTAAATGGTCAACATGGCCAGTGGTAGTCATAAACTACAATCTTCCGCCATATCTTAGCATTAAAAAGGAACATTTAATGCTTTCACTTTTAATCCCAGGCAAAAGACAAGTTAAAGATATGAATGTATATCTTGCTCCTCTCATTGACGATCTTCAAGAGTTATGGAGAGGTATTCATGTCATTGATATATCAAAAAGCATCAATGAAAGACATATTATGATTCGTGGTATTGTGGCTTGGACTATTCACGATTTTCCTGGATATGGCGTTTGTTCAGGTATTGATGTAATTTTTTTATTCAATATGCATGTAAATAAATATGATTTAATCTAATTATATTTTTATCCTTTTCCATGATGCAGGAATATCTACTAAGGGTTATAAAGCTTGTCCATATTGTGGTGATTGGTTGAGATCAATCTATAGTAAGAATCTCAACAAAAATATTTATCTTCGACATCGACGATTCTTGCCTGATGATCATCCATTAAGATCTAAAAGAGAAGCGATACATTTTAATGGAAAGCTTGAAATAGGCCAGTATCCAAAACCTATGACGCCTATGGATTGGTATAAAAAATGGACAGATGGACCTCTGATAGATCCAGAAGCAGAAATCTTCAGTGATGATTCAGATAATGAGTATGTGAACAAAGGTAAAGGGAAATTGGCACTCGCAGAGAACATATCAATATGGTATTCTTTGGAGTATTGGAAAGAGTTAAAAGTATGTCATCTTCTTGATCCTATGCATATATTCAAAAATATTGGTTATTCACTATGGCAGCATCTTCTTGGACTAAAAGATACCACAACATCAAGGAATGATTTGAAAGATCAAAAAGCCAAACCAAAGTTATGGCCAGTTTTTTATAGACATCGACAAGAAACGACTTATGCATCTGCTCCTTGGGTACTTACGACAAAAGAGATACAGACTATCAACAATAGAATTCAATTGATCAAGACTCCTACAGGATATGGAGCATCGTTTCAAAACATGTTTACTATGGATGATAAGAGCTTATCTGGATTAAAGACCCATGACTGGCATAACTTTTTGAAACATATTTTACCTTTGGTTATCGATGGATGTACAACGAAAGGAGTACGAGATGTGATCTATCGTCTTGGATCACTTATAAGGTAATTATGATACTTTTATATTTAATATGTATGAATATTGTATATCTTTTATTTTTTAATTAACTTCTTTACAATTGTTTTTATGATTTGTATAGGTGGATTACATCCAAAGAGATCGATAAAAATTCGATCCCACAAAAAAAACGTGAATGCAAAGAGCTATGTTTGATGGAAAAAGAACTTCCTACTTCATTTTTTGATATTCAAGTTCATTTACTAGTCCATCTTGTAGATGAGATAGAGATTGCCGGTGTTGTCAACACTCGATGGATGTTTTGGGTCGAGCGATTTATGGGAATACTAAAAGGTTATGTGCGACAAAGAGCAAAACCAGAAGGATCCATGGCAAAGGGTTGGATGCTTGAAGAGTGCATGTATTACGTTAGTGAGTACCTTGAAAGAGTTCATGAAGAAGCTCCACGTGCATGGACCAACGAGTCTTCTTCAAAAATAACAGATGAGGTATTATCAGGTAAGGGGGTTCCATTCTTATTTACATTTCAAGAAAAAAATGATGTTTCTACTTTTGTAGCATATAATAGCGAATGCATGCAAGCATTCGTTAGCGAGTACGAGGAACTTCAAAGTCTCCAAAGTAAAAGGCGAAAAAACAAAAGATCTAGACGTAATCTCGATAATAATGAGATTACAGATATACCTTCTTTCACGGATTGGCTATATAGTCGTTTGCAACGCGCCAACGCAAATAATGAAGAAATCTCAGATGAGCAAAGAGAGTTAATGATAGGTTGTGAACAAAAGGTAATTTTATTAAAATATATATTTTATTTCTATCATATATGTATGTTAGTTTCTATTTACTAATTGAATTTATTTTGCAGGCTCGAATATTCACTAATATGTGGGCTTTTGGACAGCATATTAGAATCAAATCCATTGATTCTTTACGTAAAACAGAGGATTCTAGTATTGTTGCTTGTTTCAAGCAACTATCACGTGCTAGCTCAAAAGACACGAACCTTATAGATAGCGAACTTGGTTACATAGGAACTATTGTTGGTATCTACGAAATTTCATTTCGTACATTCAAACAGGTAGAAAAAAGTTTATATATTTTTTTTAGAGTTAGTTATATTTTTAAGCACCTAATAATGGGACGTTTTTGTTGTTATATATTTTGATAGGTCATTTTGAAGGTTGACTGGTATCGAGCGGAGTATAAAGGGAGTAATTCTACAATAAGAAAGGAATTATCTGGGTTTTGGGCAATTGATTCTTCCAAGGTAATGCGATCTACTAAAGAACCATATATTCTTCCTAGGCATATTGAACAAGCATTTTTTTATAAAAACCTAGATGCTCATCCTTGGTGGCAAGTCATTCATGTGCAACCTAGAGGTAGGTCATTGTTTGAACAGTTTATTGTTAGAGAGATTGAAGAAAGTCCTCTTGATGATTCAGCATCAGATACTGATACATCAACATCTGGAATAGAAATTAGACTCATTATACGTGATAATGATACTAATCTTTTTGATGAAGAGGATAATTCTCTACATGCTGATTCTACTGATGAGGAAGAGGAATTACCAGAAATAGATATTAATCCACCAATAGATGATGTGATTCATGAGAACATAGATTTAACAATAGAAGAAATAAATGAAATCAATAAGGATAATGAAGATGAGACTATATTGATGTCTTACCAAAATGATGGCAATAATGAAAACATATGAGCAGATTAGATAGTAACTTGAAGCTTCTGAATGGATATCAGGTAATAGGTTTTTTTTATTAACTTGAATAACGATGAATCCTACTAGAGAGATGAAATCATGTTCTTCTAAGTTAGAACACGAAGCTCGGGGGTATGCCTAATTATTTTATATATAGCTTTATCTTCGAGGAGTAAATTTTTATCATGTATGTATGCATATGTGTGTGTATTCATGTGTATTATATGTATACATATATTAGTATGCATATATATGTATTTCATGTATATGTATGTGTTTGCATGTGTGTGATATATGTATACATGTATTCATGTACGTAATATATGCAAGTGTTTATAATTGTGTACATGTATATATGTATATGTGTCTATGTGTAAATATGTACATGTAAATATGTATGCATGTATATATATGTTTATGTGTGCATGTAGGCATGTACATGTATGTGTAAATATGTACATGTAAATATGTTAGTATGTATATATATATTTATGTGTGTATTTAGGCATGTATGTGTGAAGCATAATATATCTACTCCATTTTATATTTATGTATCCTATCTACATGATGTGTATATATCTTTACATATATTATGAATCATGATCCTCGTTGATTCGAGTAGCTATATATAGAGGCATAAGGTTGGGAGGAGAGACATCTCTCTAGTAGGACGTCGGAGGTGTACATATACTTCAAACATATGGCTAAAAGGTTGAATTAGAGTTTTTAAATTAGGGATTTCAAAACCCTAATATCGAGATTAGTGCTCTCTGTCTCTCTCATAGTGGTTAGCAACGGGATGGCAACGTCGTAGGCAACGGGTTGCTAACGCGTTAGCAACGGGTTCAAGTTGTGAACCCCAAGTTGCGATAAAGTTGCGTACAAATCAATTTTTATTTTAGATTTTTTTATATGTATATGTGTGTGTGTATATATATATATATACATAGATACATACATACATATATACACACACACATACATACATACATGGATTATATTATATTACATACATAGCAGTAAATATATACTACATACATACGTGTAATGTAATACACACATTTTTATGTATATATACACATAGTATACACATATTACATTTATACACAACACATAGATGTATACATACATGATACACATGCATACATACATACTACAAAAATAGAAATGTATATTAGATACATATATAAGTTAATATACATGCCTTTCAGTAAACATAGAGTAATAGATTTTAGGAATGACATCATACATACATAGATGCATATATAGATACATACATACGTACATACATACATAGCTAAATAAATAAACATATCTTTGGGTAAACATACAAAAATAGGATTAGCAATGCGTTGCAAACGTGTACGCAACGTGGAGTTGCGTTGCGAAAGTTGCGAACGTTCGCAACGCGTTGCGTATGCAACACTGGTCTCTCTCTCTGTCTCCCTCTCTCTCTCTCTCTCATATACATACATACCGTGCATTGTCGCGACGATGAGCCATAAGTGTCCGCATCTCTTTTAAACACCACTTAAGGGACCATCCTGTCCCAAACTCTGTCTCAAGTGAACTAAGCACGTACTTTTTATCCCTCTCATCATGCTCACTACAAAAATAAAAAACATAATGTAAATAAAACATAAGATATACATTTCAATTTATATGTAAAACTTTTACTTACTTCCATGGTAAGTGGATAAAGCGCAGGTAAGAGTCGCATAGTGCCCGCATTCTTCTCTTGAACTCCAATCCATTCCCTATGTACACAATGTTCCCCTCCGGCTCTATGTCGCACTCTAGTCCTAAGGTGCCTATGCATGTCCTCATAGGCAACTCTGCTCTGCTATCACGTGCTGGAGGTGGTATAGGTGTCCTAAAAATAGATAGATAGAAATAAATAAAAATATGTGCTATAATATCATTAAAAAAAATTATGAAAAAAAACATACCTATGAGCAGATAGCTCTCTTCCTGCATGTGGATCCGCAGAAGAGCCCTCGTCTGATCGCGTAAGCATCTGGATCGTATAATCCAGCTCCTCATCGGACATCTCTGCGTAGTCCCGCATTATGGCCCCTAGAGTATCTGACGGAACTCTTGCTCTCATAAGACTTTTTATGAGAGTGAGTTTCGCCTTTCTCTCTTTACTGGGATCCATAATACCTAACATATAAAACAAAATGGTTAGAAATCAATATATATATACGTGTATGTGTGTGTATGCATGTGTATGTGTGTGCATGCATGTGTATGTGTGTGTATGCATCATTATGTGTGTATGTGTGTAGGTATATGTGTGTGTTGTCTATGTGTATGTGTGTGTGTCTATGAGTGTGTATGTGTTTATGTATATGTATGTATCTACGTGTGTGTATGTATCTATGTGTGCATGTGTATGCATGTATGTATGCATGTGTGTGTATGCATATGTATGTGTGTGTATGCATCATTATGTGTGTCTATGTATGCATTTGTACGTGTGTATGCATCATTGCATGTGCATGTGTCTATGTGTGTATGTGTGTGTGTCTATGTGTATGTGTGTGTGTTTATGAGTGTGTATGTGTTTATGTGTATGTATGTATCTATGTGTGTCTATGTGTCTAAGTGTGTATGTGTATGCATGTATGTATGCATGTATGTATGCATATGTATGTGTATGCATATGTATGTGTGTGTATGCATTATTATGTGTGTCTATGTATGCATGTGTATGTGTGTATGCATCATTACGTGTGTATGTATCTATGTGTGTATGTGTGTGTGTATATGTGTTTGTATGTGTGTATGCATGTGTGTGTGTATGCATGTGTATGTGTATATGTGTATATGTGTGTGTATATGTGTGTATGCATGTGTGTGTGTATATGTTTGTATGCATGTGTGTGTATGCATATGTATGTGTGTGTATGCATTATTATGTGTGTCTATGTATGCATGTGTATGTGTGTATGCATCATTACGTGTGCATGTGTCTATGTGTGTATGTGTGTGTATATGTGTGTGTGTCTATGTGTATGTGTGTGTGTCTATGAGTGTGTATGTATTTATGTGTATGTATGTATCTATGTGTGTGTATGTGTATGCATGTATGTATGCATATGTGTGTGTATGCATATGTATGTGTGTGTATGCATAATTATGTGTGTATGTGTCTGTATGTCTGTGTGTATACATTATGACAGTGTATGTAAGCATGTGCATTATGTATGCATATAAGTATGTATGTATGCATATGCATATGCATTATGTATGCATATGCATATGCATTATGTATGCATATGCATATGCATTATGTATGCATATGCATATGCATGTGTATGCATATGCATGTAAGTATGTATGTATGCATATGTGTGTGTGTATGCATATGCATGTAAGTATGTATGTATGCATATGCATATGCAATATGTATGCATGTATGTATATGTGTGTGAATGTGTGTGAATGTGTGTGTGAATGTGTGTGTGAATGTGTGTGTGAATGTGTGTGTGAATGTGTGTGTACATGTGTCTATATGTGTGTATGCATGTGTATGTGTGTGTATGCATCATTATGTGTGTATGTGTGTGTACATGTGTCTGTATGTGTGTATGCATGTGTATGTGTTTGTATGCATCATTATCTGTGTATGTGTGTGTATGTGTGTGTGTCTATGTGTATGTGTGTGTATCTATGAGTATGTATGTGTTCATGTGTGTGTATGTGTCTATGTGTGTATGTATCTGTGTGTGTGTATGTATCTATGCATGTGCATTATGTATGCATGTAAGTATGTATGTACATTATATGCATATGCATATGCATTATGTATGCAAATGTATGCATGTATGTGTTTATGTGTGTATGTCTCTCTATGTGTGTGTATGCATATATGTGTGTGTATGTGTGTGTATATGTGTCTGTATGTGTGTATGCATGTGTATGTGTGTGTATGCATGTGTATGTGTGTATGTGTCTATGTGTGCATGTGTGTGTATATACTATATGTGTGTGTGTCTATGTGTATGTGTGTGTACCTATGAGTGTGTATGTGTTCATGTGTGTATGTGTCTATGTGTGTGTATGTGTTTATGTGTGTATGTGTATGCATGTATGTGTATGTGTGTGTATGTCTCTCTATGTGTGTGTGTGTATGCATATGTGTGTCTATGTGTGTATGCATGTGTATGTGTGTGGATGCATCATTATGTGTGTATGTGTCTGTGTGTATATGTGTGTGTATGTGTGTGAGCGTCTATGTGTGTGTATGTGTGTGCGCGTCTATGTGTATGTGTGTCTGTGTGTGTATGTGTGTGTATCTATGAGTATGTATGTGTTCATGTGTGTGTATGTGTCTATGTGTGTATGTATCTGTGTGTGTGTATGTATCTATGCATGTGCATTATGTATGCATGTAAGTATGTATGTACATTATATGCATATGCATATGCATTATGTATGCAAATGTATGCATGTATGTGTTTATGTGTGTATGTCTCTCTATGTGTGTGTATGCATATATGTGTGTGTATGTGTGTGTATATGTGTCTGTATGTGTGTATGCATGTGTATGTGTGTGTATGCATGTGTATGTGTGTATGTGTCTATGTGTGCATGTGTGTGTATATACTATATGTGTGTGTGTCTATGTGTATGTGTGTGTACCTATGAGTGTGTATGTGTTTATGTGTGTATGTGTCTATGTGTGTGTATGTGTTTATGTGTGTATGTGTATGCATGTATGTGTATGTGTGTGTATGTCTCTCTATGTGTGTGTGTATGCATATGTGTGTGTGTGTGTATATGTGTGTCTATGTGTGTATGCATGTGTATGTGTGTGGATGCATCATTATGTGTGTATGTGTCTGTGAGTGTATATGTGTGTGTATGTGTGTGAGCGTCTATGTGTGTGTATGTGTGTGCGCGTCTTGTGTATGTGTGTCTATGTGTGTATTTGTGTGTATGTGTGTGTGTGTCTGCGTATGTGTGTGTGTGTCTATGCGTGTATATGTGTGTGTACATATGTGTGTGTGTGAGTGTGTGTGTGCGCATACCTTGTGTATGTCTCGCTTCTCTCTCTCCCTCTCGCGCGCTGTATGTCTCTCTCTCTCTCTCGGTCTTTGTGTTCTTCCTCGCGTTCAAGGCCCGGCACAAATGTGCCGGGAGAATTGAATTTTTTTTTTTACATTCCAGAGCATCGCATATGTGACGCTCTGCAGTTTGCCATCGTCGTTAAGTGCGTCGCTAACCTGCGATGCTCCTAGCGACACTTCTGGTCTAGCGTCGCTTATGCGACGCTATCGTCGCTTATGCGATGAGGCTCGGCCAAAAAAAAAAATCCAAAATTTTTACCACCGCAATATACTTTCATTTTCATGATTATTTGAGTTCATCTTTCCGTGTTCTTGTGAAGTGTACTACTCACTGCCATTACTCTCAGTTTTCTCAGTCAGCTTGCAGAGATGTTTTCTCTAAGCTTGGTGCATCATTTTCAGTGATTTAACTTGTTAAAGTTAGCTCTATAAGTCTACTATGTGCTCAAAAATTTTCATGTCATTTGGATGTTGCAATCTTCAGTTATGTTCATTTGAAGTCAACAGGGTCTGTTCATCTTCACTTCTCTGTCAGGTACCCGACTTTTTCACTCATCTTGTCAGAGGTGTTTCTCAGTGGTTACTTATTCAAATTTAGTGATTTAAAGCTTGTTGGATTTAGCTTACTGTCTAGTATACCCATACAAATGTTCATAATCATTGGATTCCTACAGTTTGAGTTATGGTGATTTTTCTGCTCACTGGTCTCAAACTGTAGTAGCCCGTGAAAATCGGGATGATGTCATCACTTGTTAAAACTCATTCTCAGTGTGTGGCTCATTATTTTTTATGAGATTACTCTTGAAAGTTAGATCTTTAAGCTATCTAAACTTCCCCAAGAGGAATTAAGCTAATTGCTGCTGTGCTCAGAGAATTATGTAAAACACTGGACAGGTGTATGAACCAAGAATAGCAAGTTTTCACCTCTGAGCTAACTCCAACTTATCTGTTTTGATCTATCTTTTGGAGAGTGATCTTCCAAGGTACATAGGGTGTCTAATACATCCATTGGCAAGCTAAAAGGGCCCACCATATACTCTTGGAGTTCAATTGGCTGGTGTAGATCAAGGATTTTGCAACACCTCTTCATCTTCAAGCACATACCTATCCATCTCTTCACAGTGGTATCAGAGCAAGGTTGGACAACATGGCAGATGGATTTCCTTCATCAATTGACAAATTAGATAGAGGTAACTACTCAGCTTGGTCATTAAGAATGGAAGCCTATCTCCAAGGTAGAAGTTTATATGGTTATGTGGCTGGAGATGAAGTTATGCCAAGTTTCAGGAACAAAAGTCAACCAACACAAGAAGAGCAAGAAAGATTGAGCACCTGGTGCTCCAAGGATGCACTTGCAAGGTCTTATCTCCTCAACTCTATCTCAGATTTTTTGTTGCCTCACATTAGAAGTTGTAAGACATCTCAGGAAGTGTGGGATGCACTTGAAGCTTTCTTTTCTTCAAGTACTAAAGCTAGGAAGCATCAACTATGGCTAGATTTCACAACTCTCAAGAAGGCTCCCAAACGAAATGTGACTGATTTTGTCACAAAGCTCAAGGACATAGCGGATCAGTTGGGAAGCACTGGAGAGGTAATAGATGAAGAGAAAATTGTAAGGCAGGTGATCAATGGCTTGAAGGCAGATGACAAGTGGGAAGCATTCACCACAGCTATGGATTTGTACATGGACATGCATGTACCTGATTTCAATACACTCATTGGACAACTACTTACTCAAGAGGCAAAGCTTATAAAAAATGGAGAAATCTCTAAAGGTAATCAATCTTCAGCTTTATACACTGATAAAAGCAAGTCCAAAGATAACAAAGGAAAGGCAAAGAAAGTGGATGATGAAGTAGGTACATATCAAGCTAACTATGCAGGTAGAGGAAGACATGGCAGAGGTAGAGGAAGAGGAGGTAGACAAGGCAGGGGGAGATCCCAAGACTCCAGCTCATGTTCTATTTGTGGATTAACTAATCATACAACTGAAAATTGCTTTAGGAATTCCAGGAATCAAAGAGGCAGAGGATACAATAGAGGAAGTTATGGATACTCAAGAGGAAGGTTCAACAACTACCATGGCAACTACAACAACTACAATCATTCAAACTATCAAGGAGGCTACAAAGGAAGGAGAGACTACAATAACTACACAGAAGACTCAAACAAAGAGGATTCATTATTGATCATGAACATGGCTATGCCACAAGGTAAATCTGATGAGCATGTTTTCTACATAGATTCAGGTTGTTCAAATCATGTGGCAGTGTCGTAGAGATTCTTATTTCTACTCTTGATGAAGCAGAACCAAATTCGAAGGATGCAATACAAGATGAGCTATATATTCGAAAGTGTCATATTAATGGCAAGCAAAATAGGAAGTGGATGCTTGCACCTTATAGCGTGCGGAGGTCTTTTATATGTAGCAACTATTGATGAAGACTTGAGCTAGCATGACATGAATGATAGAAAAGGACAACAATTTACTTTTATCAATGCATATGTAAAGATGTTTTTTCTTAACAGAACATCCGAAAATATATGGGACAATGGTTTGGCTCCTATCACGCAAAAGACTTCTGATAAACTCTAACCATAGATTTTAATGAAGAAACCATTGTATGGTTCGAAAATAGAGGCGAACTCTATTTATATAGGCAAAGGGAATTTGGCGCATAGTTTATAAAAAAGGATGACTAATAAAAAAGGCTGGTAAAAAAGAATGAATGATACTCATTGGTATTAATCACAGGGCTCATCTCCAGAAAGAAAAGACTGGCTGCGATGACCGCTCAGAAAAAAAGGGAGGAGATTCTGAAGTGTTGATGGGCACAGAAGAGGCCAACGGAAAAAAAAAAGATAAAAAACAACAAATCTCTGACGAGCTAGGGGCCGATATAGCGCATGTTCTATCCATTGAATTAAGGGGGCTAACATCTGTGGGAGGAGACATTGACTGTAGAATGACGAAACATCTGATGATCGCCAATGGAAGACGACATCATCAGGGATCTCTGTGATCTAATGCAAACTCTATGACCCTGGTGGCCAGCAGTTGATCTGTACAGAATTCACGAAGCAACATCAGAGTGATACGGGCAGAAGGATGCGCTAATCTTAAATGGGGAGAAGCAGGGTTGCAACGCGGAGGGCTAAAGAAGGTGGTATTTGCTACAGAAGATGCCAAATGTGATTTCATTTTAAGCAGGTCAGATCGCCATAGCCGCAGCTGCTGAAGGAGATGCTTCGTGCTCTATGAGAGAAGGAAGGAGGTTTTCTTGACAACTTATGGAGGCGCGCGCAGAAGATCCGACATCTTTCTGAGAACATAGTTCGGACAGTATAAGAGGAGAGGCTGGTGACTAATCTGATCTGCGGAGAAGAAGGAACCCAATTTGTGTTTGATTCTGGCATAGAATTCGTCCGACAGGGCACGGAATGTTTGCGGGTCAACATCCTACTGAAAAGCAGCTGTCGATGATGAAAATCACTTGTCTGAATCATCCATCATCAACAACATCGCATTACCATCATTAATCACTTTTCATTAATTTAGAAAAGCAGCTAGAAGAAGACGACTAGAACTTGCAAACTTTTACAAGTTATTTTTGTCAATGTTTCTGAATTATTTATGAAGGAGCTTGGAACAACTATGAAAAACTGAATTGAATCAAACTACTAATCATATAATTGAAATTTCTCTTTTTACCTGAGTGTGCTCCAAGCACCTGACGTGCGCCATATCATTCTGGTGGTTGGCTTGATCCACCGACCGCTGCTTTCGCGCCGACAAACTGGTGAACGTGACGTGAACAAATGGCATTGCGACCCAGGTACATCCGACGGGAAACAAATTCTAGGTATTTATAGTTGAAATTTTTTGGCTTGCATATAGTTAAAAACAAACATGAATTCTAATGTCGAAAATCTTCTCCATGATATGGAAGCACGATTAATTTCATCTATAGAATTAAAGCTTAAATCCAAATTTGAGTCCTTAAACTCGTTTATTTCAATTTTAACTACAGTAGTATCTGAATTTAATGCGAATCTTAAGTCAATAGATACTCAATTTGATCACGAGTTTAGGAATTTAGAAGGAATTCTTCATTATGAACTATCAAATTTGAATGAAAATATGGAAACAATAGCAAAGCATGTAAAGGAAATTTCTTCATTCAAAACTATTGGTCATGAGGTTGCAAGTTTAAAAGAGAATATTGAAAGGTTAAACAATCAAATACATGATAGTGCTACATGTGAATGCAAAGATAGCTATCAAGTACGAGTTCAAAGTAGATCTATGTCTTCTATTGACCACAACCCTTTACCCGATCATAGAAGAATTGATCCTAGGGCTTTATATCAACGACCAAAGAGAACTGTAAGATGCTTCTGGTGTGACCAACTAGGTCATACTTATAGGAATTGTATGGCCTATGAGAAAGCATCTAGGCAACACTTGGTACTAGAAAGTGAACATAAAATATGTGATTATCATACTAAGAATCCTTTACACTTGAACCTAGGAAGAGGTGGGATGGTAAAATATTTTGAACAAAAACAAGTAAGATCAAGATCAAACAAACAAGTGAAAAAACACTGGAGAGTAAAACGTGAAAATACCACAAAATCTAATGATCAAGACAATAATATGATGGATAACCCACAAGTTGAACTGATGATGCAAGATATTAAGCCAAATGATAAGCAAGAACATGAGAGATCAACTTATGAGAAAATAGGAAAACATGAAAATTTACATAATATTTCAATTGATTCTGATGATCAATCACTTGAAGATGGGAAAATTGAAAAGATGGAAGAACAAGTGAATCTTGAAACCAGCAATCAATCTAATACTAAAGGGAAAATTGAGAGATCTAAACAACTAAGAAATGCAAATGGGAATGCAAACAATGAGACAAGTTTTAATGTAAAAGAACAAGAAGTTTTTGAAAACATTATCAAACAAATTACACAAAATATGAATAAATCAACTAAAACCATTAAAAGGAAAAATGAGTTATGTATGCATTTTTGATGTCTTGTATTAAAAGTAAAGTTATCTACTAATGTGTTTTGAATAGTTATTTTGACAAAACAGGTACAAAAGGCTAAATTGATAAGAGAATATGTTATGATCAAGTTTATGATTGTTTATGAATGTTTTCATCCATGGCTAATATTTATATGGGAGTTACAACCTACTTCCTCATCAAAAAGGTATTTATATGGGAGTTATAACCTACTTCCTTATCAAAAAGGTATTTATATGGATTTGTTTTACTTTCTTTCTTAATAAAAAAAGAAAAATTATGAATTTCATTAATGATGCAAATATTGCTTTTCTAATCAATGTTTTGAGTGGTTTAATGCAGGTCAAGCAAGAAAAGACGATTTGATGGAAGCTACAAAATTTGACTTCATATTACTTTGGTTTTTACAGATGGATTATCTAGAAGTATTATCTTGAATTGATATATTTGATTTAAATTGGTTAATAGTTATGTTTTTCACGAGTTTTTTCAAGATGAATTATTTTTCAGGTTCAGGATGAAGAATGGGAGTTTATTGACAACCAAGTTTTTCTTCAAAAGTAGACTATGAATAAACTTTTACTTCCATTTTTGCGCCATTTTGTTTCACTTTGCATTTAAAGTACGCATCAAATTATGTACAAACACATGTTGAGTTTTTCCCTTAGGTGCACGTCCATTTGCACCAATCTCCATTGTTAAATGCATGATAAAATCTGCGAGCAAAGTTTAAGCATGGGAGATTAAACCTCTTCAATAGAAACCATTATCCCATCTATGCACCATTATGTTCTCCAATGCATGAAAAGTATGCATGTGATAGGGTCACATTACATGACCATGCATGGAGGCACCATCTGATCTATACCCATGCACATAAGAGAGAGACTGTAAGGTTTTATGATATTGCTATGTATGTATGTGAGTGAGTGCACAAGCCTCACCTTCCGAAACCTTTTACCTTGCTCATTGCACCATACTTATTCTCTATGCATTTTAAAGTATGCATTTATAGGGCTAATTACACAGCCCTGCATAAGGCACTTTGATTTTAAAACCCATGCGCATATTATGCTATGAAATTGACTTTTATCATGAAGCAGAAAACAGGTTTATTCTCAGGTTATTTGGCGCATCCGGAGGATGCACAGGTTTGGTGGGGATGAGTGTCGTAGAGATTCTTATCTCTACTCTTGATGAAGCAGAACCAAATTCGAAGGATGCAATACAAGATGAGCTATATATTCGGAAGTGTCATATTAATGGCAAGCAAAATAGGAAGTGGATGCTTCCACCTTATAGCGTTCGGAGGTCTTTTATATGTAGCAACTATTGATGAAGACTTGAGCTAGCATGACATGAATGATAGAAAAGGACAACAATTTACTTTTATCAATGCATATGTAAAGATGTTTTTTCTTAACAGAACATCCGAAAATATATGGGACAATGGTTTGGCTCCTATCACGCAAAAGACTTCTGATAAACTCTAACCATAGATTTTAATGAAGAAACCATTGTATGGTTCGAAAATAGAGGCGAACTCTATTTATATAGGCAAAGGGAATTTGGTGCATAGTTTATAAAAAAGGATGACTAATAAAAAAGGCTGGTAAAAAAGAATGAATGATACTCATTGGTATTAATCACACGGCTCATCTCTAGAAAGAAAAGACAAGCTGCGAAGACCGCTCAAAAAAAAAGGGAGGATATTCTGAAGTGTTGATGGGCACAGAAGAGGCCAACGGAAAAAAAAAAGATAAAAAACAACAAAACTCTAGACAGACCAGAAACCTCTAGCTTACCTGATAGTTTAGTAGAAGAAACCATGATGGAACGCGTAACAGAAGAGTCACTAGTTTTAATCTCATATCAGGAAGCTGTTGCTAGGTACGAGGCTGCCCGTCTTTACGGTGCATAGCTAGTTAAAACTATTTACTTTTGGTAAGAAAACCTTAATTTCAGTCATAGAATTATGTAATTTATATTGTTTTCTCATTAGAACCCTTATTTCCTTAAGCCTGAGTCCGCTACAGACACCCTGCGTGTGCCGAACGATTTTGGCGGATGACGTGATCCACCATCCGAGCATCCCTCACGACCCAACAGCGGGAAATGTGGCACTATCAGATTTAGAAGATCCAAGGAATAAGCATGAGGTACAAACAGGAGATGATACAAAACATCCTGTGGAGAAAATAAGTAATGTCAAAGCACCTGATGGAAACATCAACCTACTCAGTAAGCTACTCTATGTCCCTACCATTACAAAGAATTTGATAAGTGTTGGGCAGATAGTAGAGAAAGGGTTGCAAGTTAGGTTCACAAAAGCAGGAGCATTTGTTGAAGATCCAAGTCAAGGATTCAGAAGAATTGCAAAAGGTGAAAAGACAGGTAGATTGTTCACACTTGAATTACAGGACACTAGAAACATTGCTCTCTTTAATTATGGTAGTCAGACACTCACGGAATTGGAAGTATGGCACAAAAGGTTAGCACATATTGGTGAAAGGTCATTAAAGCAAATCTGCAGGGACCAAAGTGTACTCGGACTTCCTAATTTGTCAAAACAACATATGATTTATAAGTGTAGTGCATGTCAATTTGGAAAGTCTCACAGGTTACCATTCATGAAGAAAGGTTATATGCATGGAGATCTCTTGGAGTTGGTTCATACAGATGTATGGGGACCTAGCAAGGAGCTTCAATATCTGGATCAAGGTATTATGTTTCCTTTATTGATGATTGCAGCAGATGGACTATCCTATTCTTTATGAAACACAAAGATGAAGTTTTTTCATGTTTCAAAAGATATTTGGCTCTTGTGGAGAATCAAATAGGTAAATCACTAAAAAGGCTAAGGTCAGATGGAGGGGGAGAATACTTCTCCCATGATTTTGATTCTTTTCTTTAAGAAAGAGGAATCAAAGGAGAGGTACCTACAAGGTAAACTCCTGAGCAAAATGGAGTGGCAGAAAGGAGGAATAGGACAATTGTTGAAGCTGCAAGGTCTATGTTAAATGAAAAGCATTTACCTAATTATTTATGGGCTGAGGCTGTATCTACAGCCACTTACTTGATTAACAGGTTGCCTTCAAAATCCCTTGATGGGATGACTCCATATGAGGCTTGGAATGGAAGAAGACCAAGCTTAGATCATTGTAAAATTTTTGGATGTATTGCTTTTGCTCATGTTCCTTCACAGGTTAGAGGCAAGATGGATCCAAAGGCGGAAAGGTGTGTATTTATTGGATATGACAACAATCAAAAGGGCTACAGGTTATACAACCCTACCAACAAAGGATTCTTGGTAAGCAGAGATGTAGTTTTTGATGAGAACAATTCATGGTATGAAGATTCATGCAGGAAGATCAATTTACCATATGATCTTGAAGAAGATTTTCCAAAGCTTGGTAGAGAACAATCAAAGATTGAAGAACAAGACACCTCAGAGGATGATGAAGAATCTCACATGGAAAAGATCAAAGCATGGAAGTCTAAAGGTAAAGCAAAATTGTAGGAACTTGGACATGAGGCAGAATCATCACATCATGGCCTAAGAAGATCTATGAGGGAAAAGAAAAAACCAGAAAGGTATGGGTTTGATACCTCATTAGTAACTAAACATTCTATCTACATAGCACATGACATAAACCAAGAGGAGCCATCATCATTCGAAGAGGCCAAAGCAAAAACAAAATGGAAGCATGCAATGAAGGAAGAGATCGAAGCACTTGAGGAAAACAACACTTGCGATTTGGTGCCCAAGACTTTATCCATGAAGGTAATAGGCTCAAGATGGGTCTATAAACTCAAGAAGAATTCTGATAATTCAATTAACAGGTATAAGGCAAGGCTTGTAGCAAAAGGCTTTGCACAAACTCAGGGAATTGATTATGAGGAGATCTTCTCTCCTATGGCAAAGATGCCTACTATTAGGGTTTTGCTTAGTATTGCCTCTTCCAAGAATTGGAAGATACTTCAACTAGATGTAAAGAATGCATTCTTGAATGGTTGGATAACAGAAGAGGTATATATGGCACAACCACCTGGTTTTGAGAACCAAGTTTATCCTGATTATGTGTGTAAACTTAACAAAGCATTGTATGGTCTCAAGCAAGCTCCAAGAGCTTGGAATTTCAGGCTTGTTTCATTCTTGCAGGACAAAGGCTTTCAACCAAGCAAGGCAGATCCTTCACTCTTTATTAAAAAGAGTAATTCCGAGGTCATCAACCTATGTGTATATGTAGATGATATTATATTGACAGGAAATGATGCAGATGGTATGAAGAAGATCAAAGATCAGATGAGAGAAGAGTTCAAGATAAGTGATTTGGGTTCACTTACCTACTTCCTAGGTTTGGAAGTTGTCTACAAAGATCATGGTTTGTTTCTCACTCAAAGAAAGTACATTAAGGACATGTTGGCAAAATTCAAGATGCAAGATTGTAAGATTGCAGGTACTCCAATGGAGGTCAATCACAAATTGAGCTCACATGAAGGTGAACTCATAGAGGACATCACATCATATCAAAGTCTAGTGGGTAGTCTCAATTATGCCACATTGACAAGAGTAGATATATATTACAGTGTGAGTGTGCTAAGTCAATTTATGCACACACCAAGGAAACCACATATGGATGCTGCCAAAAGGATTCTCAAGTATCTCAAAGGAACCATAAATGAAGGACTTTATTATCCTTATGTATCTGATTTAGGTTTGAAGCTATTTTCTGATGCAGATTGGGCTGGCTCCAAGGAAGATAGAAGGAGCACTTCAGGTTATCTTACCTTTGCAGGTTCAAAGCTTATTTCATGGTCATCCAAGAAGCAGCCCACAGTTGCTCTCTCTTCTACTGAAGCTGAATATAGAGGTCTTGCCATTACAAGAAGCTATGTGGATGAAGACATTATTCAAAGATCTTGGATTGGAGTTTGGAACTCCAACTATTTTTGGTGACAATATGAGTTCTATTCATTTGGCTGCTAATTCTATTTCTCATGCAAGGACTAAACATATTGAAGTTCATTATCACTATGTACGAGAAAAGGTTCTAAGCAAAGAGATTCAAATATCATATGTGTCCACTCATCAACAATGTGCAGATATTCTAACCAAAGCATTGGATGGTACAAAGCTTTGCAAATTCAAGGCTATGATAGGTTTGCAGGTAATCTTGGAAGATTGAAGACCTCAAGCATACTTGGCTTGAGGGGGAGCTGTTGGAGCAAGTCTATGACAAGCCTAAGTATTGGCTTGAGTCCCACAAAGTCATAGAAAAAGCCTTAAAAAGAAGACTATGTAAAGTTCACTTGTGAACTACCACTTGTAATTTTTTGAAAAGTTTACTTAATGTAAAGTAAGAGAATCTTAAGTGGTTGAGTCCACATGATCAAAAAGGGAAAGAGGAGCCACGAATTCGTGATTTGTGGTAGGTAGAGAATCAAATCAATCATTGATTGATTGGAGAGTGATTGAGGGAAGTTAGCCTCCCAAACTCGACTATAAATAGATGGCAGTTTTAGTCGTGGTTAGAGAGACCTATGTGAAGACCTCCAAGAGCTGAGCTTTATGCCATATCAAGGTGTGATTACTGTGAAGAGATGGATAGGTATGTGCTTGAAGATGAAGAGGTGTTGCAAAATCCTTGATCTACACCAGCCAAATGAAATCTAGAAGTATATGGTGGGCCCTTTTAGCTTGCCAATGGATGTATTAGACACCCTATGTACCTTGGAAGATCACTCTCAAAAAGATAGATCAAAACAGATAAGTTGGAGTTAGCTCAGAGGTGAAAACTTGCTATTCTTGGTTCATACACCTGTCTAGTGTTTTACATAATTCTCTGAGCACAGCAGCAATTAGCTCAATTCCTCTTGGGGAAGTCTAGGCAACTTAAAGAGCTAACTTTCAAGAGTAATCTCATAAAAAATAATGAACCACACACTGAGAATGAGTTTTAACAAGTGATGACATCATCCCGATTTTCACGAGCTGCTACAAAAATAGACCAGTGAGCAGAAAAAGCAACATAACTCAAAATGTAGGAATCCAATGATTATGAAAATTTGTATGGTTATACTAGACAGTACGCTGAATCAAAAAGTTTTAAAACACTGAATTTGGATAAGTAACCACTGAGAAATGGCTCTGACAAGATGAGTGAAAATGTCGGGTACCTGACAGAGAAGTGAAGATGAACAGACCCTGTTGACTTCAACTCAACATAACTGAAGATTGCAACATCCAAATGACATGAAATCTTGTGAGCATATAGTAGACTTATAGAGCTAACTTTACCAAGTTAAATCACTGAAAATGATGCACCAAGCTCAGAGAAAACATCTCTGCAAGCTGACTGAGAAAACTGAGAGTAATGGCAGTGAGTAGTACACTTCACAAGAACATGGAAAGATGAACTCAAATAATCATGAAAATGAAAGTATATTGCTTGTACAATACAATGACTTACTGATACATGTGTGTGCCTTGTAATCACACCTTGATATGGCATAAAGCTCAGCTCTTGGAGGTCTTCACATAGGTCTCTCTAACCACGACTAAAACTACCATCTATTTATAGTTGAGTTTGGGAGGCTAACTTCCCTCAATCACTCTCCAATCAATCAATGATTGATTTGATTCTCTACCTACCACAAATCACGAATTTGTGGCTCCTCTTTCCATTCTTGATCAAGTGGACTCAACCAATTAAGATTCTCTTACTTTTACATTAAGTAAACTCTTCAAAAGTTAGAAGAGGTAGTTCACAAGTGAACTTTACATAGTCTTCTTTTTAAAGCTTCTTCTAAGACTTTGTGAGACTCAAGCCAATACTTAGGCTTGTCATAGACTTGCTCCAAAAGCTCCCCCTCAAGCCAAGTATGCTTGAGGTCTTCAATCTTCCAAGATTACCTGCAAACCAATCATAGCCTTGAATTTCCAAAGCTTTGTACCATCCAATGCTTTGGTTAGAATATCTACACATTGTTGGTGAGTGGAAACATATGATATTTGAATCTCTTTGCTTAGAACCTTTTCTCGTACATAGTGATAATGAACTTCAATATGTTTAGTCCTTGCATGAAAAATAGGATTAGCAGCCAAATGAATAGAACTCATATTGTCACCAAAAATAGTTGGAGTTCCAAACTCCAATCCAAGATCTTTGAATAATGTCTTCATCCACATAGCTTCTTGTGTAGCTATGGCAAGACCTCTATATTCAGCTTCAGTAGAAGAGAGAGCAACTGTGGGTTGCTTCTTGGATGACCATGAAATAAGCTTTGAACCTGCAAAGGTAAGATAACCTGAAGTGCTCCTTCTATCTTCCTTGGAGCCAGCCCAATCTGCATCAGAAAATAGCTTCAAACCTAAATTAGATACATAAGGATAATAAAGTCCTTCATTTATGGTTCCTTTGAGATACTTGAGAATCCTTTTGGCAGCATCCATATGTGGTTTCCTTGGAGTGTGCATAAATTGACTTAGCACACTCACACTGTAACATATATCTACTCTTGTCAATGTGGCATAGTTGAGACTACCCACTAGACTTTGATATGATGTGATGTCCTCTATGAGTTCACCTTCATGTGAGCTCAATTTGTGATTGACCTCCATTGGAGTACCTGCAATCTTACAATCTTGCATCTTGAATTTTGCCAACATGTCCTTAATGTACTTTCTTTGAGTGAGAAACAAACCATGATCTTTGTAGACAACTTCCAAACCTAGGAAGTAGGTAAGTGAACCCAAATCACTTATCTTGAACTCTTCTCTCATCTGGTCTTTGATCTTCTTCATACCATCTGCATCATTTCCTGTCAATATAATATCATCTACATATACACATAGGTAGATGACTTCGGAATTACTCTTTTTAATAAAGAGTGAAGGATCTGCCTTGCTTGGTTGAAAGCCTTTGTCCTGCAAGAATGAAACAAGCCTAAAATTCCAAGCTCTTGGAGCTTGCTTGAGACCATACAATGCTTTGTTAAGTTTACACACATAATCAGGATAAACTTGGTTCTCAAAACCAGGTGGTTGTGTCATATATACCTCTTCTGTTATCCAACCATTCAAGAATGCATTCTTTACATCTAGTTGAAGTATCTTCCAATTCTTGGAAGAGGCAATACTAAGCAAAACCCTAATAGTAGGCAACTTTGCCACAGGAGAGGTCTCCTCATAATCAATTCCCTGAGTTTGTGCAAAGCCTTTTGCTACAAGCCTTGCCTTATACCTGTTAATTGAACCATCAGAATTCTTCTTGAGTTTATAGACCCATCTTGAGCCTATTACCTTCATGGATGAAGTCTTGGGCACCAAATCCCAAGTGTTGTTTTCCTCAAGTGCTTCAATCTCTTCCATCATTGCATGCATCCATTCTGTTTTTGCTTTGGCCTCTTCAAATGATGATGGCTCCTCTTGGTTTATGTCCTGTGCTATGTAGATAGAATGTTTAGTTACTAATGAGGTGTCAAACCCATACCTTTCTGGTTTTTTCTTTTCCCTCATAGATCTTCTTAAGCCATGATGTGATGATTCTGCCTCATGTCCAAGTTCCTGCGATTTTGCTTTACCTTTAGACTTCCATGCTTTGATCTTTTCCATGTGAGATTCTTCATCATCCTCTGAGGTGTCTTGTTCTTCAATCTTTGATTGTTCTCTACCAAGCTTTGGAAAATCTTCTTCAAGATCATATGGTAAATTGATCTTCCTGCATGAATCTTCATACCATGAATTGTTCTCATCAAAAACTACATCTCTGCTTACCAAGAATCCTTTGTTGGTAGGGTTGTATAACCTGTAGCCCTTTTGATTGTTGTCATATCCAATAAATACACACCTTTCTGCCTTTGGATCCATCTTGCCTCTAACCTGTGAAGGAACATGAGCAAAAGCAATACATCCAAAAATTTTACAATGATCTAAACTTGGTCTTCTTCCATTCCAAGCCTCATATGGAGTCATCCCATCAAGGGATTTTGAAGGCAACCTGTTAATCAAGTAAGTGGCTGTAGATACAGCCTCAGCCCATAAGTAATTAGGTAAATGCTTTTCATTTAACATAGACCTTGCAGCTTCAACAATTGTCCTATTCCTCCTTTCTGCAACTCCATTTTGCTCAGGAGTGTACCTTGTAGTTACCTCTCTTTTGATTCCTCTTTCTTGAAGAAAAGAATCAAAATCATGGGAGAAGTATTCTCCCCCTCCATGTGACCTTAGCCTTTTTAGTGATTTACCTGTTTGATTCTCCACAAGAGCCAAATATCTTTTGAAACATGAAAAAACTTCATCTTTGTGTTTCATAAAGAATAGGATAGTCCATCTGCTGCAATCATCAATAAAGGAAACATAATACCTTGATCCAGATATTGAAGCTTCCTTGCTAGGTCCCCATACATCTGTATGAACCAACTCCAAGAGATCTCCATGCATATAACCTTTCTTCATGAATGGTAACCTGTGAGACTTTCCAAATTGACATGCACTACACTTATAAATCATATGTTGTTTTGACAAATTAGGAAGTCCAAGTACACTTTGGTCCCTGCAGATTTGCTTTAATGACCTTTCACCAATATGTGCTAACCTTTTGTGCCATACTTCCAATTCTGTGAGTGTCTGACTACCATAATTAAAGAGAGCAATGTTTCTAGTGTCCTGTAATTCAAATGTGAACAATCTACCTATCTTTTCACCTTTTGCAATTCTTCGGAATCCTTGACTTGGATCTTCAACAAATGCTCCTGCTTTTGTGAACCTGACTTGCAACCCTTTCTCTACTATCTGCCCAACACTTATCAAATTCTTTGTAATGGTAGGGACATAGAGTACCTTACTGAGTAGGTTGATGTTTCAATCAGGTGCTTTGACATTGCCTATTTTCTCCACAGGATGTTTTGTATCATCTTCTGTTTGTACCTCATGCTTATTCCTTGGATCTTCTAAATTTGATAGGAGTGCCACATTTCCTGCCACATGATTTGAACAACCTGAGTCTATGTAGAAAACATGCTCATCAGATTTACCTTGTGGCATAGCCATGTTCATGATCAATAATGAATCCTCTTTGTTTGAGTCTTCTGTGTAGTTATTGTAGTCTCTCCTTCCTTTGTAGCCTCCTTGATAGTTTGAATGATTGTAGTTGTTGTAGTTGCCATGGTAGTTGTTGAACCTTCCTCTTGAGTAGCCATAACTTCCTCTATTGTATCCTCTGCCTCTTTGATTCCTGGAATTCCTAAAGCAATTTTCAGTTGTATGATTAGTTAGTCCACAAATAGAACATGAGCTGGAGTCTTGGGATCTCCCCCTGCCTTGTCTACCTCCTCTTCCTCTACCTCTGCCATGTCTTCCTCTACCTGCATAGTTAGCTTGATATGTACCTGCTTCATCATCCACTTTCTTTGCCTTTCCTTTGTTATCTTTAGAATTGCTTTTATCCGTGTATAAAGCTGAAGATTGATTACCTTTAGAGCTTTCTCCATTTTTGATAAGCTTTGCCTCTTGAGTAAGTAGTTGTCCAATGAGTGTGTTGAAATCAGGTACATGCATGTCCATGTACAAATCCATAGCTGTGGTGAATGCTTCCCACTTATCATCTGCCTTCAAGCCATTGATGACCTGCCTTACAATTTGTTCTTCATCTATTAACTCTCCAATGCTTCCCAAATGATCCGCTATGTCCTTGAGCTTTGTGACAAAATCAGTCACATTTTGTTTGGGAGCCTTCTTGAGAGTTGTGAAATCCAGCCATAGTTGATGCTTCCTAGCTTTGGTACTTGAAGAAAAGAAAGCTTCAAGTGCATCCCACACTTCCTGAGATGTTTTACAACTTCTAATGTGAGGCAACAAAAAATCTGAGATAGAGTTGAGGAGATAAGACCTTGCAAGTGCATCCTTGGAGCACCATGTGCTCAATCTTTCTTGCTCTTCTTGTGTTGGTTGACTTTTGTTCCTGAAACTTGGCATAACTTCATCTCCAGCCACATAACCATATAAACTTCTACCTTGGAGATAAGCTTCCATTCTTAATGACCAAGCTGAGTAGTTACCTCTGTCCAATTTGTCAATTGATGAAGGAAATCCATCTGCCATGTTGTCCAACCTTGCTCTGATACCACTGTGAAGAGATGGATAGGTATGTGCTTGAAGATGAAGAGGTGTTGCAAAATCCTTGATCTACACCAGCCAAATGAAATCTAGAAGTATATGGTGGGCCCTTTTAGCTTGCCAATGGATGTATTAGACACCCTATGTACCTTGGAAGATCACTCTCAAAAAGATAGATCAAAACAGATAAGTTGGAGTTAGCTCAGAGGTGAAAACTTGCTATTCTTGGTTCATACACCTGTCCAGTGTTTTACATAATTCTCTGGGCACAGCAGCAATTAGCTCAATTCCTCTTGGGGAAGTCTAGGCAACTTAAAGAGCTAACTTTCAAGAGTAATCTCATCAAAAATAATGAACCACACACTGAGAATGAGTTTTAACAAGTGATGACATCATCCCGATTTTCACGGGCTGCTACAGAAATAGACCAGTGAGCAGAAAAATCAACATAACTCAAAATGTAGGAATTCAATGATTATGAAAATTTGTATGGTTATACTAAACAGTACGCTGAATCGAACAAGTTTTAAAACACTGAATTTGGATAAGTAGCCACTGCGAAATGGCTCTAACAAGATGAGTGAAAATGTCGGGTACCTGACAGAGAAGTGAAGATGAACAGACCCTGTTGACTTCAACTCAACATAACTGAAGATTGCAACATCCAAATGACATGAAAATTTGTGAGCATATAGTAGACTTATAGAGCTAACTTTACCAAGTTAAATCACTAAAAATGATGCACCAAGCTCAGAGAAAACATCTCTGCAAGCTGACTGAGAAAACTGAGAGTAATGGCAGTGAGTAGTACACTTCACAAGAACATGGAAAGATGAACTCAAATAATCATGAAAATGAAAGTATATTGCTTGTACAATACAATGACTTACTGATACATGTGTGTGCCTTGTAATCACACCTTGATATGGCATAAAGCTCAGCTCTTGGAGGTCTTCACATAGGTCTCTCTAACCACGACTAAAACTGCCATCTATTTATAGTTGAGTTTCGGAGGCTAACTTCCCTCAATCACTCTCCAATCAATCAATGATTGATTTGATTCTCTACCTACCACAAATCACGAATTTGTGGCTCCTCTTTCCATTCTTGATCAAGTGGACGCAACCACTTAAGATTCTCTTACTTTTACATTAAGTAAACTCTTCAAAAGTTACAAGAGGTAGTTCACAAGTGAACTTTACATAGTCTTCTTTTTAAAGCTTCTTCTAAGACTTTGTGAGACTCAAGCCAATACTTAGGCTTGTCATAGACTTGCTCCAACAATTACAAGGCTCACATATGTATCAGTAAGTCATTGTATTGTACAAGCAATATACTTTCATTTTCATGATTATTTGAGTTCATCTTTCCATGTTCTTGTGAAGTGTACTACTCACTGCCATTACTCCCAGTTTTCTCAGTCAGCTTGCAGAGATGTTTTCTCTGAGCTTGGTGCATCATTTTCAGTGATTTAACTTGGTAAAGTTAGCTCTATAAGTCTACTATATGCTCACAAATTTTCATGTCATTTGGATGTTGCAATCTTCAGTTATGTTCATTTGAAGTCAACAGGGTCTGTTCATCTTCACTTCTCTGTTAGGTACCCGACTTTTTCACTCATCTTGTCAGAGGTGTTTCTCAGTGGTTACTTATCTAAATTTAGTGATTTAAAGTTTTTTCGATTTAGCTTACTGTCTAATATAACCATACAAATTTTCATAATCATTGGATTCCTACATTTTGCGTTTTGTTGATTTTTCTGCTCACTGGTCTCAAACTGTAGCAGCCCGTGAAATTCGGGATGATGTCATCAGTTGTTAAAACTCATTCTCAGTGTGTGGTTCATTATTTTTTATGAGATTACTCTTGAAAGTTAGATCTTTAAGCTATCTAAACTTCCCCAAGAGGAATTAAGCTAATTGCTGCTGTGCTCAGAGAATTATGTAAAACACTGGACAGGTGTATGAACCAAGAATAGCAAGTTTTCACCTCTTAGCTAACTCCAACTTATCTGTTTTGATCTATCTTTTTGAGAGTGATCTTCCAAGGTACATAGGGTGTCTAATACATCCATTGGCAAGCTAAAAGGGCCCACCATATACTCCTGGAGTTCAATTGGCTGGTGTAGATCAAGGATTTTGCAACACCTCTTCATCTTCAAGCACATACCTATCCATCTCTTCACAGTTTCAAGTGCCCCAATTTTATTGGTGGTAGATCCCCAAAAGGCTTTTGAAATAGAAACCGATGCTAGTGGCATCGTAGTTGGTGCAGTGTTGATTCAAGATGGCAAACCAGTAGCTTTTGAAAGTAAGAAACTTTCTCCAGCTCAGAGAAACTGGCCTGTCCATGAACAAGAATTATATGCAATAGTTCATGCTTTGAAGATTTGGAGACACTATCTATATGATGCAACTTTTAAAGTGTATACAGATCATCACACATTGAAGTATTTTTGTTCCCAGCCTGATCTTCGGGGGAGACAGGCTAGATGGGCTGAGTTGATGCAAGAATTTCATATGGAAATTCTATATAGAAAAGGAAAAATGAATACAGTTGGAGATGCATTATCTCGCATTTTGCATCAGATTAGTTTCATAGTTCTTGATAGTGATTTGATCAAAGAGATCAAGGATTCACAGATTGAGGATGATTATTGTCAGCCTATAATCAGCAAGTTATCACAAAATGATAAAGATCAAGCATTCTCAAATTTTCAAGTGGAGCAAGGTTTGCTCAAAAGAAAGGGGAAGATTTGTGTGCCTAATTCCCAAGAAGGGAAGTTTAGAAAAGAGGTTATTTTCGAGAACCATGATGTACCTTGTGCAGGGCATCCTGGTATTGAGAAAACTTTGCAGTTGATCAGACGTACCTTTTGGTGGCCAAAGATGGTCAGAGATGTAAACAATTATGTAAGTCAGTGTTTTAAATGTCAGGTGAATAAAGCAGAGAGAATTAGTTCTCCAAGTCAGCTACAGCCATTGGAGATACCACAGTATTGTTGGGATAGTATTTCCATGGACTTCATAATGGGTTTACCTAGAACACCACGACAGAAGAATGCTATTCTTGTAGTGGTTGATCGTCTGAGCAAAATGGCACACTTTATTCCTACAAAGGAATCAGTGGAGGTCGCGAAACTATTTATTCAGAATATTTTTAGACTACATGGTCTACCTAGATCTATAGTTTCAGACAGGGATCCCAGGTTCACAAGAAATTTTTGGAAACACGTGTTCAATAAGCTTCAAGTTCAACTCAAGATGAGTAGTGGAGAGCATCCACAGATAGACGGTAAGACGAAAAGAGTTAATCAGATACTGGAAGATATGCTACGCGCATATGTTTGAGAAAAGCAAACAGATTGGGATAGTTTTCTCCCATTAGTTGAATTTGCTTATAATAGTTGGAAGCACAAGTCTACTAGGCTTGCACCTTTTGAGGTCATCTATGGATTTATTCCACATAGTCCAGCTACCATTGGATTACCTCGAAAATCTCTGAGTGCTTCACAATTTTTGAGAGATATGCAAGCTAACATAAAAATAGCTTAGTTCAATCTCCAGCAAGCTGCTGAAAGGATGAAAGCATTTGTAGATCGACATCGAACACCACGAACATTTCAAGAGGGAGATCGTGTGTTTTTACAGGTTCCACTTGGTTCATCGTTGACAGTGGGTCAGAAACCCAAGTTATCCCCTAGATTTTGTGGACCTTGGACAGTAATCAAGAAGATTAGTGATGTCGCATATAAATTGCAATGGCCAGATAATTGCAAAGTTCACCCAGTTTTCCATGTTAGCAAGTTGAGACCATACATTTCTCGAGATGAGAATTGTGTAGATGGTTTAGTTGCTTTAGAAAATAGAGCATCTCAGCCAGATGTTCCATTTCAGGTTCTTGATAAGAGGGAGCGGAGGTTGAGAAATCGCTCCATACCAGAGTATTTAGTAGCATGGACTAGCCGTCCACTCACAGATGCTACTTGGGAATCAGAAGCTCTGATTCGCAAACACTTTCCTTCCTTGATCACTGAGGATAGTGATCTCTAGAAGGGGGAGAGAGTGTTAGATTTATTTAGACATCCATGGTCTACCATTAGTCTACCTGCATTTGGTCAAGGACCCTAGCCGGGTCAAGGACCAGAGCTCAGGGGAGCCAAGGCTCTAGCACGGAACTTCGAGGTTATTCCATCTCCTCAGAGTGGCCATATGAGGAGTGTTTGGACCTTAGAGAAGATTCTAGAGGTGCCAAGGGCAAGTGCTATTTAAGGTTGGGAGGAGAGTGGCAGGTAGCTAATTGGGATCTTTCATGTTAACACTCAGGTGATTGCTACACCCTGAGTCAATGTAGAAGACTCTTTGGTCTTCACTTTGCCTTTCACAAGTTGCATTCATTATCAATGTTGAATCCTCCTTCTGATCTGAAGCATAATTGTAGTAGGTATTGTTGTATTGTTGACTTTGGAATCCTCTACCTGGATTTCTTCCAAAGTAACCTCTACTACCTCTACCTCTGAAATTACCTCTTTGATTTCTGCCACCTCTTCCTCTTGAATTAAAATTCTGATTATATCCACCATTATGCTGAGTATTATGCCAACAATCATTAGCTAAGTGATTTTTCTTACCACAAATCCAGCAAGCTTTGACTCCATCTTTATTACTTCTGCCTCTTCCTCTACCTTTGCCACCTCATCTTCCTCTTAGGAAGTTAGCTTGGCTAGTTGTACCTTCATCTTCATTTGCTAGTTGCTTCCCTTTGATATTCTTCTTCTTATCCTTTGAATACATTGCATGACCTGTACTCTTATCACTTTCACCTTTGACATCCTGCTCAAAGGTTAGCATGTCCTAGCAACTGATTTAAATCAGGAGTGAAATGATCAAGTGATAATTCAGTAGACAAAATGAATGGCTTCCATTTGTCATCACCTCTCAAACCTGTGAGGATTTTGCCTTACCAATTTATCCTCCTCAATATCTTCATCAATTGCTCCTAATGCATCTGCAATGTCCATCCTTGTTACATAATCTGAGATGGATTGAGAAGCCTTCTTCTTGAATGTGGTAAATTCTGCCCACAAGGATGCCTTCCTAGACTTTGTGGTGTTTTGGAAATGCTCCTCCAAAGCATTCCATATATCACTTGCACTTTCAAGACCTCTAATGTGAGGTAGCAAGTAGTCATTAACTTTCATGTACATATACCACTCAAAAACAAGGGAAGCCTATGCCTAGCCTATCCTAGACTGTGGCCACCACCCTCTCCTGATTGGTCCATCACTAATCACTCCTTCAGCTAAAAGGCCCATGCAGGGTTCACCTTTTTTCCTAATGCTGCATGGTCGTAAATCCAATCTTGACCCAAGACAAGCGGCTCTATAATGTCCTCATTATGACATACTAGCATTTTGACTTTCATTGGAGCATCTTGAAGGTAGATGGGAAGTTCCACCTCGCCCAAACAAGGGGTTTCCACACCTCCCAAACCTATGAGATAGGCTTCTATGGGCTTTACGTTCAATTGCAAGTCTTGGTAGTAGGATAGTCTAACTGCACTAGTTGCTGCACCTGAGTCAATCAATGCTCTCACATTCCTCGCATTCTTCCCTTGTCCTACCACTATGGTCACAAAAGGACGTCGATCAATTATTTGAGAAGCAATTGCACTTGATGTTTGACATATGGTCATGTGGTAGATGGGGGCGTCAAGATTGACATCTAGGCCTAGGCGTCTTAACTTATTTCTCCTAATGCGTTCTCTAGCCTCTGCCTGTGTTTCTTCTCTAACCCTTAACTCTTCTTCTTTTCGCTTCTTAGCAGTGTTGAGTCTCTGTAGCATATCCTTTGTAAGAGGTTCTTGATATAGCTTGACTCGATAACCACTGATATAGTTGGGCAAGATATCACCTTCTAGTGTGGCCAATTGAACTGCACCGCTAGTGGAAATTCTATTAATGATCATGGGTCCATATCCTCTTTTTTCCAATTTACGGGCGTGTTGCTTTAATGTATAAACCAACACTAGGTCTCCCTCTTCAAGCCTTTATCTTTGATGTGTGCATCGAAGTATGCCTTTTGCGGTTTCTTTGCAGCATAGATGTCTGCCACTGCTCGTAGCCTTGTCTCACCTAATCGTTCTAAATCAAAGATCCTCGAGGATAATTCGTGTCCATTCCACTCATGCTTTTGGGCTACTTTTAAAGTTGGGATTAGGAAGTCCAATGGTAGCACAGAATTTTTTCCGAAGACCATCTGAAATGGGGTGGCATTGAGTATTGTTTTATAGGCAACTCGGGAGGCCCAAACAGCATGATGAAGTTGTTTGTCCCAGTCAGAGCGTTTGTTATTTACTAGTTTTGTCAATACATTACATAGGATCTTGTTTGTGCTCTTAGCTTGTTCGTTAGCTTGTGGATGATAGGGGGCAGACTTCTTATGTATCACCAAGAATTCTTGGAGAAGATTTTCAATTACTTCATTCAAGAAGTGTGTGCCTCTGTCACTTACTAACTCTATTGGTAATCCGTATCTGGTGAACACATTCTCGAATAAAAACTTCGCTGTAGTTTGAGCATCGTTCTTTGTTGTGGCTTTGACTTCTACCCACTTTGTGAGGTAATCTGTGGCTACAATAATGTATTCGGCATGGGAGTTTCTAGCTGGAGGGTTGATAGGACCTACAAAGTCTATACCCCATTTTGAAAATGCACGCCCTCCCATAACATTGGCCTCAAAGGCATCTCATCTTTTCGAATTGGGTACTGGGCACGTTGACATGTGTCACATTTCTTCACATAGGTATGTGCATCCATATGAAGAGTGGGCCACCAAAGTCCTGAGAATAGAATAGTCTTAATTACTCGATCAGGACCAAAATGTCCGCCTGCAACACTGCTATGGGCAGTTTCTAAGAGTTTCAAGTAGTCTGATTTGTGAACGCACAATCTTAAGTAACCATCTTTTCCTCTCCTGTATAGGTTATCTCCTATGAGGGCGTAGTCTTGAGCTTCTTGCTCTATGCTTCGTTTCCTTGCTAGACTAGCCTCCCTAGGTAATGTGCCTGATCTCATAAATTCTACCAATGGAGCACTCCAATCTGGAATTAATGATACGTGATAAAGAGTCGCATGCTCCACTGGGGGTCTCTTTTTGCACATTGGACAATTCTTAATCCAATCATGAATTTTCTTTATCCATACTAGGCCAATACACTCCTAAACGTTTTAGATTTTGCAGTGTTCGTTGTTTAGAATAGTGATTCCCTAGAAATCCTTCATGGGCTTGTTGCAACCAACTACAATGCTCATCATCCTCGACACAACAAGCTAGAACACCTTCCGTGTCTTGTTTATACATGCTTCCTGCCAATATTTGATATTTTTGTGATTTTACAATTTCATCTTTTTTGGTTTTTACATTCTTATTTGCAGGTCCGAAGGTTAGGACTGGTACCAACTTATTTGCCCATTTAGGAACGACTTCTAGATTGAACAGATAGGCGTCGGGCAATTCATCAGAAACTCCTTGCGGTGCCTCACCTGAGGTGATGCGAGAAAGATGATTTGCCCTAAGGTGGGTCTTTCCTTTCCTGACAACCACTTCAAAGTCATATTCCATTAGTAAGAGGAACCATCTTACTAAGCGTCCTGTGTTGCAAGGTTTATTGACCAAGTATAGTAAAGCTTGATGATCAGTGAAAAATTTGAACTTGTTGGCCAATAGATAGTGTCTAAACTTCTTTACAGCATATACCATGCCTAAACCTTCTCGTTCGGTTGTGGTGTAGTTTCGTTCAGCAGCATTCAATTGCCTGCTAGCATATGCTATAGGCAAATCTAAATTCGCTTCACCAGTTGGTTGTGACAGCACACATCCTATTGCATAATTGGATGCATCCACGTGTACATGGAATGGCTTATTCCAATCAGGAGTGGTCAGTATTGGTGTTGTGCACAAGTGTCTCTTCAGCTCATTGAAGGACTTTTCGCATTCATCGTTCCACTCAAAATTTGTCAACAAGGCATAAAGAGGTTTAGCTATGATTGCATACATGTGAATGAACCTACGGTAATATCCACAATGGCCCATAAAGGCTTGTACCTCTTTAACATTCCTTGGCCTCGGCAACTCCGCTATGGCTTTTACCTTGTCCTCATCTGTTGATGTTCCGTTCTTAGATACAATGTGACCTAAGATTTTACGTTGATGTACCATGAACACACACTTCTCTGGGTTCAGACACACTCGATATTCTCTACACTTGTTGAAGATCTATTTGAGCTCAGGGATGTGATATCTCCGCTCTTGGGAACGAGCACATAAATCATCCACATATACTTCTAAGCTCTTTCGCAAGAACTCTTTGAAGACATGACACATGAGCCGTTGAAAGGTTGCAGGTGCATTGGTGAGCCCAAATGGCATCACACGAAATGCAAAGATCCCCCACTCTATGGCAAAAGCTGTTTTATGTTGATCTTCTGGGGCAATGGCTACTTGATTGTAACCTAAAAATCCATCAAGGAAGCTATAAACTTCCTTGCCTGCAACACGCTCCAATAAATGTTCAGTGATTGGAAGCGGATAACTATCTCTTATCGTGGAGGCATTAACTTTTTTAAGGTTAATACACACACGTAACTTTCCATTCTTCTTGGGCACCACTACAATGGGGGACACCCATTCAATATGCTCAATCTCATAAATGAATCCAGCTTCAATCAATCTATCAATTTCTTCTTTTATTTTGGTTGCAGAAGTGTCATTATATGTGTAGGGCTTATGTTTGGTGGGCTTGGCATCTGCTATCATGGGAATCGTATGAGAACAAATTTTTGGATCTACTCCCTTCAAGTCTCTATAGTGCCATGCAAACACGTCCCTATATTCCCTTAACAAGGCTACCAACTCTGCTTCCTCTTCTTTACTTAGGTCATCTCCTATGTATGTACATCTCTCTTCGTTCTCTTCAATGGCGACTGTGATTTTTTTGGTCTTTTCTTTGTTATCATATGCTTCTCCTGTTGTGGCCTCTCTCTTAGGCATTCGTACCAAAATTTTTCGATCCTCAACTTCATATTTTTTGAAATTTTCTGGCACTTCAAACAATGGTTCCTCCTCGACCTGTTTCACTACTTTTCTCTTCTTTTTCTTTCGACTACCTTCACTCCCATCCTTTGAATTTACCGTTTTGATGCTTGTGAGAGGTTCTTCTTCTTTTTGTGTAACTACTCCTATGTCTTCTAGATAGTGCTCCTCTGAAATAAAGCAACTATCCATCACAATGGACTCTAGATCATCATCGTTCTCTTCTTCTTTTATGAAGTCACTAGGGTCATATTCTTCTAGCAAGGGCTGACACATGAACAATGAAATATCATAACCCTCCTCATCACAATGAGGTGTCCATTGTTCTTCATTGACAACAATGTCCATGGTAGCTAAGATTTCTGCCCAACCATGAGGCTCAAATTCCTCATCTGGAAATATCATCCACGTATAGGCTAGGTCTCGGACTAGTCTATCTCTTTGAGAAGTTCCTTTTCCTCTTGCCTTTAAGCGTTTCTCCTCTTCCTTTGCGACCTTGCACATCCACAAATGAGTATCTTCATGCATCCAGGATGTATGAGATGAACTTTTAGAATGCACAGAGATTGAATCTTCTTGCTCCTTGTGGATAGGATTCCACTGTAGGGGTGGTACATCTCTGAAGGTGTAATCCTTCAAATTGACCTTGGTTGTGACCCCTAAGCGTTGCAAGTATAAGGAGTTGGTTCCCCAATCCTGTACCACTTGCAGTTGTCCTAGGAAGGGTCTTCCTAAGATCATCTCCTAGACATTATTTTTTTCAAAGTTACATATAGCAAATGTGTGTTCAAACTCTACACCACAGGTGGTTAGAGTTATCCCTTCGAGCAATCCTAGAGGTCTTTCATAATGACCGTTGGCCATTTGAAGAGTCATTCTAGTTGGTCTTAATGTGGGCTTGCCCCATCACTTCCACAAGGAGGTGGTTGCAATAGCAGCCCCAGCACCTGAATCTATGATCGCTTTGGTTGTGTAACCTTGGTAGGTGATTGGAAGATAAGTATTACCTTCTTCACCTTCACTCATGTCCCCTATCTTATCAAGAGGTATCTCTGGAACTTTCTCTTTAGAGCTTGCTTTTGGCATTTTGGAATCAAGTTCGGGAACCTTATCCTTCACGTGATTCCATAGCTCAGGTTTCGCTTTGAGCAGCTCCTCTACCGTGAGATGACACTGAACCTTAGTGTTCTTCACTACGTCAGTGTTTCTTGGAACCACCAATTCTTCGTTTCTGATCACTATTGTGGGAGCTCTGATCTGGAGAGATTCAAATTCGCATGGGCATGTGAACTATGGCAACTCTTGTAAGGAATTAGATTCAAAATCTAATCGTTCATCTTCTTGTTGCTCTGTTTGGTCTCCATAGACAGACGGGATGTCTTGGGGAAACTGGTCATGAAGATCATCAATCTCAAGAATAGGAGGGGGAACATCCTTCTCCTTGGCCCATTTTGCTTCTTGTATTTCCCCCAAGAACTTTTGAGTGTGCTGTTGAATTGAAAGAGGTTCTCCATCATCTATGGAGTCAAGAACATAGAATTTCTTTAGTGATGAGCTTTCTCTTTCAATAGTTAGTTGAGCCTGTGGAGGTAAGGAAACTTGCGGTTTATTTACCAATTGCTCTAATCTTTCTAGTATGCCTTGAACATCATGTCTTGAACATCATGTCTTGAACATCATGTCCAAGTCTTCTGGGGTTGGATCTGCAAGAACATACCCTGATTGTGGTGGTCTATTTACACTGGTTGGTGGGTGGGGATGAGGTGGTGTGGATGGAGTTTTGAGCTCAGAGGGGCTTTGAGAGGCAATATCTTCTATTTTTGTTTTTGCATCTTTCAGGCTTTCTTCTAGTTCGGATAACTTTTTGGTCCACTTACGATTAGGCTTCTCTCTAGTATCCTTCCATGTTCTTGTTCTTCTCTTACTAGGCTCTCCTGATTCACTTGGCTCTGATTGCTGAGCTAGTTTATCTTTTTGTAAGGCTTGTGCCCTGGTTACTGCATGTATAGGAGCCACATTATCACTACTAGAACTTGAATCCCTTGCTAGGCCTTCTACATTAATGGGTGTAACCTTTGGTGCACTAGTGGGATGTCCGGGGCAATCTCTCAGGAGTTGTTCTTTGCCACATTCTACACAAACAACTTGTATCGTGATGTTCTGCCCTTGTGTCGGAGCTAGTGGGTGGGGTGATTGTTGTCTTGGCATAGGTTGAGGTTGGCTATATCCTTCATGTTCGTACAGTCTAGGGACACTTGGTGGTCCTGGACATGGGTTACACCTAGGAACTCCTCTACCTTGTTCTGTCGGAGGGTACCCATATGGTCTACATTGGTGTGGTACAAATGGTCGTGATTGTCTATTCATTGGATAGTTTTCGGTGTTGTAGTTGATGTACTTGTGCTCTGGTGGCATTGAGTACCGTTTTGTAGGCAACTCGGTAAGCCCAAACAGCATGATGAAGTTGTTTGTCCCAATCAGAGCGTTTATTATTTACCAATTTTGTGAATACGTTACAGAGGATTTTATTGGTGCTCTCGGCTTGTCCGTGAGCTTGTGGGTGATAAAGGGCAGACTTTTTATGTATCACCAAGAATTCTTGGAGAAGATTTTCAATGACCTCATTCAAGAAGTGTGTGCCTCTATCGCTCACTAACTCTATTGGTAGCCCATATCTCGTGAACACATTCTCGAATAAGAACTTAGCCGTCGTCTGAGCATCATTCTTTGTTGTGGCTTTCACCTCTACCCACTTTGTAAGGTAATCTGTGGCTACAATAATATACTCTGCATGGGAGTTTCTAGCAGGGGGATTAATAAGACCTATGAAGTCTATGCCCCACTTGGAAAATGCACGCCCTCCCATCATTAGCCTCAAGGGCATCTCGTCTTTTCTAACTGGGTATTGTGCATGTTGGCATGTGTCACATTTCTTCACATAGGTATGTGCGTCCATATGAAGAGTGGGCCACCAAAGTCCTGAGAATAGAATGGTCTTGATCACTCGGTCAGGACCGAAGTGTCCACCTGCAACACCGCTGTGTGCAGTTTCTAAGACTTTCAAATAGTCTGATTCATGTGTTGATATATTTAGGTAGTGATGTGTGTGAACACTCTAGGACCGCCGGGGCACTTTTTTCCCTCTTTAGGAGGTTTTTTTCCCCCGGCTTGTATATACGCCTATTGCCCTAATGGGCTACTTATCTTTGTACATTCTCTAGTAATACATTCAGTCTTGTGTGTTGTGCTCCAAGCTTCTTCTTCTTCCTTGTGCTGTTCACGTGCTTCCGCAGACGTCTAACTCCAACAATTGGTATCAGAGCAAGTCGTTGCTTCTTCTAGGGCGCCGTCGACACTCCTCCGTTTGCAGTCTCAGATTCGCAAAAAAATTTGGTGAGCATACTCAGGGTGTTTTCGAGATCAAAACGGCTTCGCTTTGTGGTGCCGAAATCGCGATCTGAGCTCGTTTCGGCCTCCGAACGCACTATCGTAGTGCTTGTGCAGGCTATTTCGTCCTTTTGTGCCAAAGGTATATACCAGTTTCTGTTCGCCAGTTTAAGCGTCTCGAAGTCTGCTACAGGTCTAGCAGAACTCGTCTGGGCAGTTCTGTTCAACTTTTTGAGATACAGTCAATTTTCTGCATCAAGGTATTTTAGTCACCGGCCATGGCTGAAAGCAGTGATGTATTCCGTATGTTGGCTGTTGAGGATAAGTTGGATGGTACCAACTACCCATTATGGGCTTATATGATGCGACATGTACTGGTTGCAAAAGGATTGTGGAACATTGTGCAGGGTGTTGAAAAACGTCCTGTTACACCTGTAACGACAGGTACTGCAAATACAGGTGTTGGAGCTGATGAAGATGGTGTCGAAGATGATATTCCGCAGATTCCTGTTCGTGCTGCTGTTTCTGTTGCACCTACTGCAGAGCAGATTCGTTGGGATGGCAGAGATGCCCAGGCACATGCATTGATAGCTTTGTCTGTCAAACGTGCCATTATTCCTCACATTCGCTCTTTCAGAACAGCAAAGGATGCTTGGGATACACTTACCACTTTGTACCAGGCTAGGAATGAGGCTCGTGTTGCTTACCTCCGAAAACAGTTGGAGAGTGAGCACATGAATGAAGGTGATTCGATGGACAGTTTTCTTACAAAGATCAAAGACCTGAAGGAACAATTGATTTCTGCTGATGAGGTTATACCAGATAGCTCACTTGTGCAGACCGTTCTGAATGGCCTTCCTGATTCATATCAGAGTTTTGCCTCTACTCTTCGATTGATGATGAAAGGCAATCCGAATGCCTTGTCATTTGAGGAATTAGTCTCTGTTCTGTTGCAGGAAGATCAGTCCAGGCAGAACAGGTCCATTATGCGTGTTGCAGATCAAGCTTTCTTGGCTAGTCAGAAGGGCAAAGGAAAATGGAGCTCTTCTACTAGTAAGCAGAAATCTGCAAATGCTGCACAATCGAAGAACCAGGATAAAGATGAGAAGAAATCAGAAAAGCAGAAATTGTTCTGCAAGTACTGTAAAGGAAATGATCATATTATAAAGAACTGTCCAAAACTGGCTGCTAAAGAGGCAAAGAAGAAAGAGGCTGGAATGGTTGTTGCAGAGGCCTCTACACCAAAAACAGAGTCTGCAAATCTTGTGCAGGAAGAAGAATGGGCGTTTACTACTGTCTGCAGTTTTGACCCATCTTCTCATGATCAGTGCATGTCTGCAGTAGACTCAGATGTTTGGTACTTTGACAGTGGGGCAACCAAACATATTACCTCGCAGCGTAGTTTCTTTTCTTCACTCGAGCCTGCCCCTACAGGGAATACTGTCACATGCGCCAATAACTCCTCTTATCCTGTTATGGGAGTTGGTAAGATCATTCTGACTACTACTGATGGTAGTTCTTTCACTTTGTCAGATGCTTTATTTGTGCCAGGGATCAAAAAGAACCTGTTATCAGTTTCTGCATTAGCCAAGATTGGCTTGGTTGTGAAATTCGTTGATGACAGGTGTACAGTCCATGATCTCTCAAATGGCGATGTGATTATTGCTTCTGGCATTTTATGTCGTGGGCTGTATAAGCTCATAGACTATGAAAAATCTGTGAATGATTCGGCATGTGCAGTTCATGATTCTCAGGCTATGTCAGATGCAAAGCTTTGGCATGCACGCTTTGGTCATCTGAATTTTGCTAGTTTGTTACGCCTGCAGAAATCTGAAATGGTGTCCTCTTTGCCCAAACTTGAGGCACCTGGAAAACATGTTTGTGAAGGCTGTATTTTGGGCAAAATGCAGCGTTCTTCCTTTCCAAAAGATGGTTCAGTTCGGGCTATGCAGAAATTGCAGCTTGTACATAGTGATGTCTGTGGTCCTATGCAGACACCCTCTTTTGGAAATTACCTTTACTTCGTGACTTTCATTGATGATTTTTCCAGGCATGCATGGGTATATCCACTCAAAGCAAAGTCCGAAGTGTTCACGTGCTTCAAACAGTTTTTGGTTTTGACTGAAAATCTGTCAGCATGTAAAATGGGCACCCTCCGTTCTGATCAAGGGGGGGAATATATGTCTTCAGATTTTAATGCATTTCTGGTTGAACGTGGGATAAAACACCAGTGTACAGTGCCGTATACACCTCAACAGAATGGAGTTGCTGAACGAAAGAACAGGTCACTCATGGAGATGGCAAGGTGCATGGTCAAAAGTCAGGCTTTACCACATAGTTTCTGGCTTGAGGCTGTCATGTGTGCAGCATATGTACTGAACAGGTGTCCCACGAAAGCGTTGCAGTCTATCACTCCATATGAGGCTTGGCATGACCGCAAGCCATCTGTTGCTCATCTGCGTGTTTTTGGTTGTTTGGCATATGCATTAGTGCCTGAACAACATCGCAGAAAATTGGATGATAAGGCAGTAAAATGTATTTTTGTTGGATACAGTTCTGAAAGTAAAGGCTATCGTCTGTATCATCCACAGACTAAACGCATTCTGGTTAGCCGTGATGTTGTCTTTGTGGAAGATGCTATTCAGCCATTGCTTTCATGTACTAAGGAGACATCTGTTAGCTCCAAAGACATGTATGATACTTTGATGCCTCTTTTTACAGGTGGACAGGCTAGCGCTGGTCCTAATGAGGCAACTTCTCAGCCTTTGCAGGTTTCATATGATGATGCAGATCATTCCATTTCTGATGCAGATTTACATGATGCACTTGTTGATGAGAGAGCTGATATTGAACAGGCAAAAACTATGCCAAAATGGCTGGTGCAGACTTTGCGTGACAGCAAATTAGATGCACCTTTGTCATATCGTACTCGTTCAGGCTCTCATAGTACCTCCTTTGCATCAGATTGCTATGCTATGGTTGCATCTAGTCTCTGTGATGAGAATGAGCCTGTTTCTTTTGATGAAGCACAAAATTCAGAAAATTGGATGGCTGCTATGCAATCTGAATATGATGCTATAATGAAGAATGGTACATGGTCTTTATGTGACTTGCCTCCTGGCAAGAAGGCCATTGGCACTAAGTGGGTATACAAGCTGAAGCGTAAACCTGATGGTACAGTTGATAGGTATAAGGCTAGGCTTGTTGCAAAGGGTTATGCGTAGGAAAGAGGCATTGATTTTGATGAGACCTTTGCACCTACATGCGGTATGACTACTGTTCGGAGCATTTGTGCACTTGACGCCCATCATGGTTGGAATGTACATCAATTGGACATTAAAACAACATTTCTGAATGGTGACTTGCATGAAGAAGTGTATGTTTTTCAGCCCCGTGGCTTTGTGCAGAAAGGGTGTGCAGGTTAAAGAAGGCGTTATATGGTTTAAAGCAAGCACCACGTGCTTGGTATGAGAAAATACATGCCTATCTGATTGCACATGGTTTTGAGAACAGTCCAACTGAAAGCACCTTATATGTTAAGCGTGCTAATGATGTGCTTTTGATCATTGTTGTCTATGTAGACGACATGCTGCTCACTGGTCCTCTTGAGAAGCATATTGCTGATTTCAAGGCTGATTTGCATGCCTCATTTGAGATGTCTGATTTGGGGCATTTGCATCACTATTTGGGCATTCAATTTATGCAAGTTGATGGTGGAATGGCTTTGTGTCAAACGAAATATATTGACACATTATTGCAGCGTTTTGGCCTTGAAGACTGTAAGCCTATTGCCACTCCTATGGAGACAGGTTTACGATTAAATCTTCATGATGCTTGAGATGCATTTGATGCTGTTCTCTATCAGCAGGCTATTGGATGCTTGATTTACTTATGCATTACTCGGCCAGATATTCAGTTTGCTGTCTCACAGATGAGCAGGTTTATGCATTGCCCAGGAGTCACGCATTGGAAAGCGGTTAAGCGCATCTTTCGCTACTTGAGTGGTACTCGGCTACTTGGGTTGTTTTATCCCAAGGGGGGATCACTACCGCCAGATTTGCATGCTTTTTCTGACTCAGATTGGGCTGGTTGCTATGACACTCGTGTGTCCACCAGTGGTTTTTGCTTCATGCTTGGTAGCTCATGTATATCTTGGTTGAGCAAGAAGCAGCCTACTGTGGCCACTTCCAGTTGTGAGGCTGAGTATAGGGCAGCTTTCACAGCGACTGTTGAGTGTGTGTGGCTCAGACGCCTTATGGCTGATTTGGGTGTTGGCCAGTCTTCTGCCACCACCATCTTCACTGACAGTCAGAGCGCATTGGCAGTTGCGAGGAACCCTGTGTTCCATGCTCACACTAAGCACATTGAGGTGCATTATCACTATGTCAGGGAGAGGTTCTCTGCTGGGGAGATCAGCTTGGCATATGTGCCCACGCAGGAAAACATTGCAGACCTTTTCACGAAGGCTCTGCCTAGGGAGAAGTTTGAAGCTTTCCGCAAAGCTTTGGGCTTACTTCCTTTTGTGGAGTGATTTCCACATAGCTCGGCACTTCCTTATACATGAGTGCCAGCTCCTTGTTCACCGCATCATTCCCAGGGGGGATTTGTTGATATATTTAGGTAGTGATGTGTGTGAACACTCTAGGACCGCCGGGGCACTTTTTTCCCTCTTTAGGAGGTTTTTTTCCCCCGGCTTGTATATACGCCTATTGCCCTAATGGGCTACTTATCTTTGTACATTCTCTAGTAATACATTCAGTCTTGTGTGTTGTGCTCCAAGCTTCTTCTTCTTCCTTGTGCTGTTCACGTGCTTCCGCAGACGTCTAACTCCAACATCATGAACGCACAGTCTTAAGTAACCATCTTTGCCTCTTCGGTATAAGTTGTCTCCTACTAAGGCATAACCTTGAGCTTCTTGATCCATGTTTCGTCTCCTTGCTAGACTAGCCTCTTTGGGTAATCTTCCCGATCTCATAAACTCTACCAATGGAGCACTCCAATCTGGAATTAATGACACTTGATAAAGGGTCGCATGCTCCACTGGGGGTCTCTCTCTGCACATTGGACAATTCTTAATCCACGCATGTATTTCTTTGTCCATGCTAGGCCAATACACTCCTAAATGTTTTAGATTTTGCAATGTGCGTTGTTTAGAATAGTGATTTCCTAGCAATCCTTCATGAGCTTGCTGCAACCAACTATTATGTTCATCATCCTCGACACAACAAGCTAATACGCCCTCCATATCTTGTTTGTACATGCTTCCTGCTAATATGTGATATTTTTGTGATTTTACAATTTCTTCTTGTGATGTTTTCACATTCTTATTTACAGGGCCAAAGGTTTGGACTGGTACCAACTTATTTGCCCATTTAGGAACAACTTCTAAATTGAACAGATAAGCATCGGGTAATTCGTCAGACACTCCTTGCGGTGACTCTCTTGAAGTGATGCGAGAAAGGTGATCTGCCCGAAGGTGGGTTCTACCTTTTCTGACAACAACTTCAAAGTCATATTCCATTAGTAAGAGGAACCATCTTACTAAGCGTCCAGTATTGCAAGGTTTATTGACCAAATATAACAAAGCTTGATGATCAGTGAAAAACTTGAACTTGTTGGCCAATAAATAGTGTCTAAACTTCTTCACAGCATATACCATGCCTAAGCCCTCTCGCTCAGTTGTGGTATAGTTCCGTTCAGCTGCAGTGAGCTGTCTACTAGCATATACTATGGGCAAATCTAAGTTTCCTTCACTTGTGGGTTGTGCAAGCACACATCCGATGGCATGATTGGATGCATCCACATGGACATGAAATGGTTTATTCCAATCAGGAGTGGTGAGTATTGGTGCCGTGCACAAACGTTTCTTCAGTTCGTTGAAAGAATTCTCGCATTCGTCGTTCCACTCAAAATTAGACAACAAGGCATAAAGGGGTCTAGCTATGATCGCGTACATGTGGATAAACCTATGGTAGTATCCACAATGGCCCATAAAGGCTTGTACCTCTTTAACATTCCTTGGCCTTGGTAGGTCCGCTATGGCTCGTACCTTATCTTCATCTGTTGAGATTCCATTCTTAGAAACAATATGACCTAAGATTTTACCTTGACGCACCATGAACACACACTTTTCTGGGTTTAGACACACTCGATATTCTCTACACTTGTTGAAGATTTGTCTGAGCTCAGGGATGTGAAACCTTCTTTCTTGGGAATGAGCACATAAATCATCCACATACACTTCTAAGCTCTTTCGCAAGAACTCTTTGAAGACATGACACATGAGCCTTTGGAATGTTGCAGGTGCATTGGCGAGCCCAAATGGCATCACACGAAATGCAAAGATTCCCCATTCTGTGGCAAAAGCTGTTTTGTGTTGATCTTCTAGGGCAATGGCCACTTGATTGTAACCTGAAAATCCATCAAGGAAGCTATAAACTTCCTTGCCTGCAACACGCTCCAAAAGGTGTTCTGTGATTGGAAGTGGATAACTATCTCTGATAGTAGCGGCATTAACTTTTTTAAGGTTAATACACACTCACAACTTTCCGTTCTTCTTGGGCACCACTACAATGGGGGACACCCATTCAGTATGCTCAATCTCATAGATGAATCCAGCTTCAATCAACCTATCAATTTCTTCTTTTATTTTGGCTTCATAGGTATCATTATATGTGTAGGGCTTCTGTTTGGTGGGCTTGGCATCAGCAGTCATGGGGATAGTATGAGAGCAAATTCTTGGATCTACCCCTTTCAAGTCTCTATAGTGCCACGCAAACACATCCCTATATTCCCTTAATAGAGCTACAAGCTCCATTTCTTCTCTTGCACTTAGCTCATCTCCTATATATGTGCATCTCTCTTCGTTCTCTTCGATGGTCACTACAATCTTCTTGGTCTTTTCTTTATTATCATATGATTCTCCTATGATGGCCTCTCTCTTGGGCATTCGTACCAAAATTTTGCGGTTGTCAACTTCATATTTCTTGAAGTTCTCTGGTACTTCAAACAATGATTCCTCCTCTTCTTCTTTCACTGCTTTTCTTTTCTTTTTCTTTTGACTGTTCTCACTTCCATCCTTCGAATTTACCATTTTAATACTTGTGAGAGGTTCTTCTTCTTTCTGGGTGAACACTCCTATATCTTCTAGATAGTGCTGCTCTGAGTTAAAGCAACTATCCATCACAATGGACTCTATATCATCGTCATTCTCTTCTTCTTCTATGACATCACTAGGGTCACATTCTTCTAGCAAGGGCTGACACATGAACACTGAGATATCATAACCCTCCTCATCACAATGAGGTGTCCATTGTTCTTCATTGAGAGCAATGTCCATGGTGGCTAAGATTTCTGGCCAGCCATGAGGCTCAAACTCCTATTCTGGAAAGATCATCGGTGTGTAGGCTGGGTCTCTAACTGGTCTATCTCCTGGTGAAGTTCCTTCTTCTCTTGCCTTCAAGCGTTTTTCCTCTTCCTCTGCGACCTTGCACATCCACAAAGGAGTATCTTCATGCAACCATGATGGATCTGGTGAACTTTCAGAATGCACCGAGATGGAATCTTCTTTCGCTTTGTGGATAGGATTCCACTGTAGGGGTGGTACATCTCTGAAGGAGTAATCCTTCAAAATGACCTTGGTGGTGACCCCTAAGTGTTGTAAGTACAAGGAGTTGGTTCCCCAATCCTGTACTATTTGCAATTGTCGTAGGAAGGGTCTTCCTAGGATCATCTCATAAACATTATTTTTCTCAAAGTCACATATAGCAAATGTGTGCTCAAACTCTACACCACAAGTGGTTAGAGTTATCCCTTCGAGCAATCCTAGAGGTCTTTGAAAATGACCGTCGGCCATTTGAAGCTTCATTCTAGTTGGTCTTAATGTGGGCTTGCCCCATTGCTTCCACAAGGAAGTGGTCGCAATAGCAACACCCGCACCTGAATCTATGGTTGCTTTGGTTGTGTAACCTTGGTAGGTGATTGGAAGATAAGTATTACCTTCTTCACCCTCACACATGTCCCCTATTTTGTCTAGAGGTATCTCCGGTACTTTTTGTTTAGAGCCTGCTTTTGGCATTTTAGAATCAAGTTCTGGGACCTGATCCTTCACATGATTCCATAGCTCGGGTTTTGCTTTGAGCAGCTCTTCTACAGTGAGGTGACACTGAACCTTAGTGTTCTTCACGACATCAGTGTTCCTTGGAACCACTGAGTCTTCATTTCTTACCAGTATTGTGGGAGCTCTAATCTGGAGAGATTCAGATTTCCATGGGCCTGGAAATTGAGGCAGTTCCTCTAAGGTATTAGATTCAAAATCTAACCTTTCGTCTTCTTGTTGTTCTGCTTCATCTCCGTAAATAGATGGAATGTCTTGGGGAAATTGATCATGAAGATCATCAATCTCAGGAATAGGAGGGGAGTTACCCTTCTCCTTGGCCCATTTCTCTTCTTGTATTTCCTGCAAGAACTCTTGAGAGTACTGTTGAATTGAAGGAGGTATTCCAGCATCTTTGGAATTAGGAACATAAGCTCCCATTGGTGGTGAGCTTCCTCTTTCAATAACTGGTTGAGCCTGTGGAGGTAAAGAAACTTGTGGTTTGTTTACCAATTGCTCTAATCTTTCTAGTAATCCCTGGAAATGCAAATCTGATTTGATAGAGTTTGTCTGATTGAACTTTTGACTAGTCTCAAGTATGGCTTGAGCTTGTTCTACCATTTTCATGCACATTTTCATCCGTTCAATCTCTAAATCTGCTCTAGGGTAACTCTTGCCTAGATTTGCAGCTGTTGGCCCTTCTTGAAGACGAGCCTGGTAGGTCCTGAACATCGTCCAAGCCTTCTGGGGTTGGATCTGCAAGAACAGACCCTGGTTGCGGTCTATTTACAATGGGTGGTGGGGTGGGATGAGGTGGAGTGGGTGGAATTTCGGCATGCGAGGGGCTTTGAGATGCAATGTCTTCTATTTTTGTTTTTGCGTCTTTCAAGCTTTCTTCTAGTTCCGATAACTTTTTATTCCACTTGCGATTGGCCTTCTCTCTGGTATCCTTCCATGTTCTTGTTTTCCTCTTACTAGGCTCTCCTGATTCACTCGACTCTGATTGTTCTGCTAGTTTATCCTGTTTTAAGGCTTGTGCTCTAGTGACAGCTTGTATAGGAGCCACATTGCTACTACTTGAACTTGAATCTGCCACTAAGCCTACCACATTAATGGGTGTAATCTTGGGTGCACTGGAGGGGTTTCTTGGACAATCTCTCGGGAGATGGTCTTTGCCACAATCAGGACAAAAAGCCTGTATTGTGATAGCCTGTCCTTGACTCGGAGATGGTGGGTGGGGACAGTCACGAATGAAATGGTCACCTTGACATCTGAAACAAGATCCTCTAGGGGCTTGTGGTCTCATTTGTCTCAATTGGGGCCTAGGGTTAGGATTTGTGTACATGACATTGGAGTATTCTGGCTCCCAATTTTGCTCCATAGGTGGTGCCTCATATTGATACGAGTAAATCTCACTATGTTCAGGTGACTCTGTGTAATAAGCATGTGGACTACCTTCATGGGAGTAGTCTGAACTATGAGCATGAGAGTCATTATCTGGTATCAATGGGGTTAGTGGCACCAATGCTCTATTTGGATTTTCCTCTCCCACAGCATATTTGACTGGAATCACGTTGGCAGGAGCTGGTGGTTGGTTTCCCAAGACTGGTTGTGGCCTATATTGTGCCTGATATTGCTGTTGTGGTCTATAATATGGCTGTTGGTATTGGTTTTGATACCTACCTGGTTGGTAAGGTTGTTGATAATTCTGTCTAACAGCCTGCCTATTATAGGGACAATCTTGAGCCGTGTGGTTCGTATATTTTCTCTCAATAGTGCAATATGGAGCATTCCTTTCTCTCATGTTCTGGTTGTGCAATGGGCATACATTAGCCATGTGGTCGCCTCCGCAAGTATAACACCGATTAACTGGAGTGACTCTATGTGTTTGTTTATTTTGGACTCCCAACTTCTTGGCAACTTGCTGAGCTATCTCCTCTATTTCCATGGAGATTTTTGAAGTATGACTAGTAGAACTATCAGAATCCTTATAGAGTATGGACAATCCTAACTCCTCACCCAAGTTATCTTCTATGTCAATGCACGTCCGCACGCACTCTTCTATGGATCTAGGCTCTTTCAAGTACACGTATGATCTTAACTTTGTGCTCAGTAAGCCATCTAAGAACAAAGCCACGTGTTTGGCTGGTGTGGGTAACTCGGGAGCAGGGCATCTTTCTAGGTATTGTCTGAACCTTCTACCTGCTAGTCGCACTGTTTCTTGGGGTGTCTGCTTGAAACTGTGGATCAAGGATGATGTGTTATGCTTGATACCACTCTTGGAAAATTCTACAATGAATTCGTCTAGCAGTTGACCTATATCGCGATAGTTGCGACTACTCAGTGGTTGAAACCAAGCTAAGGCAGTGCCCTTAAGAGTCAGACCAAATGCCTCGTACTGGGTGAACAAATCCTCAACCTGTTCAGCTCTTAACACTTGTTTGAACTCGGCCACATGATCATAAGGATCTCCTGACCCATCAAAATAATTCTTCATTGCCTTGATCACTTGAGTGGGTCTAAGGGTTCTTGGGTGCTCTCGGGGTCTAGGCAATGGAAAATCCTGTTCTTCTCTTTGTTGCCTTTGTGCTTGATGTCTCTCTCTTTCAGGTCTTTCATTTTCAAATCCTGACCTATTCCTGCCCACTGTGTGTGCAAAACTTACCTCAGGTCTCTCTCTAGTTCTTTCTCTATGGGCTTCATGAGCTTGGGAGAGTTCTATGCTTTTGTTGTCTTGAGGGATCCAATCTGGTGTGATCACTCTGGTCAGAACTAACTTACCTCTGGAGTATGGGGTCCTTGTTCTACATTTCCTTGTTCTAGGTCTCCTATCTCATTCTCATGAATGACATTTCCAAACTCATCGGTCCTATCTGGTTGGTTGGTAACCACATACATGGTTTCTTCCTTATCAATGTATGAACCCTCTTCGAACTTGACCACCGGGTGTTCAAGTCCAAAGGATTGATCTGGATTTTTGAGTTGGACCACTGATCGCCTCAGGCCAACCTCATAGATGCGAGCACCTAATCGGTTGGTCCGAATATATTCTAGTTGTGTCTTATAGGGACCTTCCGGTGTTTGTAGATGGGCAGTCCCTGAGCCACCTGCAGGTTTTCCCATGCTAAAAGACATTTCTGAATCACTTGTGTCCGAACTTAGTAAAAGATGACCACTTAGTTGTTGTGCCCAAGACTTGGATGTATGGTTGACACTAGCCTCAGAAGATCTAATGCTTTGTTTATCCTTGCCTAAGTGTCTACCAGATCTCAGGTTCATAAGCTTTAGTCAAGATCTCAGGTTCACAAACGCTCTGATTGGGATAGACAGCTTCATCATGCTGTTTGGGCTTACCGAGTGGCCTATAAAACGGTACTCAATGCCACCCCATTTCAAATGGTCTTTGGACACAATACAATAATACCATTGGATTTCTTAATTCCGGCTTTGAAAGTATCACAAGAGCAGGAGTGGAATGTACATGATTTGTCCTCTAGGATCTTTGATTTAGAACGCTTAGGTGAGACGAGGCTACGAGCGGTAGCAGGTATCTCTGCTGCAAAGAAAAGGCAAAAGGCATACTTCGATGCACACATTAAGGATAAAGGATTGAAAGAGGGAGATCTAGTGTTGGTTTATACACTAAAGCACCATGCCCGTAAGTTCGAAAAAAGAGGATACGGACCCATGATCATTAATAGAATTTCCACGAGTAGTGCAGTTTAGTTGGCCACTCTAGAAGGTGACATCTTGCCAAACTATATTAGTGGATGTAGAGTCAAGTTGTATCAAGAACCTCTTACAGAGGATATGCTAATGAGACTCAACACTGCTAAGAAGAGAAAAGAAGAAGAGCTAAGGGTTAGAGAAGAAGCACAGGCAGATGCCAGAGAGCGCATAAGGCAAAATAAGTTAAGGCGACTAGGCCTAGATGTCAACTCAAAAGCCCCAAAATATCACATGGACATGTGCCAAACATCGAGCATAACTACTTCTCAAATAATTGACCGACGTCCCTTTGTGACCATAGAGATAGGACAAGGAAAGAGTGCGAGGACTGTGAAAGCATTGATTGACTCACGTGCAGCAACTAGTGCAGTTAGACTCTCATACTGCCAAGACTTACAGTTAAACATCAATCCCATAGAAGCCTATCTCATAGAATTGGGAGGTGTGGAAACCCCTTGTTTGGGTGAGGTAGAACTTCCCATCTACCTTCAAGATGTTCCAATGATAGTCAAAATGCTAGTGTGTCACGATGAGGACCTTACAGAGCCACTTGTCTTGGGACAAGATTGGATTTATGACCATGCGGTCAACTTGAACCTCAGAAGTCAACTTCTTCAAGTTTGGGTACATGAACAATGCACTACCTTAGAATTAGAGAACTGCATGCTCACAAATCATGGCACCAAACACTCTCTTACTTCCTCTAAGACTAATCTTCACGAACAAGATGTTGTATGTGTCAAAAGCTCTATGATCCAGAAGGACTCAATCATGGAAGGACGGTTGCAAAGGCAAGCAGACCCTCCTTCTTTTTCGAAGAATAAAGCATCCACAGTAGTTCAACCTTAGAAGCAAGCACAACAATTCAAGACAATTGCTATAGCAAAAAGAAAGACACCGTTCAACATGATAGCAGTTCCGGGCATGGAGTAGATCTGGGTATGCAAAGGAGAGCAATCACCAGCCTTGCCCCCACAATTCCTAGCCAGGCAAGCCAACTAGGCCCAAAGACGAACACAGAAGCTCGGACAAGCTCAACCACAAGGTATCCGCCAAGTTTGGGTGCCTAAGAAAGTAGTTGCAACTCAACAAGAACAATTACAAATATGGGTACCCAAGAAGCTCTTACATACACCACAACCTATGCTCTCCCACTTGCAAAAAGTCGCAACAAAGAAGCCAAGGAGAGAAAAGGGTAAGAACCGAGCATAGAGACCAAAAGAAGATAAACTCATCTCTTTGGCAAAAATAAGAAGGCAATCATCACGGATATGGGCTTGGAAGCCAAAAGCATTAGTTGCCCCCGCAGATCCAAAGAACCAACCACATGTGATACAAAATTTACGAAACCATCCAGAGATGAAGAAGCCAAAGGTGATCTTGACACAACCAAACATGGTTCTCAAATGGCTCCCTATAAGGAGGAATGATCATTTGTCATCTCGAGATCGAAGGGATACCTCGAACAAAGATGGCATCAACATCCACAAGTAACATCAAAAGCCTCGACAAGCGACAACCATGTGCTCCTTGCACAACCCTATCTTTTGCACCATTCACGTCATGCATTTCCAAAGTATGCATTAATATAGGGCCACATTACATGGCCGTGCATAGGCACAATTGAGAGTCCCATGCACAAGAGCACATTGCCACATGTAAACTATTTTTTGATACTAACCTTTGTCTTCTTGTTTTGTGCCATTGTTCCTCGTATGAGAGAGAGAGCGAGAAAGAACTTGTTCCCAAATTTGGCTCATAGAACATGAATAAGTCATGCTTAGTTGAAGGTGGAACCGTTGATTACTGGGCATTTCTCAGTTTGGATAGAAGCCTCTCTCAGCTAGGAGATGATATTATTGCTTCCTTATCTCGTAGATTTCAAGCACTTGGCATGAACATGGCATCCACAACTATTGTTTCCCCTTACCATGGTAGGAAGGAAGAACTTGAAGGCCCGCAACTTGAGTGATGCTTAACTACTATATACATGAGAGCATCCAAGGAGATATCTGCATGAAGACCTCTTCATCGGCATACCCTTGAGCACTTAGCTCAAGACCCCCAATTTTTGCACCATTCTTCTTCCAATGCATTTTCCAAGTAAGCATGCATAGGCCTACATTACAAGGCCGTGCACAAGGCACATATTTTACTCAACCCATGCACGAACACACTTACCCATCATTCATTATGGGTTACGAGTACTTGACATGACTCCCATGAACATCACCTTTGGAAGATCTGGAGACCATCAATGGAGACTCACAACGACACATTCATGTTGGAATCCAAGGATGAAGCACATATCACGGGACTACAACTTGCATAGGCTCAAAAAGACAAATGAAGAACTGGCCAATTGATCTTGCCACATTTGGAAGATAGACGGCTCTCATTTCTACAAAATGGACACTACCTCTCAAACTAGCCGTACCTCGAACAACCATTACAACAAGGATCTATCAAGGATGACAGACTCAAGAGGGGGGCGAGCTCCAAGAAGTGTATGTCAAACTTTCAGAAGAAATCCCTATAAAAATAGTGATTTTTATCACTAAAAGCCATTGTAAATACCATTTCATATTCTTGTAACACCATTTTGTTCAATCCGAGGAGTCCTTGAGCTTGACGAGTATTAGAAGTATCATCCTACCAATTTTCATAATTTTTAGACTTCGTTTGAGCCCTCAAATAAGCCCTGGAACCTAATTTTTAACTAGGCCGGACACTAGGTTTGGATAGGGCCAAAACTACTCACAAAAACTATAAAAAGAGCTAGAGAGCTCATTTTTGAGGTTAGCTTGTTAGAGAATAGAGCTTTTATAAGAGATTTCTAGTGCAATAGAAGCTTTCCATTGTTCCTCTCTTTGATCTTACCTTGCGCGCATGTGTGTGTGTATGTGTGTGCATGTTTGTGTGCTTTCACTCACTCACTTGTGCCTTCGCTCGCTCAAGGTCTTCATACCGGTCCTCACGTCTTCACGGATTGACAAGTAAAGGAGGTGGTGCTTACGCTTGAGCTACATTCATTTTAACATTCTTATTTGTGGGCCCAAAGGTTAGGACAGATACCAACTCATTTGCTGATTTAGGAACAACTTCTAAATTGAGCAGATTAGAATTGGGCAGTTCATGAGAGACCCCTTGTGATGAATCTATTGAAGTGATGTGAGAAAGGTCATCTGCGCTAAGATGGGTTCTACCTTTCCTAACAAGCCCTTCAAAGTCCTATTCCCTTAGTAAGAAGAACCATCTTACAAAACATCCTGTATTGCAAGGTTTATTCACCAAATATAATAAACATTGATGATCAGTGAAAAACTTAAACTTGTTGGCCAATAGATAGTGTGTAAAATTCTTCACGATGTATACCATGCCCAAGCTTTCTCTTTCAGTTTTCATAGAGTTTCTTTCAGCTGTGTTCAGCTGTTTGCTAGCATATGCTATAGGCAAATCTAGATTTCCTTCACCTATGGGTTGTGCTAGCACACATCCTATTTGGATGCATCTACATGGACATGGAATGGTTTATTCCAATCACGAGTGGTCACTGTTGGTGTTTTGGACAAATGTCTCTTCAGTTCATTGAAGGAATTTTCAAATTCATCATTCCACTCAAATTTTTTCAACGGAGCATAAAGAGGCTTAGCTATGATCGCATACATGTGGATAAACATGCAGTAATATCCACACTAGCCCATAAAGGCTTGTACCTCTTTAATATTCCTTGGCCTCTACAGATTGGCTATGGCTCTTAATGTGTCCTCATCTATTGAGATTCCATTCTTAGAAACAATATGACCTAAGATTTTACCTTGACACACCATGAAAACACACTTTTCTTGGTTCAGACAAACTTGATATTCTCTACACTTGTTGAAGATCTCTATGAGCTCAGGGATGTGGTGTCTTCTTTCTTGGGAATGAGCACATAAATCATCCACATATACGTCGAAGCTCTTTTGTAAGAACTGTTTGTAGACATGACATAGAACCTTTGGAATGTTGTAGGTGCATTGATGAGACCAAATGGCATCACATGAAATGCAAAGATTCCCCACTCTATGATGAAGGTTGTTTTGTGTTGATCTTCTAGAGCAATGGATACTTGGTTGTAACCTAAAAATCCATCAAGGAAGCTATAAACTTCATTGCCTACAACATGCTCCAGTAAATCTTTAGTGATTGCAAGTGGAAAGCTATCTCTGATCCTAGGAACATTAACTTTTTTAAGGTTATACACACCCCCAACTTTTCATTCTTCTTGGGCACCACTATGATGGGGGACACCCATTCAGTATGCTCTATCTCATAGATAAATCTACCTTCAATTAGTCTCTCAATTTCTTCTTTTATTTTGGTTGCATAAGTGTCATTATATGTGTAGGGCTTCTATTTGGTGGGCTTGGCATCAACCATCATGGGGATCATGGAAAATCATAAATTCAGATCTACTCCCTTCAAGTCTCTATAGGTCCATGCAAACACATCCCTATATTCCCTTAATAAAGCTACAAGCTCTACTTCTTCTTCTTCCCATATGTACGTACATTGCTCGTTGATCTCTTAAATGGTTACTATAATTTTTTAGATTTTTTCTTTATTATCATGCACTTCTCCTACGATGGCCTCTCTCTTAAGCATTCATACCAAAATTTTTTGATCGTCAAATCCATATTTCTTGAAATCCTTGTGTACTTCAAACAATGATTCCTCCTCTACTTGTTTCACTGCTTTTCTTTTCTTTTTCTTTTGACTACCTTCACTTTCCTCCCTTGAATTTATAGTTTTGATGCTTGTGAGAGGTTCTTCTTCTTTTTTTGGGTAAATATTCCTAGATTTTCTAAATAGTGCTCCTATGAATCAAAGCAACTATCCATCACAATGGTCTCTAGATCGTCAGCATCCTCTTCTTCTTCTATCACCTCCTTGGAGTGACACTCCTGTAGCAAGGGTTCACACATGAACAAAGAGATATCATAACCCTTCTCATCACAATGAGGCATCCACTATTATCATTGACAGTGATGTCCATGGTTGCTAAGATTTTTGCCCAACCATGAGGCTCAAATTCCTCATCTCGAAAGATCATCTGTGTGTAGGTTGGGTCTCTAACAAGTCTAGTTCCTTGAGATGTGCCTCCTTCTCTCGCTTTTAGGCATCTTTCCTCTTCCTCTGCGAGCTTGCACATCCACAAGTGAGTATCTTCATGCATCCATGATGGATTAGACAACCTTACAAAATGCACTACGATTGAATCTTCTTTCACCTTGTGGATAGGATTCCGTTAAAGGGGTGGTACATCTCTGAAAGTGTAATCGTGCATATTGACCTTCCTTGTGACCCCTAAGTGTTGCAGGTACAAGATGTTGGTTCCCCAATCTTGTACTACTTGGAGTTGTCGTAAGAAGGGTTATCCTAGGATCATTTCATAGACATTATTTTCACCAAAGTCACATATGGTGAATGTGTGTTCAAACTCTACACCACAAGTGGTTAGAGTTATCCCTTCCAGAAATCCTTCAGGGCTTTCATTATGTCCATCAGCCATTTGAAGCTTCAATTCTAGTTGGTCTTAATGTAGGTTTGCCCCATTGCTTCCATAAGGAGATGGTCGCAATCACAACATCAACACTTGAATCTAAGATAGGTTTGGTTGTGTAGCCTTGGTAGGTGATTGGAAGATAAGTATTACCTTCTTCACCTTCACTCATGTCCCCTTATTTTTTCCAGAGGTATCTCTCAGTCTTTTTGGTTAGGGCCTACTTTTAACATATTGGAACCAAGCTTTGGAACCTAATTTGCCACATTTTTTGACAACTCAGATTTTACTTTGAGCAACTCTTCTAAGGTGAGATGAAACTACACCATAGTGTTCTTCACAACTTCAGTGTTTGTTGGAACCATTGATTCTTCATTTCTTATCAGTATTATGGGAGCTTTGATCTAAAGGGATTTAGGTTCCCATGGGCCTATGAGTTATGGCAACTCTTGTAAATAATTAGATTCAAATGGAATGTCTTGGGGAAATTGATAATGAAGATCATCAATTTCAAGAATAGGATGGGGATCACCTTCTCTTTGGCCCATTTCTCTCTTGTATTTCCTGCAAGAACTCTTGAGAGTACTATTGAATTGAAAGATGTGTTCCAATATCCCTAGAATTAGGAACATAGACTTTCATTCATGGTGAGCTTTCTCTTTCAACAATTGTTGAGCCTTTGGGGGTGAAGAAACCTACGACTTGTTTACCAACTACTCTAATATTTTAGAAAGCCGTTGAAATACAAACCCGATTTGACAAAATTTGCCTAATTGAACAATTGATTGGCCTCAAGCATAGCCGTGGCTAGTTCTACTATTTTCATGCAAATTTTTGTCCATTCAATCTCTAGATCTGATCTAGGGTAACTCTTGTCTAAGTTTAAAGTTGTTGGCCCTTCTTGAAGTCGAGCTTGGTAGGCCTTGAACATCATGTCCAAGCCTTGTGGGGTTGGATCTATGAGCACAGACCCTAGTTGTGGTCTAGTCACAATGAGTGGTGGGGTGGGATAAAGTGGAGTGGATGGATTTTTTATATACAAGGGGTTTGAGATGCAATGTTCACTATTTTATTTTTGTGTCTCTCAAACTTTCTTCTAGTTCGAATAATTTTCTAGCCCACTTACAGTTATCCTTCTCCCTGGTATCCTTATAGGTTCTTGTTTTCCTCTTACTAGGCTCTCTTGATTCACTTGACTCTAATTGTTGAATTGGTTTAGCCTGTTGTAAGGCTTGTGCCCTAGTGATTGCCTGTATAAAAGCCACATTAATGCTACTTGAACTTGAATCCACCACTAAGCCTACCAAATTAATGCGTGTAACCTTGGATGCACTAGAGAAGTTCCTTGGACGATCTCTTGGTAGATATTCTTTGCTTCACTCAGGACAAAAGCCTTGTATTGTGATGTTTTGTCCTTGCCTCAAAGCTAGTGGGTGGCCACATTCATGAATGAAATGGACACCTTGACATCTAAAACATGGTCGTCTAGGGGCTTGTGGTTTCATTTGTCTCAATTAAGGCCTAGTGTTTGGATTTTTATACATGACATTGGAGTACTTTGGCTCCAATTTGGTTCCATAGATAGTGCCTCGTATTCATACAAATAAGTATCATTATGCTTGGGCGACTCTGTGTAATAAGCTTATGGACTATCTTCATGGTTGTAGTCAAAACTCTAAGCATGAGGGCCATTTTCTGAGACCAAATGGGTCATGAACACCAATGTTCTATTAGGGTTCTCCCCTGCCACTACATACTTAACTAGGATCACATTCATTGGAGGTGGTAGTTGGTTTCCTAGGACTGGTTGTGACCTATATTGTGCTTGAGATTGTTTTTGGTATTGAGGTTGATATTGTTGTTGTGGCCTATAATATGGCTCTTGGTATTGGATCTTATACCTACCTTGTTGATAAGGTTGCTGATAAGTTTGTTTGATAACCTGCCTATTGTTCGGAAAATCTTGAGTTGTATGGTTTGTGTATAGTCAACTAGCTCATCTATCGCGGTAGAGGGTCTAAAGTATGATTTGTAGAACTCTCAAAATCCTTATAGAGTTTGGGTATTTCTAACTCCTCACCCAAGTTGTCTTCTATGTCAATACAAATTCTCAAGCATTGATCTAGTGTGATTGGCTCCTTGAGATATACATATGATCCAAGTTTCCCACTTAGAAGCCCATCTAAAAATAGGGAAACTTTTCTTGCTTGTGTAGGTGATTCAAGTGGGGGACATCTTTCCACCTATTATTTGAATCCGCGTCCAACTAGCCAAAGTGTTTCTTGGGGTGTCTGCTTGAAGCTGTGGATCAATGATGATGTGTTATGCGTGATGCCATGCTTGGAAAATTCTACAATGAATCCTTTTAGCAATTGATCTATATTTCGATAATTGCAACAATTTAGTGGCTGAAACCAAGCTAAGGCAGTACCCTTGAGGGGCAAACCATATGCCTCATACTATGTTAACAATTCCTCGATCTATGCAACTCTTAACACTTGTTTGAACTTAGCCACATGATCATAAGGATCTCTTGACCCATCAAAGTAGGTTTTCATTGACTTTGACCACTTGAGAGGGTCTATGGGTCTAGGCAATGGAAAATCATGTTCATCTTTTTGATGCCTATGTGCTCTATATATCTCTCTTTCATGTCTTCGACTTTCAAATGCTGATATGTCTCCTCCCATTGTGTGTGCAAAGCTTACCGCAGGTCTCTCTCTAGCCCTTTCCCTCTGGTTGTCATGAGCCTTGGATGATCCTACTCCTTGGATGCCATGGGAAACATTAGATCTTAGTAGAGGAAAAATCAATTCGACCTTCCAAGTGCGTGCATGTCATCCATGCTTTGTTACCAAGAACATTCGCTCCGACATGTTATCTAGATAGACAAATTTTCCTAGTATCTCAGGATCTTTGAACTCGTAGATGGTGACTCTCCCGATTTTGTTTAGTTGATCTGGCTTGAATCTCCAAAAATCTTCCTCTCTTTCTCTATTCAAGAATAGTTCTATGCTTATATTGTCTTGGGAAACCCATTTTGGGGTAATCACTCTAGTCAACATGGATTTTCCTCAAGGAGTCTTGGGTTCTCATCCTAGGTCTTCTTGCTCTAGGTCTCCTATCTCGTTCTTAGGAATGACATTTCTGAACTCATATGTCATGTGTGGTAAGCTGGTAACCACATACATGGTTTCTTGCTTATCAATATATGAAACCTCTTCAAATTTAACCACTGGATGTTCACGTCTGAAGGGTTCATCGGGATTTTTGAGTTGGACAAGTGATTGCCTCAGACCATCCTCATAAATGCATGCACCTAATTGGTTACTCCTAATATACTCCAATTGCATCTTATAGGGACCTTCTAGTGTCTGTAAATAGGTAGTGCCCAAGCTATTTGTGGGTCTCTCCATGCCAAAAGACATTTTAGAATCACTCGTTTCTTAACCAAGCATGTAGGGATAACAACTAACTTGTTGTGCCCATGACCTAGCTATGTGATTGATACTAGATTCAGACAATTTGATGCTTTGTCTATCCTAGCCTAGGTGTGTCCCTGATAAGGTTTATAAGCTTTTGTCTACTAGTCCCAATTTTCTCCTTTGCATTGTTCAAAATCATGGGGCTCCAAGACACCGCAATTGCTTGAAACAATTACCCAAATTAACTCCAAAATTGCATTTTGTATCTCTTTCTTTATCACACGATACATGATACCTATCATAGTTGCAATACAAGATACTTTAGAGCAAATAATACATGATACCTGAGCTATGCGATACATGATACTTGAGCTCACAATACCATACTTGTCTTGGAGATGACACATGATATTTGAATCTTCACGATACGATACTAGAAGTGATAACGATACACGATACACTAGTGAGCAATGATACATGATACTAGATTTTCCTTGACATGATACTTGAGGTCACATGACACATGATACTTGATAATGCGACAATACTCCGTACACGATACTTGGACTCGATCATGATACACAATGCTTGACCTCACGATATGATACCGACCTTCTCATACTTAAGAAGTATTGGTGACACACGATACTCAGTTGGTGACGATACTCAACCCAATGATACATGATACCTAGGTATCGCAATACATGGGGACTATGAGGTATCCGCAATACATGATACCTGCCAAGTATCGTGACACACACGAACATTAGGGGAAAAAATGAACCCTGCATGGGCCTTTCAGATTAGAGAGTGATTAGTGATGGACCAATCAGAAGAGGATGGTGGCCACAGTCTAGGATCTTAGTCAACTAGGTTAGCTATAGGATTCCCTTGGTTTGGGCCAGTCAAAACCACACAAACATGCTAAAATTCGTGGTTTTGTTCTTCAGGTAGTTTTGAAAGACATGGGATTCAAACTCAACCCTTGGATGCCTTCAAAATTCAATGGCTAAGATTATTTCTTAAGAAATGGACCCCTTTAAATTATAGCCCTTAGATTTTGCTTACATCTAATGGATGTGCTTGCTCCCAAGAGAAAAAAAGGTGCCTTCAATTGGAGCCATTGGATCTTGAAAAAAGTTAATGGATGAGATCTTGATCCTTAGTTGGATCACTTCCTATTCAATCCACACCATCAACCCTCCAATTCATCCAACGGATAGAACGCTACGCGAATCCCGAACGCCTTTCTCTCTCCTACCATGAATTTGTGTGCCCTTGTCTTGTGTGTCCAACTATTTTGTCTTTTAGTGACAGTAGATTAGCATTCAATCTCCACCATCCATATCAAATGTGATCCGGTGGTTGAGATTAGGTTTGTGTTTTTTTCTTCTCTCTCATCGCATGGCTGGTCCTATTTTGTCTTTTATTGCCAAAGACTGTGGAGTTATTTCGTCTTCTAGTGCCCAGTTTTTTCCATTTGATCGTGGCCATACAATCAAGAAATCCAATGGCTCAAAATGCACATGAATTCTCCCTTTCAAGATTCTTCTTTTTTATTCCTTATTTTAACTAACAATACTACTACTGGTATTCCTCTTAATCTAGTTGATTAGCCATTTTAACTCCTTAAAGTTAGGAATCCTTACAAGGCCCATGGAGGGCTCACTTTTTCCCCTAATGATTCTGGTATCACGATATCAAAACTTAACTCATCATGATACTTGGACTTTATGAAGTTCAAATGTAAAAAATTTTATAAATATGTGCACCTTGTGCCCTCCTTGTCTCCCCTATGTTCCTATGGAAGAAAAATCTATATGCAATCTCATGATACTGCACTCACAATACAGATCGGGTATCGTTTCATGCCGTGTGAGTGGTCAATCAGATTTTTAATGTATTGAGAGTGTGAAGCTCACCCTCAAGAGTATTTCTTCCAAGTTTCAATGCTAAACTTTCTCTTGGCTCCTCACTCACAACCATGAATGAAAAATGAGGTGAAAATAGTGAATATATAGTCAAAAATGAAACATTTATGCGAAGATGAGTTGGGAGAAGATGGTGATGAAGGTGGAAGAAAAATCAAAAACTTAACAAAAGATGACTATTTTTTTCCTTCCAACATCGCAAATCTATGATCTTACCATCACATACTCGTCCTCGAAGCTCTATCCCTAGCAAGGATGCCAAATTTGGTGTCACTCTCAATGGTGACTACGAACATGACGTGATATACCTCATAATTGTAAATCCACGGGTACGTGAAGACTGATATGTCGACCAAGAAAAAGTGAGGGCACAAGTGCATGAGTGAGAAGCACACAAGCATGCACACACATACACACATGCACACACAAGGCAAGAACAAAAAGTGGAACAATGGAATGCTTTCAATTACAAAAGAACTCTATTACAAAAGCTTCAATCTCTACCAAGCCAACCTCAAAAATGAGCTCTCTAGCTCTGTTTATAGTTTTTCACTAGCTTTTAGCCCTATATAGACCTAGTGTCTGACCTACTTAAGAATTAGGTTCTAGGGCTTATTTGAGGGCTCAAATGGAGTCTAAGAATTATGAAAATTGGTAGCTAGATACTTCTAATGCTCCTTAACCTTGAGAACTCCTTGGACTGAATAAAATGGAGTTGCAGAAAATATGAAATCGTATTTAAAATGGCTTTTAGTGATCAAAATAATTGTTATTATAGGGGTTTCTTCTGAAAATTTGACATATACTTCTTGGAGCTCCCTACATGCTCCTTCTTCTTGTATGTCCACTTCTGTGACACGTTCTTGCACCTTATGCTTGACCTTGACTGCCAGCATCATCCATTAGAGTATGTGGGAGGAGATTATACCCAATCTTGTGTTTAATCTTCTCTCTCTCTCTATTTATGTGTATGCTTGTGAGTTTTTGCATTGTATTATCTATATGTACATGCATCTACAAGATCCGGTTTACAATGACCTTGCATCAAAACTTTTTTGTTTTCCACCCATGCACCCTTAGTTCAAATTATGAGTTAATTTCATCTATTTTTATCTATGATCTACATTCCATCATAACATCATCATACATAATCCATATTTCATCTCTACATTCCCATTAAAGAAAAGAGACAAAGAAAGAAAAAGCATTCTAGCACATTCTTCTCACATACAGGAGGAAAAATACCAAAAATAAAAGGCAGCCGATTCCAAAAACATACAAAAATCAAGATATAGAAAAGAAACAAGGCGATGCTCTCCAACAACATAGGATCATGCACTCAAAGGAATTTCTACATGCTCTTCCACAACAAGCTCCACACTTGCAAAGGCTTTGTCAAGGATGAAAAATTCAAGGAGGGGGCAGTGTTGACAATACAACATATATTTCTTGGATTCACTCTTATTCATCATCATTTGTACATTTTTCTACTTTTAAATTAGTCTAATAAGCACTCTTGTATAGATGTGTGTGAGTGCCATGCTTTTTGATAAGTGAGATTCATTCTCCTTTTGGTTGGGAAATCCCACATAGTATGGATTTTGCCCATTTTGTATATAAAGAGGTCACTACCTCTCATTTTGGGAGAGCATTCTTGGAGATAATGAGGTCGTGCTAGTTTGTGGAATGCTTGGAGAGCTCTTGTTGTCTTTGTGATGTGCTTGTGTACTTGCTCCTTTCTTGCATCATGATTGTGATATGTTAGCTTGTTGATTAATGATGTGATTATGTGTGTGTTTAAGCTTCTGTGTGCCATTAATGATTCTTTCATCTTAATTCTATGCCTAGTTTTGTTGTTAGTCTCATGCTTACAAAGCACCATTATGTCTGTTGAATGCTTCTATGTGACATTTGGGTCTTGCGAGAGGATCATTGGTTTGATAAATATGAGTTCTGATGCTACAAAGTCAATAAAGGAGATGAGGAAGAGACCTCTCATAAACGAAGAGAGGAGCACACACATTAAGGATAGGAAGAATAATCGTCTTCTACTTCTTCTATTACATAAAAAAGTTGACAAGAATCACCTAATACAATAATACAACCAATACAATATATAAAGAGTATACATAAAGAAAACTCCAATGTCAGTGGATAAGTGAATTGGTGAGAAACAAATGTGCCATCAATCTTGGTAGATAAATTTTGTATAGCTCACTAAAAGACAACCTACTCAGCTAGCTCATCTATCGCAGTAGAGGCTCTGGAAGTATGACTTGTAAAACTATCAGAATCCTTATAGATTTTGGATATTTCTAACTCCTCACCCAAGTTGTGTTCTATCTCATTACAGATTCTCAAGCATTGATCTAGTGTGATTGGCTCCTTGAGATATACATATGATCCAAGTTTCCCACTTAGAAGTCCATTTGAAAATAGAGAAACTTGTTTTGCTTGTGTAGGTAATTCAGGTGGGGGACATCTTTCCACGTATTATTTAAATCTGCGTCCGGCTAATCGAAGTGTTTCTTGGGGTATCTTCTTGGAGCTGTGGATCAAGGATGATATGTTATGCCTGATGCCACTCTTCAAAAATTCTACCATGAATGCTTTTAGCAATTGACCTATATTTCGGTAATTATGAAAGAAAATTCCAAAATGTTTATGTGCTTGAAACAGTTTTTGGTTTTGGCTAATAATCTGTCAACATGTAAAATGGGCATCCTCCATTCTGATCGAGGGGGGGAATATATGTCTTTTGACTTTAATGCATTTCTGGCTGAACGTGGGATAAAACATTAGTGTAGAATGTCATATTCACCTCGACAAAATGGAGTTTTTGAACAAAAGAACAGGTCACTCATGGAGATGGCGAGGTGTATGGTCAAGAGGTAGACTTTACCACATAGTCTCTGGCTTGAGGCTATCATGTGTGCAACATATGTACTTAATAGGTGTCCCACTAAAGCATTCCAGTCTATCACTCCATATGAGGCTTGACATGGTTGCAAACCATCTATTGCTCACCTGTGTGTTTTTGGTTGTGTGGCATATGCATTAGTGCCTTAAAAAAAACATAGGGAATTGGATGATAAAGCAGTGAAATGTATTTTTTGTTGGGTAAAGTTGTGAAAGTAAAGGCTATTGTCTGTATCATCCACAGGCTACACACACTTTGGTTAGCCGTGATATTGTTTTTGTGGAAGATGCTATTCAGCCATTACTTTCATGTACGAAGGAGACATCTGTTAGCTCCAAAGACATTTATGACACTTTTCTCCCTTTTTTTACATGTGGGCACTCTAGTGTTTGTCCTAATGAGGCAACTTCTCAACCTTTACATGTTTCATCTGATGATGCAGATCATTCCATTTTTTATGTAGATTTGGATGATGCACTTGATGAGAGAGCTGATATTGAGGAGCCAAAAACTATGCCAAAATGGCTGGTGTAGACTTTGTGAGATAGCAAATTAGATGCACTTCTATCATATTGTACTCATTCACACTCTCATAATGCCTCTTTTGCATCAGATTGCTATGCTATGGCTGCCTCTCATTTTTGTGATGAGAATGAGCCTGTTTCATTTGATGAAGCACAAAATTCTAAAGATTGGATGGCTGCTATGCAATCTGAATAGAATGTTATAATGAAGAATGGTACCTCCCTTTTATGTGACTTGCCTCTTGGCAAGAAGGCCATTCACACTAAGTGGATATACAAGTTGAAGCATAAGCCTCATGGAACAATTGACAGGTATAAGGCTAGGCTTGTTGCAAAGGGTTATGCTCAGGAAAGAGGCATTCAATTTGATGAGAGCTTTGCTCCTACTTGCCGAATGACTACTCTTTGTAGCATCTCTGCACCTACATCTCATCATGGTTGGAATGTACGTACATCAGTTGGACATTAAAACAACATTTCTAAATGGTGACTTGCATGAAGAAGCATATGTTTCTCAGCCTCATGGCTTTGTGCAGAAAGGGCATGAAAACCAAGTGTGCACATTGAAGAAGGCATCATATGGTTTAAAGCAAGACCATGTGCTTTGTATGAAAGGATACATGCCTATCTGATTGCACATGGTTTTGAGAATAGTCGAACTCAAAAAGCATGTTAATGATGTGCTTTTGATCATTGTTGTGTATGTTGATGACATGCTGCTCACTGGTCCTCATGAGAAGCATATTGCTGATTTTAAGGCTGATTTGCATGCCTCATTTGAGATGTCTAATTTGGGGCATTTGCATCATTATTTCGGCACTCAATTTATGCAAGTTGATGGTGGAATGGCTTTTTCTCAAAAGAAATATATTGACACGTTATTGCAGCATTTTGGCCTTGAAGATTGTAAACCTATTGCCACTCCTATGGAGACATGTTTACAGTTGAGAATTCATGATGTTGGAGATGCATTTGATGTTTTTCTCTATTAGCAGGCTATTGGATGCTTGATTTACTTATGCATTACTTAGCCAGACATTCAGTTTTCTATCTCAGAGATGAGCAGGTTTATGCATTGCCCATGTGTCAAGCATTGGTAGGTGGTTAAGCGCAACTTTTACTACTTGAGTGGTAACCAACTACTTGGATTGTTTTATCCCAAGGGGGGATCACTACCTCCAAATTTACATGCTTTTTCTAACTCTCACTGGGCTGGTTGCTATGACACTCGTGTGTCCACCAATGTTTTTTGCTTCATGCTTGGTAGCTCATGCATTTCTTGGTTGAGAAAGAAGCAGCCTACTGTAGCCACTTCCAGTTGTGAGAATGAGTATAGGGTAGCTTTCACAATGACTGTTGAGTGTGTGTGGCTCAGATGCCTTATGGCTGATTTGGGTGTTGGTCAGTATTTTGCCACCACCATCTTTACTAACAGTTAGAGCACATTGGTAGTTGCAAGGAATCCTATGTTCCATGCTCGCACTAAGCACACTGAGGTGCATTATCATTATGTCAGGGAGAGGTTCTCTTTTAGAGAGATCAGCTTGGCATCCTCACAAATGTTTTTATTCTTGGGTCACTTCTCCTTGTTTTATCATCTACATATGCCTTTCTTAATCCTAGAGTCTTCACAAAGGGCAATCCAAGTTCCTCATCAAGGCTCTTTTCAATGAGCACTTGATTTTCCATCAATATCTTCAAGCCCTACATATGTCTTATTACCAATAGAAATATCTTTTCTTTACCTTTTTTGGATGCATTTGATGAATTTTGTAGACTAAATGTTCCAGACAATCTTCCACTCCATCGGCTTGAGTTGGATCTGTTGTTGGGTGACACATCTGGTCCACTCAAAACTTGGGATTCTACACTTGCATTTTCAGCATTTCCTCTCTCATTTTAGTCAAATTTGAGTCCTTTATAAGGACATAATAGACTTCCATTTCCCCACAAATATAATCTATTCTTACCTTCACATTAAATGTGATTGGGTAGTAGCATTTACATCCCTTTTTCTCAATCCGATCTTCATGTTTCAACATACTTTACTATCTACTTTTCCATCATAGCCTTGAAGTTTTGAAAGTGAGTAAACAACTCACTCTTCTCCTTTATGACGTATAGCCATAAGTTTCATGTATGGTCATCAACAAAAGCAACACAAAATTTTCAACGTCCCATAGATGTGGTATTTGCAGGACCACAAACATCTATATGCACTATCTCTAACACATTCTCACTAACATGCTTGTCATGTGAAAAGGATGCCCTTGATTTTATACCAATTTCAAATGCTTCGCATACCTTTTGCATCTCTAAAACCTTGACTTTTGGTAGTCCATTGACAAGATCCTTTGATTACATTAACATCAACCTCTTCAAATTTGGATGTGGAATTTGCTTGTGCCATTTTTCTATGTTAGCAATAACACCCACACCTTTTCCAAACATGATTGCATTCATTTCAAGAATTTTCACATTCAAGGTTAGATTGTACCCAGTTTGTTCCCTTTGGAGATCAATGTTTCATTATTTTTGTACTTTTTTACATATAAAACATAAGATTTGAACCTGAATTGTAATCATTGGTCAACCATTTTTCCAACAAAAACTAGGTTCTTTGTTATATTGAAAAAATGGAGTACATCAACAAGATGTTTTACCTTCCCATCCTCCATGGATTCTATTGTGTTTCTTGTATGCTCTATAGGATGTGATGTATCATCACTTGTTTCAACAAATACAAGAACTAATTTCAAACTAAAAACCATTATGCATGGCTGGCCATGTGATTCAAAGCACCTGAATTAACATACTAGAAATTACCATTTGATTTTGAAAAATTAGGAGATAATATATTCATCATGTGATGTTAGACCATGAATAACTTCTCCAAATCATCTGCACTTTCATATGGTGCTCCACAAACACGTGCTTAGCAAGGATAGCTTTTCTCCCCTAGATTATATGCATAACTAATGGATGCCACCCCTATACAATGATCACTTGTTATGTTGAAATTCTTGATTGCATAGCAGTGCTCCTCTCCATAATTGTGGGGTTTTTATGATGAACACCCCTAGAGGGGTTGTCTACATATGGTGGGAGGCTTCTTGGAAATAAATAGCCCACGGAGTGTATCAACTCATGTCCCCATAGCAAGCATGCAAGAGTGATTAAGTGGCACCAACAATGATTAGAGCTTCACAACCTAACATTCATATCACATCTAACCCCCATTAGGGTGCCCACTAACTCCTTTGGTCACAATAGCAAATCCATGCCACCATAACTACTTTAGGATCCTTGAGCGCCCCCTGCCCCCCCCCCCCCCCCCAACCCCCCAACAAGCTCAAAATCATGTTGCCATTGCGCCATTGTAGAGGTAAGTGCCTATCATATAATTTTGGTCCCCCATTCATCACTTAGCATGATGATGTGTTGTGTATGACTTCCTTCATCATTGATACTCTTGATTCATGCTCCCTTCTGGACTGAAAGGCTCACAAACATAGGGTGGCAAGATGGCTTCTCCCAAGGCACCCCCATCCTCATGTCTCACAACACCCCTCCCCCTTTTTTCACTAATCTTTTTTGTATCAATTGTTTCTTGGCCCCAACACCTTCTCAATCAATTGTCACTCACCTAAGCATACACTCTATTGATATTTAGACCTACTCAACCTTACAACCCAAAGACGTGAATGGTCATCCAACTAACACTCACACTTTCCTATGGCTACTTGTGCCAAATACAAAAAGAAAATCCACATCTTCTACTATTGTAGTTCATTCACCCTCAAGATAGTCCATGATTATGTGCAATCTCTTAGGTTGCATGTTTCTAATCATAGTAGAATTCGAACATGTTGGAGATGGAAAGTCATTGGTAGTTTTGCCTTCCAAATATGGTCTACAACTCGCTTAACTTCCAAATGTAAGCATTTCTTTTGAAGCTTTTCCTACACAAAGTCTTGTAGCATTAATCTTTCATTACAAGTAAATATGGAAAGAATATTGATGTTTTTTTTTCAAATCATGGACTCAAAGGATATGTACTTCAAAAGATGAAGTCTTGAGATTGATGTTTTCTTTTTTCAAAGCATGGACTCAAGCTTTTCAATGTCTATACCTTTTAAAAAAATGTGTAGGTACTACTTTTAATCAACGAGGCCCAAATATCCTTACTTTTAATCCTTCAAACTATGCACTTGTTTTCCATTCTATGTATGGAAATAGGCCGCAATGCACCAAGGATTTTGGTTGACAACTTTCAGTACACCTCGGTAATTTCAATCTTTCTTCTCTTAGTCAAAACAATAGCTTGGTTAGCTTAAGATTGATTAGGAAGTAACAAGAAAGTAGCTATATAATACTTGAAAAAGAATTTAATGATTAAGAACAAAAACCCTAGAGTACAAGTTGGCTTGCATAAATTACACCCTTAATATATATTTTTCTTTGGTTTTCACATGCCCCAATCCCATTTTCTTTGCATATTTATCTTGAACTCCATCGATGCAAGAAACCTAGAGACTTTATTATGTCTTGTTTGATGCAACCTTTTTCAACAATCAAAAAAAGAATGGAATAAAGAAAACCTATGTTGATGTTGGATTCTCTAGTAATAGAAAACATATCAAGGCAATTCAAAAAATATGTCATAGATTTTAGATCGGCATTGCTCAAGATGTTGGTAATGCCTACACACATATGAACATAAAGAAGATGATCACTGAAGATATGAAGACAGGGAAGATGATCACTTTCAAAACATATGAAGACAGGAAGGATGATCACTCAAGATATTTGTATGTCATCTACAAACCTAGAGAGATTAATCAGCACCTTATATTTTAATTCCTTTCACATTAAATTGCTAGATATTGTACTTCTGAGACCACCTAAGGGCATCATTTGAGATGGGAAAATGGAGGAAGGCTAGATCTATAAAGACAAAGTCCCTGAGTCAATTCACAAACTACAGTAAAACAAAGCAATTCATTCCAAAAAGAGCATGAACAAACATTGATAAAAATTTCACCTTAACCAATTTCAGACAGATATTCAATCTTTCCTATCATAAGACATACCAGAATGAACTTGAAAAACAGTGATCATTTTTAAGACAGTTTCTAATCCCTTCCCTTTTCATGTCCTTGAAGTATAATTTCATCCATAGCAAGATTGATTTCCTTTTTGTTTTTTTTTTGTATATGATGAATAATTCTGCTAATGGATGAGTGTAATGACTCAAGTGCTAATCGTAGGGGAGAGACAGAACACCATATCTATGTTATTATTTCCACAGAGATGAGAAGAAGCTACAAGCCAACAAAATACTTGTCTTCTTTACCGAAATAATATAGAATACCATCAATAACAGGTCTCTTGCCAAGCTTGAGATTTCTCGAAACTCCTTGATAGAGAGGACAAGCTGCTCCTTCTTCTGTGTAAGCAATAGTGCTGCTCTTGTGTAAGCAATAGTGCTTGTGGGCTTTCGAAGTTTCGATACAGCTATTCAAAAATCAACGCCGCCCGCCAGACAAGAATATCTGAAAGGACTACTTCCCATCCATCACCCACAGCTATTGCCACCTGCTGCCATCCACGACAGCGCATGTGCTACGAAGGCAGATGTGGAACCCGCACACCGACGTCCCTCCTTTTGCTTCTCTGTGTGTCTTTTTCTGCCTCCACAGATAAGCAAAGGCATGACTCATGAAGCCCGTTCTCAGCAAGCTAAGCTGTATGTGTGCCATGGAATGGAAGACTTCTTGTCTCCACTATCGACAGCATTTTGACTATCAGCTACAACATTCAATGATAATCAGCTGCGCGGAGTCTGTGGGAAGAAGACAGATGTGGAAGCTGGATGCGACAGATAAAGCCTGCCCCATGGACGGTGAGCTGGTGACGCGCTGAGAGAGAGAGAGAGAGAGAGAGAGAGAGAGAGAGAGAGAGAGAGAGTAATACACGTTCACGCTCGACCCGTTGAGCTCTCGGAAACGGAACTTGGAAGGCTTCAAAGTGGCAGATATCCAAATCTCATTCGAAGACAGCGAACAATAAAAGAGAGTTGAATTGGTGAAGGATGTTAGAACATGAGCCACGGTGGTCAATGGTCATCATACACATAAGACCATATGGAATGTGATACGAGAGTACAACTCAAGAGACTCTTTCTATTTACATGGGAGGTTTTCTTTAATAACAGAATTCTCTCGTACGAGCGCACTTTCATAATGGTATTATGATTTTTCATCTACTTTTTATATGGTATACAAAGGAAAAACAGCTTCCACATTACTATGTGAGAAGGGTTTGAGTATGCTCAAGAAAATAAAATTGATACTTATTTTTTCAAGGCGGATTTTGATAAGGCTTATGACCGTATAGAGTGGGACTTTATTTTACAGTCTCTTCATGACATTGGAGCTGTTAAAAAGTTTAATCATACCTAGATTTAAGATCAATTTTACTAAATACATGTGCTCCAGGAAGTTTATCTAGCAAATCATTATCCTAGGAATAGGATATCTATTTTTAATTGTGATCTTATTGAGCGCTCTATAGTCAATGCACATCCTATAATTCTTGTTCTTCTTCTCTTCTAAAAGAGCAAGTGCTCCAAAGGGAGAAGAACTAGGCCTTATAAGTCCTTTGTGAAGTAAATCCTTAACTTGATTAGCTATTTCTTGTTGATGTAAAGGTCCATGCCTATAAAGTGCTTTATGGGGAGGAGAACTACCAGGAATTAAGTTAATACCATGGTCAAGAGATCCCCTAGAAGATGGTAGTTTAGAAGGAAAATGAGCCATAAAACAATCCTTATAGGAAGCCATAAATGATTGATGTGCATTAGGAAGTGTATGTATGTAATCGACTATGTTATTGACAAAAACAATACATGAATTGTAGCCTTTCCAAAATGCACATTTTACTTGAGTATGACTAATTAATGGAAATAGCTGGAAGTCATGCATTGTAGACAAACAAATATCTTGATTGTTAAACCTAAAACTCATGGTGTGTGTATGATAATCAATGCATGGATTATAATGGTGACGAAAAAGCATACCAAGTATAACACCATAGGACTGCAAAGGAGCAATTAAGAATGTATGTTCACCTATGTATGGACCTATACAAATTTGAACATTATGCACTTCACTTGTAACATTATATCTATTTCCTTGAAATGCAGCCTTAACTTTATACATAGAAGGAAGTGGGTTTAATTGGAGGTCTTTCACTAATGTATGAGAAATAAATTCATGTTAAATACCATCATCACTTAAAATATTAACAATTTTACCATTAATAGTACCTTTCATGCAAAGGAGAGAATGAAAAGAAATTTCATTACCCAAGGTACTTAGATCCTGTTCCAATGCTTCTTTGGTCCAATTGGGTTGAATGTCTTCAGCAACCACCGCCATGTTGTGTACTTGAGCTCCAACAGGCTTCATATCATTAGTTCAAAACCTACATTTAGCTTTAGTATGACCAAACTTACCATAATGCCAACTAGTGATACGGGGCCTCTTTTGTTGAGCATCCATCATCATAGTTTGAAGGGTTGGAGGTTTGGGAGGATGTAAGGGGGTTTTCTTCGGTACTTGTGAGAAATGGGATTGAGGAGGGCATTGAAAAGTAGGTGGACGCTGAAAAGTAGGTGGGCATTGAGAAGGAGGAGAAGAAAAAGTAGAAAAATGACGCTTGAATGGAAAAGTGGGCTTGATTGGTTGTGGTCGTTGATGTGTTCCTTGTAAGCAAATGGAGTTGGTGATAGATTGAAACTCTTTCTCAACATCATGTACAAAAGAAATAGCTTGATAGAGGGTCTTCAGACATACGGTGTTGAGATTAGCTTGGATTCCCATCTCCAAACTTTCTTCATATATGCGTTGTAAAGTATCTTGAGGAATCATTTCAAGTGAATGAATAAGTAATAGTCGTTGCCAAAAATGTTCAGTATAGGTAGACATCATGCCTCCATCTTTCCATCCAAAAGTTATCCATGATCGGTGTGCATGTAAGTGAAACTGAGGAGGAAGGAAGGACTCCTCGATCTTTTCTTAAAATGCTTGCCACGTGGTGGGGCGGTCAGTGCTATGGTGCAAAACATTCCATGATAACTGGACCTTACCCACCAAATAATTAGTTACAAATTTCACTTTATCACTTTCAGAGTATGATTCATTAGAATAGAAGTCAACAAACTTATCATGAAAGAATAAATTGGCCATCCTTTCGCCCATCAAATCAAGAAAATTGGAAATTTTTCGCACCAATATTGGACTGCATGCCTTGTTCTTGGGCGGTAATAATGGCCTTCACAACCCTAACTAGGTTATTGTCATCACTTTGTAGTTGTTGCAGTGTAGCATCATGTTCTCTTATTTCATTTAATTGAGCATGTTGGAGTTCTTGATGCAAAAGTTCCAACTGTTGGCCAGGCCTTACCCCACGTAGGCATGATGTACTAAAATCCTCAGTGCTATGGGTAGGGTCCATGAACTTATGTAGAGAACCAAAACCTAGGTCTAACCACTATTGCCCTTCGGATCCAGCAGATGCACATACGTAGAGGATAGTACAAAAACAAAATCACACAAAAGTACTCAGAGAATAGGAAGAGACAAGAGACGACACCAGATTGGCTACAATCTCCCCCCACATACTCTAATGGACGAGTCTATCATAGCATGTGTATTTATAGGTATTTCTTATTAATTCCTGAGTAGAAAATACATGAGGGCCGTGCTTTGAAAAGTGTGCTTTTGCTTTATTTACAAAACCATAGTTTTCTATTTTTACAAAAACGTCGCTTTCTAAAGCGATCTATTGTTTTTACAAAAATAACTAAAAATACTAACTTCTAAAAATAACTATCTTCTAAAAGTATTCCTCTAAATATCTCCAAAAATATTTCAATAAGTCCATGCGTGTTCACACCCTCATGGATCTTCATCTGCTAAATCAAAACACAAAACACATTAAAAACCTCAAGGCATTAAAATCCATTTAGCATTCCAATATTCCATAAAGTATAACATTTTCTTCCTCACTTGTTCTCTTTACTTGTTGCTTTCTATCATCTCTAACTCTGTGAAAAAGTCTCCCCCTCTTTGTCTACAAGTAGGCAAGTTGTCACTAGCCAGCTTCATTCGGCTTTTCTTGGCATGCCACAAGTAGCTAGGGATGACCCAATTGTTTGTTGAAGAAGGGCCTTCTTCATTGCTGTGTGATCTTTCAAAAGCTTCCATTTTGATACCTTGAAGCTTTTTGACTCCTGATCTCCACTCACTAGCATTGGCTTTATTATCACTCGCATGCATTGTTGTTGCTTGACATGCTATTAGAGAGAAGGGGGTTGTGATGGGATGAGCATGGGTTGGATCAGACCCTCTTTAGTCATCCGTCTCGTGAGTGGCATTTGCACCATGGGCACCTTCCTAGGATAGCCGAATGAGCACCATCTATGCTTCATGGGTAGCAACGAAGTATATGGATGTAGTGATGGAGAGTGTTAATCTCCAAAAGAACAACCTACTCTTGAATTTAGAACACCTCTATATCAAGAGTAAGTCAAAACCTTTACTAAATTATAGATCCAAACTCCAAATTATCAAATCTGAGAAAATATGTGAAGAAGGTGAAACACAGAAAAGTCTGCTGCAGAATTTCTTCACATTGACTTATCAAATGAGTAAAGTTTTTGATGAAACTTTGTACTTATCTTCTCCTAGAGATTGCGCATCACCTCCAAGTTGAATCACTTGAAAAGCTTTAGTATAACTTGAGAAATTGTCTTCACAAGTTACTTATGTCTGAATCTGCACTTCTGAGAAGTCGATTTAGACACCCCTAACTTCTTAACTTTAGTTCTCACAATATCTAACCCGTTTTGCCAAATGCTTTTAGCCACGAGTAGATCACCTTCCAACTTAAAGATTAAGTGCTTGCTTGCACAAAACTTTAAACTATGGAGTGAGCACTGATCAAAAGATTAAACACAAAATTTGCGCCTGTTTCAGAGAACTGTAGACACTCAACACATATGAATGTTCCTACTCACAATTCTCCTAGCCTGTTTACAATTAGACTCTGAAATTCAGGTCACAGGCTCATTAACTAACAACTTAGATATCCTCAAAAGGATTTCACAATTGATCAAACACAGAAGGAGCAAACACGAAAAGATCGGGCGCAAAATTTCTTCATTAACTCAGAAATTTACAACTGAGTGATGAGAGCTAACTCAACTAACTTTTCTCTATCTCTTGACTCCTAACTTCCTCAATCTTGACTTCTACAAATGCTCTCATACATACCCCGACTTTTCTCAAAGTATTTATAGATAATTTGTACAAGTTTTTTACTCAAACAAAGATCTGAGTCACCTATGACTATACTAATGTACATATGTGTACACTTCTCTTATCCTCTGAATATGTCTTTCTTCCAAGCTTCAATGGTTGATCCTTCCTTCACTCTTTAACCTTCCAAGTCTTCAATTGGTGATTGGTCTGCACCAACAGCTCCCCCTCAATCATCAATTGAGGTCTTCTCCTTTCTTCTTTATACCTGCCATGTCTTTAAACTTCTGTAGCTTTGGTCCATCCAAGCTCTTTGTAAGCATATCAGCTATCTGATCTTTTGTTGAAGTATGTATGACTTCAATCTCCTTGTCCATCACTTTCTCTCTTAGAAAGTGATACTGAATCTCAATGTGTTTAGTCCTGGCATGAAAAACAGGATTAGCAGCTAAATACAATGAACTCATGTTATCTCCATATATGATTGGTACTCCATGCATAATGTCAAGACTCTTCATCAAGGTCTTAACCCAAATTACTTCCTTTGCAGCTTCAACCATGCCTTTATACTCTGCTTCTGTAGAAGATAAAGCAACTGTATGTTGCTTCTTGGAACACCATGATATAAGTTTATCTCCCACATAACACATGTATCCAAATGTAGATCTTCTATCATCTGGATTACCTGCCCAATCTGCATCACTATAAATTTTGATATTTGTATCTGAGGTAAACCCATAATACAAACCTTCATTGAGTGTACCCTTAATGTACCTCAACACCCTTTGTCCTGCAATCCAATGTTCTTTCCTTGGGCAATGCATAAATTGAGACAAAACCCCTACTGCATATGATAAATCAGGTCTAGTTAGAGTAGCATAGATAAGGCTACCAACCAAACTCTGATATTGTCTCATGTCTTTGAGTTCTTCACCTCCAAACTTACTCAATTTGTGATTCACCTCCATTGGTGTAGGTGCTACCCTGCAATCATCCATTTTAAACTTGATTAACAAATTCTTCAAATACCTTTCTTGGGTCACAAATACTCCATGTTGAGTATATGTTATCTCCATGCCCAAGAAGTATGACAAGTCTCCCAAGTCACTTATCTTGAACTCCTTTTCCATTTGCCTCTTGAGCCTTTGTATTCCTTCTTCATCTGTACCTGTAAGAATTATATCATCAACATATATGCACATGTATATGAAACCATTTTCACTTGCTTTGACAAGCAAGCGACTATCTGCCTTAGACACCTGAAAACCAAGTTCTTTAAGGAACTTCACAAGTCTATAGTTCCATGCCCTTGGGGCCTGCTTCAAGCCATACAAAGCTCTCTTGAGCTTGCACACATGATCTGGATACCTTTTATCTCTGAACCCTTGAGGTTGCTCCATGAATACATCATCTGAAATATAACCATTCAAAAAAGCATTCTTCACATCAAGTTGACATAGCTTCCAACCTTTACATGCAGCAATAGCAATAAGTGTCCTTATGGTTGTCATCTTTGCCACAGGACTATAGGTCTCATCATAATCAATACCATATGTTTGAGCAAAGCCTTTGACAACAAGTCTAGCTTTGTATCTAGACACACTTCCATCTGCAAACCTTTTTGTCTTGTAGACCCACTTGCATCCAATAATCTTCTGACTATTTGGTTTAGGAACCAAATCCCAAGTTTGATTCTCCAATAGTGCATCATATTCTTCCTGCATAGCACTCTCCCATTTTTCCTTACCTTTTGCCTCTTCATATGTAGAAGGGTCTTCATCTGTATTCACCATATAAGCATAATCTTTTGTGGCTAGAAATGAAGTATCATAACTATACCTTGTAGGTTGCCACCTATTTCTTGTTGACCTTCTGAGTTCTCCACTCTTTGAGGTTTCTGGCTCTTCACATTCAGGATCAAACCTTGGTGTCTCTTCCACTTCAACCTGCACTTCATTATTCTCTTGCTCATCAAATATCTGAACTTTTGATTTACCTTTCCTTTGACTCACTTCTTCTTCATCACCTGTATTGATGTTGATTGTACCTGCATACCAAGTGCTTTGTTCATCAAATGTAACATCCTTAGAAACCATAAATTGCTTTGTAGATGGACTCCATAATCTATAGCCCATCTGCTTATCATCATAGCCAATGAAAACATACTTTTCAGCTTTGGGTTCCAATTTGTGTCTTAATTGTGATGGCACATATGCATATGCCACACACCCAAATACTCTGCAATGATCCAAGGTAGGTCTCTGTAGCTCAATGATGAGTAGCACCTCCTTTAATGTCAATCCGGGAAGACGTGAGGATGGTATGAAGACCTTGAGCAAGTGGCGGCACAAGTGCGTGAGTGAGAAGCACACAAGCATGCACACACATACACACACACGCGCACACAAGGCAAGACAAAGAGTGAGGATCAATGGGGCTTTTTAGATTACTTTCAAAATGCTCTTACAAGTTCGTTTCAATTACAATCTAACCCCCAAAAATGAGCTCTCTAGCTCTTTTTATAGTTTTTGACTAGCTTTTGGCCCTGTCCAGACCTAGTGTCCGGCCTAGTTAAAAATTAGGTTCCAGGGCTTATTTGAGGGCTCAAACGAAGTCTAAAAATTATGAAATTTGGTACGATGGTACTTCTAATACTCCTCAAGCTCGAGGACTCCTCGGCTTGCACAAAATGGAGTCTAATCTACCAAAAACGGGATTTACAATGTTTGTGTAGTGATTAAAATCACTTGGGTTGTACATAATCTATGGGAAAAAATGATCTGGCCTTGTTGCCGTATTGTGCATGACTCCTTTATTGCTTTGTATGCCAACACTCCCCCCTTCCTAGCGTCTGTCGCCCCTGACAGACCTTTGTCCCCTCGGGTGGTCGATGTAATATTGGATGACATTGGTGGCCAGTTCATGTTCTCCTATCCTTAAGCCTCTTGCTAGATCGGCTTCCAATGCCTCCCAATTTATTGCACCGGGGGTCTCTGGTTGCGGGGTGGTGTAGTACTCTGAATACATTGCTTGTTCGCAAGCAAACAGTTGAAGCAGATGTGTCGGCTTTGGCGCGAAAATCTCCGAGTGGTACTCCCAGAACCCTGATCTGAACATTTCTTCGAAGGTCTGTTTGTAGCAGGCGGGGAGGTATTTGATGCGTGCATGCCAAGCGTAAGCCACACGGATACTGGGGGTGGTGCTCATGTCATACACCAAGTCGTAATTTCCATTGCTAAACCCCGGAAGGCGTACCTGTGGTGCGGCTACATTTCTAAAGGTCTTCAGCACCACTTGCATCATATCTAAGATTTTAAGCATCATTTGTGCTGCTACATCTTGCATGGGCTTCAAGCGCGGCATCCAGTGGCGAATGGTCCCCATCATATATGCTACCGATGGTGGTCCTTGTGGTGGCGCTATGTACGGGTAGTTCAGCCATTCCTTGCATTGCGCATTGTTCTGTACCTTAATATTAAATGCCTTCCACGACCTGCGGCGGGGGACTGGACCGTAGCATGGGTTGTACAGGAGGTGCAACGGCGCGTTGTTCCATGTGCGTAGCATTTCTGGATAAGTCTCTAAAAGTTTCTGCCGCCATGTTGGTTGACGAATCTTGCCTTTTTGCACCTCTGGAGGAAGGTCTTCGGGTTGAAATTGGGTCGCAAAAGTAGGAATCTGACCCGTGACTCTTTGTATTTCTGCATTATAATCAGCCAAGATAATATAATATGGCCTGTACTGGAGTTCCGATGAGAGAATCAGGCGTCTCGATGACAAGTTCTTGAAGTAATCTGATTGTAAAACAGTCTCCTCTATGACCCTCATAGCCTGATTTTGCACTACGGTGCGCTCTTCATGCGAGGTCCCTATTTCCTCCACTTGTCGTAACCATGGCGGCCGTGGTGCCTCGAACGTGTCCTGCGCTTCTTCTGTTTGTTGGCCTCCTGGGAATGGTTGCGGATCATATTCTTCATCAAACGTTTGTTCCACAGGAATTTGCACAACTTCTTCGTCCGTGGGAGCCTCCGGAGGGGAAGATGGCCTCTCATATTGTAGTAGGCGTGTCTGCAATTCAGTTACCTGTTGCTGGAGATCTTTTATGGCCTCTGCGTCGGAGGGAAGCGAAGCTGCAGAGGGGGTGGTTGGAGGGGCAGCTGTTGGGCCTTGTTGGTGTTCCTGCTTCAGTTGTCCTAGCTCCTCCGATAGCTTATCATGTGCTTCGAGTAGCATGGCATAATCTTCCAATATAATCTTGATATTATCGGGGGTCACTGCTTGAAACTTGGATGGGCTGATGGGTGCCCCCGGTGTGCTCTCAATAGCTGCCTCCAGGTTCTCTTGATTTTGTATTTGTAGGCGTCTATTTTCTTCCTGAGCAGCCGCAAGGTGGCGTTTGAGTAGTGCCATATTCCGCTGAAGTTTGGAGTTGCGTTCCAGTTGTGTCCGTAGGTGACCTTCTACCACCTGCACTGCTTCCTGATCTACGTTCTGTAGCTGTACTTCCAATATATTGTGGGCTTCTTGTAGGGTGTGGAACTGTGTGTGGAGGCGAGTGTTCTCCTCCTCTAGTACCGCAAGGCGGAGCTGTAGTGTCGCTGAGTGCTCTTGCAGGCGTGCGTTTTGTTGCTGAAGCTGAATGTAATCTGTTCTTAAATTTGATATACAAGCCAACATGGTGTCCAATGCATTACCTATAGATGAGTGGGGGGTGTTTACCGTGGACGATGCATGGGAAGGGAATTGGGGAAGGGAGACAGTGAATGATGTGTCTACGAAAGTTGTGTGTGTGGGTGTAATTGGTGGAGGGGGAATGGGAGGAGGTGAACCCGTGGGTGGAGGTGCCGTGGGTGGTGAAATGTCCATTCCTTCAGGAGTGGGTGTTAGTGTGGGACCTGCCATATACACTGGTATGGTAGGTGGTGTGTGTGTGGAAGTGGTGAATAGATGTGAAGTGGGGTGAGGAGCTGAAAAGACAGGGAATGGTTGAGGGCCTGGTTGAAAAGCCCTAGCAAAGATGTCCTGGAGGGATTGTAGAAATGGAGAGAGGGATGTCGGGGGTTGGGGTCGTAAAGTTGAGGAGGGCTGAAAGGGTTGCGTGGTAGCAGGGAAGCCCATGAATGTGGATCTAGGGTCAGGATGACCCGTGGCTGAGGACGTTGGGGATGGTTGCCCTAGGGCAGGGTCTAGGAGGGGTTCGGCGGATTGTGTAGTGTTGGGGTTGCCTTCGAAGATAGGATTATCAGTGGTAGAGAATAGGGTGGCACTGGAGATCGGAGTACGGAAGATGAAGGTGGGGTCGGTGGGTTGATTAGTCGATGTGGTTTCTACTGTTTCTCCTCTAGGGGGTGATGGCGGGGGAGTAGGTGGTAGTGGTTCGGTGGACTCCTCATGGGTGGCTGGGTGCTGTTGGCTAGCTGTCTGGGAGGTTGTTCTGATAGTTTCAGGTGTAGTAGTCGGCTCTTCTGCAACTGTAACGGGAATTTGTATATTCTTACCTGGGCGAGGTCGTGTCTGGAACCTTCGTGGATCATATTGAACTGAAGGCCTCTGAATGGCAGTGCGCACAGCTTCTACAACTCCATATGTTTCTGCCATTAATAAGAGACCTTCCCTGTACTCTGAGTCAACTCCCGCTTCTTCCAACAACTGAGTCATAAGTACTCTGCTGCTCTGTTCAGTGAGTAATTGCTGCGATCGTACTCTTTCCATAATCTGATACAGCCTTCGGAGTTCTGCTGTATATGCTGGGGCTTCAGTGGTCTCTTCTTCATACGCTTCTTCTTCTTCCGGGTGTCCGTGTTGTTGACTTTGCTGAGCGTCACTCCAATGGACATGTCTACCGTCTGTAGACCTTCGTCTTCTTCGTGAGGATGTGCCCTGCTCCTCTGCCTCTGAATAAAACTCCACATCTGAGAATTGGGTGCTTTGTAGGAATGCTTCGAAATCCTGGGGGTCCAGTCCTTCAGCCTCTCCAGTGGCAGCAAATTCGAATTCAGGTGTAACAGGAGGAGCCGATGGGGTAGGTTGCGCCGTAGTGTCAGATTCCGACCTGGGTATCCTAATGGTAAAGGGGGGTACAGTGCCCTCTCTTAATGGTGATGCCTCAGGAGTAGTCAGGACTTCCCTTGTTTGGACACAAGGGATCGCGCCCCTCATGCGCTTGGACTGATGTGTGGATGTCTTGAGCCTTTTAAACATTTGTAATTGTGCACAAGTTAAAGCACGCTCAATGGGGACATCATATGCCAAGCATCGATAAATGATGCGTGTGAGTGCGCAGCATCCGTTCACCACTAATTTCCTAGATGCCCGTTTGTTTGCTTCATACAACTGATCTATAATCCACACTGGTAGCTTAATAGGTAATGCACCTGCTGCCGCCAAGTAGAGAGCAAACCAGATCTTCTTGTGTGGTTGCGTGAATCGGTCTTGACCGGGGAAGGCGAAGTGTTGCATGCACATTCGGAGAGGGATGGACACATTTGGGGTGAGTGCTGCCATGTCTTTCAGCTTCACTACTTTCCTGTCCTTCATGTTGGTGGGAACGAGAGCATCCTTTTCTGAGGGTACATGCGTGCCGTGCATATTTAAAGCATCACTTACCAACTCCACAGTAAGCTCAAACCTCTTCAACTCGTTGTTGCCCAGCAATGAAGGGAGAACAAATGATCCGGGTTGGTCCTTATCTTCATTAGCTTGTAATGTGGAGACCAAATAGTAACATCGGAGGAGATCGGGTTTAGGTAGTGGGGCTTCAAAATATTCCGCCAATCCTGCTCGTTGCCATATGATCTGTAGATCTTCTGTGTTCTGTAAAGTCTCGAACTCTTTGGAGAAAAATTGGAATCGCACCCATGATCTGTCATACTCGCATTTAGACTCCCAGATATACTTGGCCTCACCTAATGGACCGGGCATGCCATTGAACCAATGAGAATTCGCATGAACTCTTTCCGTGATGCCTGTAGGTGGATCCGGCACCGGGAGTTGCTGAAGGTGTTGCATCTCCACTGGTCGTTCAGTCGGAGGCACGTCCACAGGTAGGCTATCCACATCAATTCCTGCAGTAAGTATCCCTGCTTGTGAGCCCGAACCTGTCGCTTCTGCCATTTCTCTTCTTGCTTTCTGATTCTGTGAGAATATAGAATCATGTGTTAACATCGTAATGGACAAAATAAATCCGTTATTGTCCCCGTTACAACATTAACATGAGGTAGAAGGTGAGTTAGTGGTTAGTAAGTGCACGAAGACAGTGAGTGTAGTTAACGTTTGTGTATTCCTAGGAGACTAATGCCGTTAGTAAGTGGGGTGAATTTACAAATCTGGGTCGGGGGGTTTATTACAGATCTTAGACTGCCAAATGCAGTGGATGTGCTTTGCTTTCGGTTTCGTAGAGACTCCAGAGAGCTGTGTCGGTGTCGTTGTTTGGGGATGGGGCCTTTTAGGGACCCACTTATAAGTGATTACATGCATGCTCATGGGTCTTTGTGTGTTCCTGAGTGTTGAGCACGAGGGAATTCTGGTGGTACTCGTAGATGGGTTATGCTGCATAGGTTGCGACCTCGGCTTAACTACTTGTGCCCGCAAGCAAGCCTTAGGAACCCAAATTTGTCTAGATTGTGGGCTTGCCTTCATCGACTTCTTGGGCACCCAAATTGATTTTACTTTAGCAGAAGAATTTCTGAAAGACTTCTTATTAGCGTCGTGTTGTTGGTTACTAATAAGAGGCTTTGCCCATGTGGTTGACGGTGGTGCAACTGGTCGTTCGCCTTTCCGCACCCACACCTGGTTGAGTTTCTGGGGCATTCTGCTGCGCAGGTACTGTGGATCTCGGACATAGGTAGTACTATGCCTCTTCTGCTTGTGATCCGCCTTTGGTTGCTGCCTCCTTCGGGCCTTTGGAAAAGAAGGGAGTTCCGTTGCATCCCTGACTCCTTTTTTGCAATTATCATTCCTCTGCAACACAGGGTTTTGAACAAGAACAGCATGGTCATCTTCATGTGTACCCCTGGAAGGACCAGGAGTCTGTGCCTTTCCTAGCTCCTTGAGTGCTCCATTGTCTAATTCTACTGTGACTCGACTATGATTGAGCCAAACCCGGAGAAGTCCTCTTCTTAGGTTTAGATTGACTGCTTGGTCATAGATCCAATCCTGACCCAAGACGAGAGGTTCAGTGAGATCCTCATCTTGACACACTAGTACTTTAACGGTCATTGCCTCATCGTGAATGTAGAGGGGAAGTTCCACCTCGCCCATGCAAGGGGTTTCCACGCCTCCCAATCCTATGAGATATGCTTCCACAGGATTGACAGTCAATTGTAATTCTTGGCAGTAAGACAATTTAACAGCACTAGTGGCTGCACCTGAGTCAATCAAGGCTCTTACGGTCCTTGCACTCTTTCCTTGTCCTATATCTAAGGTTACGAAAGGACGTCTATCAATTATCCTATGCGAGCTTGTTCCTGCAACTTCACACATGGCCATAGGAAATCCTTGGTCTGCATAGTCATTCGCTCCAGGCTGATCTCTACCTTGCCTTCGTAATTTCATCCTTCTGATGCGTTCTAAAGCTTCAGCTTGAGCTTCTTCTCGAACTCGCTTTTCTTCCTCTTTGCGTTTCTTAGCAGTGTTGAGTCGGCTGAGCATTTCCTCCGTGAGGGGTTCCTGATACAACTTGACTCTGCAACCGCTAATATAATTTGGGAGAACATCACCCTCTAATGTGGCCAATTGTACTGCTCCGCTCGTGGAGATCCTATTGATGATCATAGGTCCGTAGCCTCTCTTTTCTAGCTTCCTCGCGTGTTGTTTTAGTGTATAGACTAAGACTAGATCTCCAGCTTTCAAGCCTTTATCCTTCACGTGGGCATCAAAGTATGCCTTCTGTCTCTTCTTGGCTGCATATATCCCTGCTGCGGCTCTCAGTCTCGTTTCCCCTAATCGTTCAAGGTCAAAGATCCTAGAGGAGAGCTCATGACCTGTCCATTCGTGCTCTTGTGCTACTCTCAATGTAGGGATCAGGAAGTCCAAGGGTAACACAGCGTTTTGGCCAAATACCATCTGAAAGGGGGTGGCTTGGAGTACCGTTTTGTAGGCAACTCGGTATGCCCAAACAGCATGGTGTAGCTGTTTGTCCCAGTCAGAGCGTTTAGTGTTCACTAATTTTGTCAGCACATTGCACAAAATCTTATTAGTGCTCTCAGCTTGTCCATTAGCTTGAGGGTGATAAGGGGCAGACTTCTTGTGTATTACCAAGAATTCTTGGAGTAGATTTTCAATAACTTCATTCAAGAAGTGAGTGCCTCTATCACTTACAAGCTCTATGGGTAGTCCATATCTCGTGAATACATTCTCAAACAAGAATTTGGCAGTTGTTTGAGCATCGTTCTTTGTCGTAGCCTTTACCTCTACCCATTTGGTGAGATAATCTGTTGCCACAATGATGTATTCCGCATGAGAACCCTTAGCTGGGGGATTAATAGGACCTACGAAGTCTATTCCCCACTTAGAGAATGCACCTCCACCCATCATAGGTTTCAGTGGCATCTCATCTTTGCGTATAGGATACTGAGTCCTCTGACAGACATCACACCGTTTCACATAGGTATGTGCATCCATGTGAAGGGTAGGCCACCAGAAGCCCGCAAATAATATCGCCTTGATCACCCGATCTGGTCCAAAGTGTCCTCCTGCTACACCTTGGTGAGCCGTTTCCAAGATCTTGAGATATTCACTTTCATGGACACATAACCTCAGGTAACCATCTTTACCACGCTTATATAGATTATCACCTATGAGTGAGTAATCCAAAGCTTCTTGTTCTAAACTTCTTTTCCTAGCCAGAGTCATGTCTGAAGGGAATGTGTTTGTCCTTAGGAATGATACTAGTGGTTCGCTCCAATCTGGCGCAATGGATACTTGATAGAGAGTGGCATGTTCCACTGGTGGTTTAGTGCAACAGATTGGGCATCCCTTGCACAACTTTTGGACATCAGCTTCCATAGTTGGCCAATGCACTCCGAGTCTCTTTAAGGTCTGTAAAGTTCGTTGCTTTGAATGGTGTTGCTCTAATGCACCTACATGTGCTAATTGCAACCATTTAGCGTACTCGTCCTCTTCTACGCAACAAGCCAAGATCCCTTGATCTGTGTGCTTGTACATGCTTCCTGCCATGATGTGGTATTTTTGGGCTTTTACAACCTCTCTGTTCCGTGTGTTTACCACAGGATGGTTAGGCCCGTATGTCAATACTGGTACTATTGGCTTGGCCCACTGCGGTATAACTTCCAAATTAAACAAGTAAGCATCAGGAAGGTCATCTGACACTCCTTGCGGGGCTTCTCCCGATGTGAGCCTAGAGAGGTGATCTGCTCGTAAGTGAGTCCTACCTTTTCTTACCACAACCTCAAAATCATATTCCATTAGCAAGAGAAACCATCTCACTAATCTTCCTGTATTGCATGGCTTGTTTACAAGATATAACAATGCCTGATGATCAGTAAAAAATTTAAACTTATTTGCAAGCAAATAGTGTCTAAATTTTTTGACTGCATAAACCATGCCTAATCCTTCGCGCTCTGTAGTGGTGTAATTCCGTTCAGCCGCATTCAATTGTCTACTGGCATAGGCAATTGGAAGATCCATATTACCTTCACCAGTAGGTTGTGCGAGCACACATCCAATAGCAAAATTGGATGCATCCACGTGAACATGGAATGGCTTATTCCAATCTGGTGTGGTCAAGATTGGTGCTGAACACAATCTTCGTTTAAGTTCTTGGAAGGAATTCTCACATTCATCCGTCCACTCAAAGTTTGTCAGAAGTCCGTACATGGGCTTTGCAATGACAGCATACATGTGGATGAAACGTCTGTAATACCCGCAATGCCCCATGAAAGCTTGTACTTCCTTGACATTCTTTGGCCTAGGTAGCTCCGCTATGGCTCTCACCTTTTCTTCGTCAGTAGATATGCCATTCTTTGACACGATATGACCTAGGATCTTGCCTTGCCTGACCATAAAAACACACTTTTCGGGGTTCAGGCAGACTTGATATTCTCTACATTTGTCAAAGATTTGTCTGAGTTCAGGAATATGAGTTTGCCTAACGTTGGAATGAGCACAAAGATCATCAACATAGACTTCTAAACTCTTCCTTAGGAACTCCTTAAACACATGGCACATCAGTCTCTGGAAGGTAGCTGGTGCGTTGGTAAGCCCAAATGGCATTACTCTAAAAGCAAAAATACCCCATTCTGTGGCAAAGGCTGTCTTATGCTGATCCTCTGGAGCTATGGCTACTTGATTGTAGCCCGAAAATCCATCAAGGAAGCTGTACACTTCCTTGCCTGCCACTCTTTCTAAGAGATGTTCTGTGATGGGAAGCGGATAGTTATCTCGAATCGTGGCGGCATTAACCTTTTTCAAGTTAATGCACACACGCAGCTTGCCATTCTTCTTGGGCACCACTACGATGGGGGATACCCATTCAGTGTGCTCAATTTCATAGATAAATCCAGCTTCGACCAATCTATCTATCTCTTCCTTGATCTTAGCAGCATAGTTATCGTTATATGTATATGGCTTTTGCTTAGAGGGTTTAGCATCTGAGGTCATGGGAATGGTGTGTGAGCATATATCAGGGTCAACACCTTTCAAATCCTTGTAACTCCAAGCGAATACATCTCTGTATTCTCTTAGCAAGGCAACCAATTCGTGTTCTTCTTCCGCTGTTAGGTCATGGCCTATATACGTACATCTCTCCTCTCCTTCTTCTATGGCCACTACTATTTTCTTGGTGGTTTCTTTGTTATCATAGGCCTCTCCTGATTGTGCCTCCCGTTTAGGCATTCTTATCATGACCCTCCTGTCATCTATCTCATACTTCTTAAAATTTTCGGGGACCTCAAACAAAGATTCTTCCTCTTCTGGTGAGGCTTCTCTCTTCTTTCGTTTCTTTCCTTCTCCCTTAGGGGTCATATGCGTTGCTAATCTTACATCATTTGTAACATCTCCATGCCTCTGGGGTTGAAATTCTACTTCATGGAAGTATTCTTCATCTGATGCAAATGGTGGGTCCATAATGATTGACTCTAGATCGGAGTCACTTGCATCCTCAAATGCATCAGGGCTAGGTTCGCATTCTTCTAGAACTGCCTCTCCCATGATTGGCTCTATGGAGAAGACTGAAATGTCATAGCCATCCTCATCACAGTGAGGTGTCCATTGTTCTTCATTGATGGCTACATCCATTGTTGCTAAAATTTCCGCCCAGCCATGGGGTTCAAACTCCTCATCTGGAAAGACTATAGGTGCATAGGCTGGGTCTTGAATGGGTCTATGAGTTTCGTTCGCACCTACCTCTCTGGCTTTCTCTCTCTTCTCCTCTTCTACTGCTACCTTGCACATCCATAAGTGAGTATCTTCATGCATCCATGAGGATCCAGACCCTATGGAATGCACCGATTCTGTATCATCTTTGGCTCTATGGATGGGATTCCACTGGATAGGAGGGACATCTCTATGAGAATAGTCCTTGAGATTGACTTTGGTTGTAACGCCCAAGTGTTGCAAATACAAGGAGTTGGTTCCCCAATCCTGTACCACTTGCAACTGTCGCATAAATGGTCTTCCTAAAATCATCTCATAAGCATGATTTTTGCTGAAGTCACATATAGCAAAGCTATGCTCAAACTCAACACCACAAGTGGTGAGAGTTATCCCTTCCAGCAATCCTAAGGGTCTCTCAATATGACCATCGGCCATCTGCAATTTCATTCTTGTTGGCCTGAGTGCCGGCTTGCCCCAACGCTTCCAAAGGGAAGTAGTGGCAATTGCAACTCCTGCACCTGAGTCTAAAATTGCCTTGGTGGTGTACTCTTGGTAGGTGATGGGAAGATAGGTGTTCCCTTCTTCGCCTTCACACATATCCCCTATCTTATCCAAGGGAATTTCTGGCACTGTCCTATGGGATCCTACCTGGGAACGAGATTTTGCTATCTCTGGTACTTGTTTGGCTACATGTTTCCATAATTCAGGTCTAACCTTGAGTAGCTCTTCTAACTTGAGATTACACTGCACATTAGTGTTCTTCACTACCTCTGTGTTCCTAGGAATGACTGAGTCGTCGTTCCTTACCATGACTGTGGGTGCTCTCATACATGTGGACTTTGCTTCCCATGGGCCTGTGAAGTGGGGTAGCTCTTGTATGGAATTCGACTCAAAGTCTAATCTCTCGTGAGACTGAACACTCTCATGCTCCCCGTAAATAGATGGGATGTCTTGTGGGAATTGGTCGTGTGCATCGTCCACAAGTTCAAAAGGAGGGGCGACCTCGCTTTCGTTATCCCATTTGTCTTCTTGAATCTCTCGTAGGAAGTCTGGTGCAAACCGATTCATAGAAGAAGAAGTGTCTGGCTCCGTAGAATTGGGCGCATAAGCAACCTGTGAAGGAGGGCTGATTCTATTGTTGATTCTCTCCTCGTTCTCGCAAATGGCTGGAGCACAAGCTTCTTGGGGAGGATTACTTATTCTATTACTTTTCCGAACAGGCTCACACATCCCCTGAGAAGGAATGGAGGCAACCTGTGGAGGTACTTGAGCTTTCGAGGGAGGCTCGTCTGCCTTCTGGGGAGGAAGATAAGCTTCTTGAGGAGGCCCACGGGCTTCCTGAAGAGGCTGGCTCACCCGTTCTCTTGCCCTTTCCTTTCTTTGAGGGGTAGGTTCCTTTTCGGGCTGTGCTATTGGCCTCTCTATTCTTTCTAAGGAGGGGAAGTTGTCCGGTTTAGGGGCATTGGCCACATACACTTCTGATTGGGAATGATTCCTGTTTTTGCTTGCTTCTTCTTGGTCTTGATTTTTTTCTTCCTTGTCAGATCTTGCAATTATCCTCTCTAACTTCTCTAGGAATCCATCCAAGTGTAATTGCGTTTTGGCTGAGCCTGAGTAATTGAAAAGGCGACTGGCTTCAAACATAGTCTGAGCCAATGCGACCATTTTCGCGCATAGTTTTGTTCTTTCTATCTCTAGGTCAGCTCTAGGATAGCACTTGTCATGATCCGTGACGTTTGGCCCTTCTTGGATTCTGGCCTGATATGCCTTAAGCATCATGTCTATGTCTTCGGGAGTGGGATCAGCTAATACTGATCCTGTTTGGGGTGGTGGGTGGGTTGCGTGGGCTGTCTTAGAGGGTGAAGGGATGGAGGGTGATGGGGATGGTAGCGGTGGGAATGTGTGAGAGTGCGGTTGAGACGTGATCTCTATGATTTTAGCCTTGGTTTCTCGTAGACTTTCCTCAAGTTCACTCATCTTCTTTGCCCATTGCCTTTTCATACGTTCGCGGCTATCTTTCCAAGCTCTTGTTCTCTTTTTATTTTGGCTCTCAGTATCGCTAGTGTCTGGGCTCTTTTCCTGGCCTACCCCTTGGTTTTGCTGCAATGCCTGAGCCCTAGTGACTACCTGTACTGGTGCAGTGGAAGTGACACTTCCTGAGGAGTCTACCACTAACCCAACAACGTTGATAGGGGTGATTTTTGGCATGCTATTGGGGTTCTTTGGGCAATCTCGCAAGAGATGCTCTTTTCCGCAGTCTTGGCAAAAGCCTTGGATAGTCACGGACTGAGGTTGTGTGGGCGGAGGCAAGGGACAATCACGAATGAAGTGATCCCCCTGACATCGGTAGCATGGTCCTCTAGGAATTGGTGGTCGTACCTGTCTCGGTTGAGGCCTAGAATTGGGGTTTGCATACATGACGTTCGTGTAATCTGACTCCCAACTAGGTTCGTTTGGCTCTTCACCATAGTAGGACTCACCATGCTCAAGAGACTGCATGTAGTAGGCCTGGGGGCTATCAACATGGGTAGAATCAAAGCTATGATCACTTGGGTCATTTTCAGAGATCAAGGGTGTTACTGGGACTATAGCTCTATTCAGGTTCTCTTCTGCAGTAGTATACTTTACCGGGATCACATTAGCTGGGGCTGGGGTTTGTTGTGCTAGCACAGGCTGAGGCCTTTGTTGGTTTTGATATTGAGGTTGGAAATTTTGTTGTGGCCTGCCATATGGTTGTGGAGGGTACTGGTTCTGGTATCTGCCTTGTTGGTAGGGCTGAGGGTAGGGTTGCCTAACCGCCTGCTTGTTGTATGGGCAATCTTGTGCGGTGTGGTTGGTGTATCTCCGTTCTATGGTGCAGTACTGGCTACTAGGATTCACTTGGGGTTGAGCCATAATGGGACAGACATTCGCCATGTGGTCACCACCGCATGTATAGCATCTTTTCACTGGGGCAAACCTTGGGATTTGTTTGCTAGTTACTCCTAATTTCTGGGCCACTTTCTCTGCGAGTTCCTCAATTGATGTGGATTGCATGGAAGAGTGACTAGAAGCACTGTCTGAATCTTTGTAAATTTTGGACAGCTCTAGCTCTTCTCCTAGGTTATCTTCAATGTCAATGCATATACGTACACACTCTTCTATGGTCCTAGGGTCTTTCAGATACACGTAGGATCTCAATTTTGGACTCAGTAGTCCATCAAGGAATAAGGCTACTTGTTTAGCAGATGTGGGTAGCTCCGAAATAGGGCACCTTTCAAGATATTGTCTAAATCTTCTTCCTGCAAGCCTCACAGTCTCCTGAGGGGTTTGCTTGAAGCTGTGAATCAGTGAGGAGGTGTTGTGTCTTATGCCACTCTTGGAGAACTCTACAATGAATGCCTCTAGGAGTTGGTCTATGCTCCTGAACTGACGCTCATCTAATGGCTGAAACCATGTAAGTGCCGTGTTCCTAAGGGTTAGACCGAAGGCATTGTACTGTGTGAACAGATCTTCCACTTGTTCAGCTCTCAAGACTTGCTTGAACTCTGCCACATGATCATAGGGATCTCCCGTGCCGTCAAAGTAATTCTTCATGGACTTAACTAGCTGGGTGGGCCTCAAAGTTCTTGTGTGCTCTCTAGGCCTCGGCAGAGGGAATCCATCTACATTTCTTTGGTTCCTGTGGGCTCTATGCATCTCAGGTTCTACCCTATTCGTCTCTGTTCTCGTTCTTTCTCTGCCCACTGGGTTGGCAAAACTTACTTCTGGTCTATCTCTACTTCTGTCTCTTTGCGTACCATGAGCTTGGGAAGTTCCAGCCCCGGGGTGACCATAGGATACATTTGATCTTGGTTGGGGGAAAATAAATTCACCCTTCCAAGTGTAAGCATGCCTATCATTTTCTGTCACCACAAAGATCCGTTCTGAAGCATGATCTAGGTAGGTCACTCTGCCTGGGCTATCCGGATCCTTAAACTCATAGATCATGATTGTTCCTATATCAATTGGGTGATCCGGTTTATACCTCCAAAAGGCTTCGTCCGTTTCTCGATTGAGAAGCAATTCTATGCACTTGTTATCTTGGGGAACCCACTCAGGCGTGATAATCCTAGTGAGAACTGATTTACCTCGAGGGGTTCTAGGTTCCACTCCCATGTTTCCTTGTTCCAAGTCACCTAAGTCCGCTTCTGAGATTACATTTCCAAAGTCATCTGTCCTATCTGGATGACTGGTGACTACGTATATGGTTCCTTCCTTGTCCAGGTATGCACCGTTTTCAAACTTGACAGCTGGGTGCTCTAGTCCTATGGATTGGTCAGGGTTTTTAATCTGGACCACGGATCTTCCTAGGCCGTCCTCATAGATGCTAGCACCTAATCGGTTGGTCCTAAGGTATTCCAACTGTGTTTTGTAAGGGCCTTCCACCCTGTACAAATAAGGCACACCTGAACTTCCCGTAGGTCTGTCCATGCCTTGAGACATCTCTGACTCACTGGTATCAGAGCTAGGGTAATGAGAGTGGCGACTCAACTGCTGGGCCCAAGACCTTGCAGTGTGGTTGACACTAGCCTCTGAAGACCTAAGGCTTTGTCTTTCTCTTGCTAGGTGTCGTCCTGATCTAAGGTTCATATGCCTAACTGATTAGCCCAATTTTTTCCAGAGTACAACCTCGTTGCCGATCAATCGGTACCAGTCACTTGATTCTTTTTAGTTATTCCTCGTGTTTAAAGTCTTGTCTGCTATTACGTCGTCAGGAATACTTGAATGTTCTTCGTACTTTCAGGTTGATCGTTCCACGTTAGGTTCTTTCCTTTATGTTGTCGACAGTACAGAGATTAAGTTTTTAGTTTGAACTTGAGTTTTTAGGTAGTCTTCAACTTGATAGTGGCCTATCGTCGCCCTGACTTACTCCTACTTCTAATCGCTCTTAGCCTAGGCTAGGAATTGACGAAGAGGAGTTGAGAGTATTCCGACCTTTCTTGCCGAACCTTGCTCTTTAGTGCTCGAGAAGTTGATTCTCAAGCGTGCGCCACACCCTTGCTTGGATACTCTCAATTGCTTCTCAATAGGCCTGCATAAATCCCAATATTAGCTCCAAGTGGACCTTTCAATTGACATACAATTTATTTCAGACACTTTTTTAATGACCCTTGTTCCCCCTTTTGCATTGTTAGAAATTTACTCCAGAGCTCCCTTGGTGTTCCTACCCCTCAGTATGTCAATTTCCAAATATCCTATCTGAAAATCAACGCATTATTCTTATAAAAAACAGTTGAGGGCGTGTAGTATATGTCACGAGCTTTCCGACAAGCCCTAGAGCTCAGAAAATGGATTTCGTATGAAAAAGTTATGACCGTTCAGGGTTTAGGGGGTTAAATAGACAAACAGATACTATCAGGGATTTTAATGCATTTTCTAAGGCCTTTGTAAGTAGATGAGTACATGAAAGTGCAAATATGCCCAAAATTTAGCCTAAATTTACCAAAAATTCACCCTTAATTTTTGCCGAAAATGCCTGTCTATCGCGATAGACGGTGTCTGTCGCGATAGACACAATCTATCGTGGGGGCTGTCTGTCGCGATAGACGGTGTCTGTCGCGATAGACGGTGTCTATCGTGGATTTCTGTCTGTCGCGATAGACGGTGTCTGTCGCGATAGACGGTGTCTATCGCGATAGACGGTGTCTATCGTGGGTTTCTGTCTGTCGCGATAGACGGTGTCTGTCGCGATAGACGGTGTCTATCGTGGGGGTGTCTGTCGCGATAGACGCTATCTGTCGTGGATTTCTGTCTGTCGCGATAGACGGTGTCTGTCGCGATAGACGCTATCTGTCGTGGATTTCTGTCTGTCGCGATAGACGGTGTCTGTCGCGATAGACGGTATCTGTCGCGGATTTCTGTCTGTCGCGATAGACGGTGTCTGTCGCGATAGACGGTATCTGTCGCGGATTTCTGTCTGTCGCGATAGACGGTGTCTGTCGCGATAGACGGTGTCTATCGTGGATTTCTGTCTGTCGCGATAGACGGTGTCTGTCGCGATAGACGGTGTCTGTCGCGATAGACAGTGTCTGTCGCGATAGACTGAAAAAATGCAAATTTTTGAAAAACTTCTAGTGATCTAGAGTGCCCTCAAGGTGTAGGTTACAATGATAAACATGCATTCACAAAATGTTAAGATTTTCTGTCTGTCGCGATAGACAGAGGCTGTCGTCCCGGGACCCGTGCAGAGCCTGTCGTACCTGCGCACACTGCTGGGGATGATGGTACAGCAAAAAACCTGCAAAATAGCTCAGAAAACATGCAAAAACAGCACATGCAAGTTCGCTCTCTCGCTCTCTCTCACAAGTGAAATGAGGGAAATGAGGTGGAGGTGGGGATATAGTCAAAAACTGAATTTTTCGCGATGATGGAGATGGACGTGGGAGATGGTGATGATGATGATGGTGAAGAAAGTAAAAGAAAATCGATGAGAGTGAAGAAATTACCTACAACTCCAACGCGTCAACTCTACGTCTTACCATCACACGCTCGTCCTCAAAGCTCGATCCCCGGCAACGGCGCCAAAATTTGGTGTAGCTCAATGATGAGTAGCACCTCCTTTAATGTCAATCCGGGAAGACGTGAGGATGGTATGAAGACCTTGAGCAAGTGGCGGCACAAGTGCGTGAGTGAGAAGCACACAAGCATGCACACACATACACACACACGCGCACACAAGGCAAGACAAAGAGTGAGGATCAATGGGGCTTTTTAGATTACTTTCAAAATGCTCTTACAAGTTCGTTTCAATTACAATCTAACCCCCAAAAATGAGCTCTCTAGCTCTTTTTATAGTTTTTGACTAGCTTTTGGCCCTGTCCAGACCTAGTGTCCGGCCTAGTTAAAAATTAGGTTCCAGGGCTTATTTGAGGGCTCAAACGAAGTCTAAAAATTATGAAATTTGGTACGATGGTACTTCTAATACTCCTCAAGCTCGAGGACTCCTCGGCTTGCACAAAATGGAGTCTAATCTACCAAAAACGGGATTTACAATGTTTGTGTAGTGATTAAAATCACTTGGGTTGTACATAATCTATGGGAAAAAATGATCTGGCCTTGTTGCCGTATTGTGCATGACTCCTTTATTGCTTTGTATGCCAACAGTCTCTTACCCCACCAAGCCTCATATGGTGTCATACCCTGCAAGGCTTTACATGGTAACCTATTGACCAAATAAGTGGCTGTATTTACAGCCTCAGCCCACAAATAATTAGGGCAATTTTTCTCCTTCATCATGGATCTTGCAAACTCAACAAGAGTTCTATTTCTCCTTTCTGCAACACCATTTTGTTGAGGAGAGTACCTGCAAGTAATTTCCCTTTTTATACCTGCATTCCATAAATAATCACTGAACTCATTTGAGAAATACTCTCCCCCTCCATCTGACCTTAGTCTCTTCAACTTATGACCTGTAATTCTTTCTGCATATGCATGATAGTGTTTAAATGTATTAAACACTTCTGACTTATCTTTGATCACATAGATAGTGATCCACCTAGTAGCATCATCAACATAAATCACATAATACCTTGATCCATTTATACTGAAATCTTTTGATGGTCCCCACACATCTGTGTGTACCAACTCAAGCTTCTCTGAGTGCATAAAACCATGCTTGGAATAAGAATGTTTATGAGCCTTACCTAATTGACATGCCTCACATTTGTATGTCATATGTTGACCTGCAACATTAGGCAATCCAAGCACTGAACCATTGTTAACCATATCTTTAATACCTCTTTCATTGAAATGTCCAAGCCTCTTGTGCCAAAGATCTAACTCAGAGATCTTATGTCCTCCATATGTGAACATAGCATAACCAATATTGCCTTGAATCTTCAATGTAAATAGTCCTCCTTCCTTTTTTCCTGAAACAATCTGTTTATACCCTTGGCTAGGGTCTTCCACATATACTCCATCATTAGTGAACCTTACTTCATATCCCTTTTCAACAATTTGACCTACACTTATCAAATTCTTAGGGATTGTAGGAACATACAAAACCTTACTCAATAATGTGCTTCCATCCTTAGCCTTCACTGATCCAATTGACTTCACATTGTGCTTTGTGTTGTCACCTGTTTGAACAACATGATTAAAAACTTTACTTTCCAAATCAGTCATCAAAGATATGTTACCACTCAGGTGATTGCTACACCCTGAGTCAATGTAGAAGACTCTTTGATCTTCACTCTGCCTTTCACAAGTTGCATTCATTATCAATGTTGAATCTTCCTTTTGATCTGAAGCATAATTGTAGTAGGTGTTGTTGTATTGTTGACTTTGGAATCCTCTACCTGCATTTCTTCCAAAGTAATTCCTTCCACCTCTACCTCTGTAATTACCTCTTTGATTTCTGCCACCTCTTCCTCTTGCATTATAGTTTTGACTATATCCATTATTATTCTGAGTATTGTGCCAACAATCATTAGCTAAGTGATTTGTCTTACCACAAATCCAGCAAGCTTTGCCTCCATCTTTATTGTTCCTGCCTCTTCCTCTACCTTTGCCACCTCCTCTTCCTCTTAGGAAGTTGGCTTGAGTAGTTGTTCCTTCATCTTCACCTGCTTGTTGTTTTCCTTTGCTATTCTTCTTCTTATCCTTTGAATACATTGCATGACCTGTACTCTTGTCACCATCTCCTTTAACATCCTGCTCAAATGTTAGCATATGACCTAACAATTGATTTAAATCAGGAGTGAAATGGTCAAGTGAAAGTTCTGTAGACAAAATAAATGGCTTCCATTTGTCATCACCTCTCAATCCTGTAAGGATTTGTCTTACCAATTTATCTTCCTCAATGTCTTCATCAACAGCTCCTAAAGCATCTGCAATATCTTTCATCCTTGTCACATAGTCTGAGATGGATTGAGAAGCCTTCTTCTTGAAGGTAGTAAACTCTGCCCATAAGGATGCCTTCCTTGACTTTGTAGTGTTCTGGAAATGCTCCTCCAAAGCATTCCATATGTCAGTAGCACTTTCAAGACCTCTAATGTGAGGTAACAAGTAATCATTGACTCCCATATAGATAATGCTCCTAGCTTGAGCATCTTTCTTCATCCAATTTTTCAGATCTGCTAACTCTTCCCTAGTTGGAACACTAGGATCTCTGAACTCTGGCTTCTCTTCTTCTCCTGTGATGTAACCAATTAAATCTTTGCTCATAAGATGAGCTTCCATCCTCATTGACCATGCAGGATAGTTTTCCCTATCCAATTTCTCTATCTGTAGAGCATCTCCCATCTTGTGTCCACCTGTGTATTGAAAACTTCAAGCTTTACAAGCAATGTATGTACCTTTACTTCGAGTTAGACTCCTTTTGCCTTTCTTGATGTCGAGTAGACTTCTCCTCAGGCTTTTGACTCCAAGCTTTCACTTCTTAGTTCTTCAAATGTTGAACTTCTTGAATCTGCAGCAGTCGGGACCTTCCTTTCCTTGATTTTGATGTCTCCTGCTCTGATACCACTGATGGAGAGTGTTAATCTCCAAAAGAACAACCTACTCTTGAATTTAGAACACCTCTATATCAAGAGTAAGTCAAAACCTTTACTAAATTATAGATCCAAACTCCAAATTATCAAATCTGAGAAAATATGTGAAGAAGGTGAAACACAGAAAAGTCTGCTGCAGAATTTCTTTACATTGACTTATCAAATGAGTAAAGTTTTTGATGAAACTTTGTACTTATCTTCTCCTAGAGATTGCGCATCACCTCCAAGTTGAATCACTTGAAAAGCTTTAGTATAACTTGAGAAATTGTCTTCACAAGTTACTTATGTCTGAATCTGCACTTCTGAGAAGTCGATTTAGACACCCCTAACTTCTTAACTTTAGTTCTCACAATATCTAACCCGTTTTGCCAAATGCTTTTAGCCACGAGTAGATCACCTTCCAACTTAAAGATTAAGTGCTTGCTTGCACAAAACTTTAAACTATGGAGTGAGCACTGATCAAAAGATTAAACACGAAATTTGTGCCTGTTTCAGAGAACTGTAGACACTCAACACATATGAATGTTCCTACTCACAATTCTCCTAGCCTGTTTACAATTAGACTCTGAAATTCAGGTCACAGGCTCATTAACTAACAACTTAGATATCCTCAAAAGGATTTCACAATTGATCAAACACAGAAGGAGCAAACACGAAAAGATCGGGCGCAAAATTTCTTCATTAACTCAGAAATTTACAACTGAGTGATGAGAGCTAACTCAACTAACTTTTCTCTATCTCTTGACTCCTAACTTCCTCAATCTTGACTTCTACAAATGCTCTCATACATACCCCGACTTTTCTCAAAGTATTTATAGATAATTTATACAAGTTTTTTACTCAAACAAAGATCTGAGTCACCTATGACTATACTAATGTACATATGTGTACACTTCTCTTATCCTCTGAATATGTCTTTCTTCCAAGCTTCAATGGTTGATCCTTCCTTCACTCTTTAACCTTCCAAGTCTTCAATTGGTGATTGGTCTGCACCAACATGTAGGAGTAAGACATCTTCGATGAATGCATTCAAAGGGATCGAGGTAGAGATCGGTTCGAGAAGAAGGAACTTGTGAATGGATAACATCGTAATAACTATCAGAGTGGTCATGGAAGAAGAAGTATCATCAACAATCAACTCATACTCATCAATGTAAAATACAATGTTTCCATCCATGGGCTTGTGATAGATATAAAGTATCGCATAAGAGATCTCATAAAATGACTCCTAAAAGATACAATTTAAAAGATCCTAGACATAGGTAAGGATTGTGAATGATAGAAACTTAGCTACAACTGGATATCCAGTTAAAATTCACTCAGACTTCTCTGTTACACACAAAAAAGAATCTTTGCTTTACTTCACTTTATTTCTTCAGTCATTGAAAATTCATTTGGAAAAAATCAATTAGTATCATGGGGAAATCTTTCATAAAAAAAGGTATGTCTTTTAGTTTTGATTATTTCTACTTTGATTTCTTATTTTATTTTGATTTTCTTTACATTTTATCTTTTAATATGCTACTTTGACAACAAGCTCTCTTTCTCTCTCTCTATGACTTAGAATCCCACTCCTTATCCATTTCTATGTGATCGTCTACCTGTGCCCATTGATTTCTCTTTGTTTCTCTCATTTAGGGTATTTAAGGTTTCCAATTAGAGTACATCTACACATGGTGCTTTATGGTTTTCATTTGAACATACATATGACGATTTTGATGGGTCAAGTTTACCAATCAATTAGGGTTCCAAGGGGTAAAGATTTCTATGTTTGTTAATTAATATAGGGCTACACATAAGGGTTAATCTAGGGTTTTTCTTTAGGGTTGACAGAATTCTTGAAGGTTAAAAAGTAAATGGTATTTTTACAAGTTATGATAAAGGTTCCTAGAGTTTAAAGAAAAACTAGGGTTTCTAATGTCCAATCATAGCTTACACAATTATACAATTGAAATCTCCCATTACACACTTATTTAAGTCACTCAAGTAATTGAATAAATATACAACTCATTCTCTTCCTATAGATATCATCAAATCATAGTTAGTAGAGAGTAAAGTAATCCAAAGAAATAAATTTTGAAAACTTTTGGTACACTATCTGTAAGGGATTTCATGCCAACAATGCCAGAAGTAGCAGAAGAATCCTCAAGAGTGTTAAGGAAAGGTTTTTTTTTTTACTATTCCCTTTCAAACTTTTGATCCTCCCGATTGTTAGTTCAATTTCCCTCGTTATTACTTCTTGATTTGCATCCACTAGTGTTTGCTTCATTTACTTTGGCTTGTGTCTTTTTTTCTTTGTGTCTTCTGTTGGAGATAGACATCTGCGGAAGCACGCAAACAGCACAAGGAAGAAGAAGAAGCTTGGAGCACAAACACACAATACTTAATGTATTACTAGAGAATGTACAAAGATAAGTAGCCCATTAGGGCAATAGGCGTATATACAAGCCGGGGGAAAAAAACCTCCTAAAGAGGGAAAAAAGTGCCCCGGCGGTCCTAGAGTGTTCACACACATCACTACCTAAATATATCAACAAATCCCCCTTGGGAGTGATGCGGTGAACAAGGAGCTGGCACTCATGTATAAGGAAGTGCCAAGCTATGTGGAAATCACTCCACAAAATGAAGTAAGCCCAAAGATTTGCGGAAAGCTTCAAACTTCTCCCTAGGCAGAGCCTTCGTGAAAAGGTCTGCAATGTTCTCCTGCATGGGCACATATGCCAAGCTGATCTCCCCAGCAGAGAACCTCTCCCTGACATAGTGATCATGCACCTCAATGTGCTTAGTGGGAGCATGGAACACAAGGTTCCTCGCAACTGCCAATGCGCTCTGACTGTCAGTGAAGATGGTGGTGGCAGAAGACTGGCCAACACCCAAATCAGCCATAAGGCGTTTGAGCCACACACACTCAACAATCACTGTGAAAGCTGCCCTATACTCAACCTCACAACTGGAAGTGGCCACAGTAGGCTGCTTCTTGCTCAACCAAGATATACATGAGCTACCAAGCATGAAGCAAAAACCACTGGTGGACACACGAGTGTCATAGCAACCAGCCCAATCTGAGTCAGAAAAAGCATGCAAATCTAGCGGTAGTAATCCCCCCTTGGGATAAAACAACCCAAGTAGCCGAGTACCACTCAAGTAGCGAAAGATGCGCTTAATCGCTTTCCAATGTGTGACTCCTGGGCAATGCATAAACCTGCTCATCTGTGAGACAACAAACTGAATATCTCGCCGAGTAATGCATAAGTAAATCAAGCATCCAACAGCTTGTTGATAGAGAACAGCATCAAATGCATCTCCAGCATCATGAAGACTCAATCGTAAACCTGTCTCCATAGGAGTGGCAATAGGCTTACAATCTTCAAGGCCAAAACGTTGCAATAATGTGTCAATATATTTTGTTTGACACAAAGCCATTCCACCATCAACGTGCATAAACTAAATGCCCAAATAGTGATGCAAATGCCCCAAATCAGACATCTCAAATGAGGCATGCAAATCAGCCTTAAAATCAGCAATATGTGTCTCAATAGGACCAGTGAGCAGCATGTCATCAACATAGACAACAATGATCAGAAGCACATCATTAGCACGTTTAACATATAAGGTGCTTTCAGTTGGACTGTTCTCAAAAGCATGTGCAATCAGATAGGCATGTATCTTCTCATACCAAGCACGTGGTGCTTGCTTTAAACCATATAATGCCTTCTTTAACCTGCAAACCTGGTTTTCATGCCCTTTCTGCACAAAGCCACGGGGCTGAAAAACATACACTTCTTCATGCAAGTCACCATTCAGAAATGTTGTTTTAATGTCCAACTGATGTACATTCCAACCATGATGGGCCGCAAGTGCACAAATGCTCCGAACAGTAGTCATACGGCATGTAGGTGCAAAGGTCTCATCAAAATCAATGCCTCTTTCCTGTGCATAACCCTTTGCAACAAGCCTAGCCTTATACCTGTCAACTGTACCATCAGGTTTACGCTTCAGCTTGTATACCCACTTAGTGCCAATGGCCTTCTTGCCAGGAGGCAAGTCACATAAAGACCATGTACCATTCTGCATTATAGCATCATATTCAGATTGCATAGCAACCATCCAATTTTTTGAATTTTGTGCTTCATCAAAAGAAACAGGCTCATTCTCATCACAGAGACTAGATGCAGCCATAGCATAGCAATCTGATGCAAAGGAGGCACTATGAGAGCCTGAACGAGTACGATATGACAAAGGTGCATCTAATTTGCTGTTACGCAAAGTCTGCACCAGCCATTTTGGCATAGTTTTTGCCTGCTCAATATCAGCTCTCTCATCAACAAGTGCATCATGTAAATCTGCATCAGAAATGGAATGATCTGCATCATCATATGAAACCTGCAAAGGTTGAGAAGTTGCCTCATTAGGACCAGCACTAGCCTGTCCACCTGTAAAAAGAGGCATCAAAGTATCATACATGTCTTTGGAGCTAACAGATGTCTCCTTAGTACATGAAAGCAATGGCTGAATAGCATCTTCCACAAAGACAACATCACGGCTAAGCAGAATGCGTTTAGTCTGTGGATGATACAGACGATAGCCTTTAGTTTTAGAACTGTACCCAACAAAAATACATTCTACTGCCTTATCATCCAATTTTCTACGATGTTGTTCAGGGACTAATGCATATGCCAAACAACCAAAAACACGCAGATGAGCAACAGATGGCTTGCGGTCATGCCAAGCCTCATATGGAGTGATAGAGTGCAACGCTTTAGTGGGACACCTGCTCAGTACATATGCTGCACACATGACAGCCTCAAGCTAGAAACTATGTGGTAAAGCCTGACTTTTGACCATGCACCTCGCCATCTCCATGAGTGACCTATTCTTTCGTTCAGCAACTCCATTCTGTTGAGGTGTATACGGCACTGTACACTAGTGTTTTATCCCACGTTCAGCCAGAAATGCATTAAAATTTGAAGACATATATTCCCCCCTCGATCAGAACGCAGGGTGCCCATTTTACATGCTGACAGATTTTCAGCCAAAACCAAAAACTGTTTGATGCACATGAACACTTCGGACTTTGCTTTGAGTGGATATACCCATGCATGCCTGGAAAATCATCAATGAAAGTCACGAAGTAAAGGTAATTTCCAAAAGAGGATGTCTGCATAGGACCACAGACATCACTATGTACAAGCTGCAATTTCTGCGTAGCCCGAACTGAACCATCTTTTGGAAAGGAAGAACGCTGCATTTTGCCCAAAATACAGCCTTCACAAACATGTTTTCCAGGTGCCTCAAGTTTGGGCAAAGAGGACACCATTTCAGATTTCTGTAGGCGTAACAAACTAGCAAAATTCAGATGACCAAAGCATGCACGCCAAAGCTTTGCATCTGACATAGCCTGAGAATCATGAACTGCACATGCCAAATCATTCACAGATCTTTCATAGTCTATGAGTTTATACAGCCCACGACATAAAATGCCAGAAGCAATAATCACATCGCCATTTGAGAGATCATGGACTCTACACCTGTCATCAACGAATTTCACAACCAAGCCAATCTTGGCTAATGCAGAAACTGATAACAGGTTCTTTTTTATCCCTGGCACAAATAAAGCATCTAACAAAGTGAAAGAACTACCATCAGCAGTAGTCAGAATGATCTTACCAACTCCCATAACAGGATAAGAGGAGTTATTGGCGCATGTGACAGTATTCCCTGTAGGGGCAGGCTCGAGTGAAGAGAAGAAACTGCGCTGCGAGGTAATATGTTTGGTCGCTCCACTGTCAAAGTACCAATCATCTGAGTCTATTGCAGACATGCACTGATCATGAGAAGATGGGTCAAAACTGCAAACAGTAGTAAACGCCCATTCTTCTTCCTGCACAAGATTTGCAGACTCTGTTTTTGGTGTAGAGGCCTCTGCAACAACCATTCCAGCCTCTTTCTTCTTTGCCTCTTTAACAACCAGTTTTGGACAGTTCTTTATAATATGATCATTTCCTTTACAGTACTTGCAAAACAATTTCTGCTTTTCTGATTTCTTCTCATCTTTATCCTGGTTCTTCGATTGTGCAGCATTTGCAGATTTCTGCTTACTAGTAGAAGAGCTCCATTTTCCTTTGCCCTTCTGACTAGCCAGGAAAGCTTGATCTGCAACACGCATAATGGACCTGTTCTGCCTGGACTGATCTTCCTGCAACAGAACAGAGACTAATTCCTCAAATGACAAGGCATTTGGATTGCCTTTCATCATCACCCGAAGAGTAGAGGCAAAACTCTGATATGAATCAGGAAGACCATTCAGAACGGTCTGCACAAGTGAGCTATCTGGTATAACCTCATCAGTAGAAATCAATTGTTCCTTTAGGTCTTTGATCTTTGTAAGAAAACTGTCCATAGAATCACCTTCATTCATGTGCTCACTCTCCAACTGTATTCGGAGGTACGAGCCTCATTCCTAGCCTGGTACAAAGTGGTAAGTGTATCCCAAGCATCCTTTGCTGTTCTGCAAGAGCGAATGTGAGGAATAATGGCACGTTTGACAGACAAAGCTATCAATGCATGTGCCTGGGCATCTCTGCCATCCCAACGAATTTGCTCTATAGTAGGTGCAATAGAAACAGCAGCACGAAGAGGAATCTGCGGAATATCATCTTCGACACCATCTTCATCAGCTCCAACACGTGTATTTGTAGTACCTGTCGTTACAAGTGTAACAAGACGTCTTTCAACACCCTGCACAATGTTCCACAATCCTTTTGCAACCAGTACATGTCGCATCATATAAGCCCATAATGGGTAGTTGGTACCATCCAACTTATCCTCAACAACCAACATACGGAATACATCACTGCTTTCAGCCATGGCCGGTGACTAGAATACCTTGATGCAGAAAATTGATTGTATCTCAAAAAGTTGAACGGAATTGCCCAGACGAGTTCTGCTAGACCTGTAGCAGACTTTGAGACGCTTAAACTGGCGAACAGAATCTGGTATATACCTTTGGCACAAAAGGACGAAATAGCATGCACAAGCGCTGCGATAGTGCGTTCGGAGGCCGAAACGAGCTCAGATCGCGATTTCGGCACCACATAGCGAAGCTGTTTTGATCTCGGAAACACCCTGAGTATGCTCACCAAATTTCGTGCGAATCTGAGACTGCAAACGGAGGAGTGTCGATGGCGCCCTAGAAGAAGCGACGACCTGCTCTGATACCAATTGTTGGAGATAGACGTCTGCGGAAGCACGCGAACAGCACAAGGAAGAAGAAGAAGCTTGGAGCACAAACACACAATACTTAATGTATTACTAGAGAATGTACAAAGATAAGTAGCCCATTAGGGCAATAGGCGTATATACAAGCCGGGGGAAAAAAACCTCCTAAAGAGGGAAAAAAGTGCCCCGGCGGTCCTAGAGTGTTCACACACATCACTACCTAAATATATCAACATCTTCCTTTAGCCCGATGTGTGCCCCTATGGGGCTTTGGGTAGAGAGTGTGATTATTCATTAATCTCAATGGTTGTTACCTTTTTTTGTGCTCTTCTTCTTCTTTTTCTCTTACTTGATTCTCCCTCCTCTTGAACTCTGTTGTCCTTAACAAGCTTCTACTAGTGATGTGAGTAGGTTTGATATATGTGTTGTTCTTTTGCATTGAGAATATTTGCCTCTTCTGATCATAAAGCATTGCCATTGTTCTAACTTTACACCATGATTTGGAACTTGTATGTTGTCAGTGTAGAAGTGCAACTCATATGCTACTAATTTGGCATTAAAACTCGAAGACATCTTCAAAAAAATCTTGGAGTCCATCTCAAAAAACCTTGTGAAAATTGCTTCCTCAAAGATCTAGAGATACGGACTTGACAAAAACATTATTCTCGAATAGTATGTTGGAGATAGACATCTGCGGAAGCACGCGAATAGCACAAGGAAGTAGAAGAAGCTTGGAGCACGAACACACAATACTGAATGTATTACTAGAGAATGTACAAAGATAAGTACCCATTAGGGCAATAGGCGTATATTCAAGCCGGGGGAAAAAAACCTCCTAAAGAGGGAAAAAAGTGCCCTGGCAGTCCTAGAGTGTTTACACACATCACTACCTAAATATATCAACAAATCCCCTGGGAGTGATGCGGTGAACAAGGAGCTGGCACTCATGTATAAGGAAGTGCCAAGCTATGTGGAAATCACTCCACAAAAGGAAGTAAGCCCAAAGCTTTGCGAAAAGCTTCAAACTTCTCCCTAGGCAGAGCCTTCGTGAAAAGGTCTGCAATGTTCTCCTGCGTGGGCACATATGCCAAGCTGATCTCCCCAGCAGAGAACCTCTCCCTGACATAGTGATAATGCACCTCAATGTGCTTAGTGCGAGCATGGAACACAGGGTTCCTCGCAACTGCCAATGCGCTCTGACTGTCAGTGAAGATGGTGGTTGCAGAAGACTGGCCAACACCCAAATCAGCCATAAGGCGTCTGAGCCACACACACTCAACAGTCGCTGTGAAAGCTGCCCTATACTCAGCCTCACAACTGGAAGTGGCCACAGTAGGCTGCTTCTTGCTCAACCAAGATATACATGAGCTACCAAGCATGAAGCAAAAACCACTGGTGGACACACGAGTGTCATAGCAACCAGCCCAATCTGAGTCAGAAAAAGCATGCAAATCTGGCGGTAGTGATCTCCCCTTGGGATAAAACAACCCAAGTAGCCGAGTACCACTCAAGTAGCGAAAGATGCGCTTAACCACTTTCCAATGCGTGACTCCTGGGCAATGCATAAACCTGCTCATCTGTGAGACAGCAAACTGAATATCTGGCCAAGTAATGCATAAGTAAATCAAGCATCCAACAGCCTGTTGATAGAGAACAGCATCAAATGCATCTCCAGCATCATGAAGACTCAATCGTAAACCTGTCTCCATAGGAGTGGCAATAGGCTTACAGTCTTCAAGGCCAAAACGCTACAATAATGTGTCAATATATTTCGTTTGACACAAAGCCATTCCACCATCAACGTGCATAAACTGAATGCCCAAATAGTGATGCAAATGCCCCAAATCAGACATCTCAAATGAGGCATGCAAATCAGCCTTAAAATCAGCAATATGTGTCTCAATAGGACCAGTGAGCAGCATGTCATCAACATAGACAACAATGATCAGAAGCATATCATTAGCACGCTTAACATATAAGGTGCTTTTTGTTGGACTGTTCTCAAAACCATGTGCAATCAGATAGGCATGTATCTTCTCATACCAAGCACGTGGTGCTTGCTTTAAACCATATAACACCTTCTTTAATCTGCACACCTGGTTTTCATGCCCTTTCTGCACAAAGCCACGGGGCTGAAAAACATACACTTCTTCATGCAAGTCACCATTCAGAAATGCTGTTTTAATGTCCAACTCATGTACATTCCAACCATGATGGGCTGCAAGTGCACAAATGCTACGAACAGTAGTCATACGGCATGTAGGTGCAAAGGTCTCATCAAAATCAATGCCTCTTTCCTGCGCATAACCCTTTGCAACAAGCCTAGCCTTATACCTGTCAACGGTACCATCAGGTTTACGCTTCAGCTTGTATACCCACTTAGTGCCAATGGCCTTCTTGCCAGGAGGCAAGTCACATAAGGACCATGTACCATTCTTCATTATAGCATCATATTCAGATTGCATAGCAGCCATCCAATTTTCTGAATTTTGTGCTTCATCAAAAGAAACAGGCTCATTCTCATCACAGAGACTAGATGCAGCCATAGCATAGCAATCTGATGCAAAGGAGGCACTATGAGAGCCTGAACGAGTACGATATGACAAAGGTGCATCTAATTTGCTGTCACGCAAAGTCTGCACCAGCCATTTTGGCATAGTTTTTGCCTGCTCAATATCAGCTCTCTCATCAGCAAGTGCATCATGTAAATCTGCATCAGAAATGGAATGATCTGCATCATCATATGAAACTTGCAAAGGCTGAGAAGTTGCCTCATTAGGATCAACACTAGCCTGTCCACCTGTAAAAAGAGGAATCAAAGTATCATACATGTCTTTGGAGCTAACAAATGTCTCCTTAGTACATGAAAGCAATGGCTGAATAGCATCTTCCACAAAGACAACATCACGGCTAACCAGAATGCGTTTAGTCTGTGGATGATACAGACGATAGCCTTTACTTTCAGAACTGTCCCCAACAAAAATACATTTTACTGCCTTATCATCCAATTTTCTACGATGTTGTTCAGGCACTAATGCATATGCCAAACAACCAAAAACACGCAGATGAGCAACAGATGGCTTCCGGTCATGCCAAGCCTCATATGGAGTGATAGACTGCAATGCTTTAGTGGGACACGTGTTCAGTACATATGCTGCACACATGACAGCCTCAAGCCAGAAACTATGTGGTAAAGCCTGACTTTTGACCATGCACCTCGCCATCTCCATGAGTGACCTGTTCTTTCGTTGAGCAACTCCATTCTGTTGAGGTGTATACGGTACTGTACACTAGTGTTTTATCCCACGTTCAGCCAGAAATGCATTAAAATCTGAAGACATATATTCCCCCCCTCGATCAGAACGGAGGGTGCCCATTTTACATGCTGACAGATTTTCAGCTAAAACCAAAAACTGTTTGAAGCACATGAACACTTCGGACTTTGCTTTGAGTGGATATACCCATGCATGCCTGGAAAAATCATCAATGAAAGTCACGAAGTAAAGGTAATTTCCAAAAGAGGGTGTCTGCATAGGACCACAGACATCACTATGTACAAGCTGCAATTTCTGCGTAGCCCGAACTGAACCATCTTTTGGAAAGGAAGAACGCTGCATTTTGCCCAAAATACAGCCTTCACAAACATGTTTTCCAGGTGCCTCAAGTTTGGGCAAAGAGGACACCATTTCAGATTTCTGCAGGTGTAACAAACTAGCAAAATTCAGATGACCAAAGCGTGCATGCCAAAGCTTTGCATCTGACATAGTCTGAGAATCATGAACTGCACATGCCGAATCATTCACAGATCTTTCATAGTCTATGAGCTTATACAGCCCACGACATAAGATGCCAGAAGCAATAATCACATCGCCATTCGAGAGATCATGGACTGTACACCTGTCATCAACAAATTTCACAACCAAGCCAATCTTGGCTAATGCAGAAACTGATAACAAATTCTTTTTGATCCCTGGCACAAATAAAGCATCTGATAAAGTGAAAGAACTACCATCAGCAGTAGTCAGAATGATCTTACCAACTCCCATAACAGGATAAGAGGAGTTATTGGCGCATGTGACAGTATTCCCTGTAGGGGCACGCTCGAGTGAAGAGAAGAAACTGCGCTGTGAGGTAATATGTTTGGTCGCCCCACTGTCAAAGTACCAAACATCTGAGTCTACTACAGACATGCATTGATCATGAGAAGATGGGTCAAAACTGCAGACAGTAGTAAACGCCCATTCTTCTTCCTGCACAAGATTTGCAGACTCTGTTTTTGGTGTAGAGGCCTCTGCAACAACCATTCCAGCCTCTTTCTTCTTTGCCTCTTTAGCAGCCAGTTTTGGACAGTTCTTTATAATATGATCATTTCCTTTACAGTACTTGCAGAACAATTTCTGCTTTTCTGATTTCTTTTCATCTTTATCCTGGTTCTTCGATTGTGCAGCATTTGCAGATTTTTGCTTACTAGTAGAAGAGCTCCATTTTCCTTTGCCCTTTTGACTAGCCAGGAAAGCTTGATCTGCAACACGCATAATGGACATGTTCTGCCTGGACTGATCTTCCTGCAACAGAACAGAGACTAATTCTTCAAATGACAAGGCATTCGGATTGCCTTTCATCATCAACCGAAGAGTAGAGGCAAAACTCTGATATGAATCAGGAAGACCATTCAGAACGGTCTGCACAAGTGAGCTATCCGGTATAACCTCATCAGCAGAAATCAATTGTTCCTTCAGGTCTTTGATCTTTGTAAGAAAACTGTCCATAGAATCACCTTCGTTCATGTGCTCACTCTCCAACTATTTTCGGAGGTAAGCAACACGAGCCTCATTCCTAGCCTGGTACAAAGTGGTAAGTGTATCCCAAGCATCCTTTGCTGTTCTGCAAGAGCGAATGTGAGGAATAATGGCACGTTTGACAGACAAAGCTATCAATGCATGTGCCTGGGCATCTCTGCCATCCCAACGAATCTGCTCTGCAGTAGGTGCAACAGAAACAACAGCACGAACAGGAATCTGCAGAATATCATCTTCGACACCATCTTCATCAGCTCTAGTACCTCCAGCACCTGTATTTGTAGTACCTGTAGTCGCAGGTGTAAGAGGACGTCTTTTAACACCCTGCACAATGTTCCACAGTCCTTTTGCAACCAGTACATGTCGCATCATATAAGCCCATAATGGGTAGTTGGTACCATCCAACTTATCCTCAACAGCCAACATACGGAATACATCACTGCTTTCAGCCATGGCCGGTGACTAAAATACCTTGATGCAGAAAATTGACTGTATCTCAAAAAGTTGAATGGAACTGCCCAGACGAGTTCTGCTAGACCTGTAGCAAACTTCGAGACGCTTAAACTGGCGAACAGAAACTGGTATATACCTTTGGCACAAAAGGACGAAATAGCCTGCACAAGCGCTGCGATAGTGTGTTCGGAGGCCGAAACGAGCTCAGATTGCGATTTTGGCACCACAGAGCAAAGCAATTTTGATCTCGGAAACACCCTGAGTATGCTCACCAAATTTCGTGCGAATCTGAGACTGCAAACGGAGGAGTGTCGACGGCGCCCTAGAAGAAGCGACGACCTTCTCTGATACCAATTGTTGGAGATAGACGTCTGCGGAAGCACGCGAACAGCACAAGGAAGTAGAAGAAGCTTGGAGCACAAACACACAATACTGAATGTATTACTAGAGAATGTACAAAGATAAGTAGCCCATTAGGGCCATAAGCGTATATTCAAGCCGGGGGAAAAAAACCTCCTAAAGAGGGAAAAAAGTGCCCCGGCAGTCCTAGAGTGTTTACACACATCACTACCTAAATATATCAACATAGTAAGCCATTATTGTAGCTCTACTAGGTATTACCAACAAGTCAAACAAAGATAGGACTATCCCTTGATTGATTCCTATGAAATCTAGAAAGGTATATTCTACGAACTTAAAAACCCTCAAAACTATAAGAGTTTTGTTGAGGATATTATTATTCAATTTGATTGTTAGATCTAGAATGTGAGCATGCTTTGATAGCCAGAATTCAAGTCTTCATATCATGTAATCTTTGTTTGGTAAGTAGTTATGAAGCAGGCTCGATACTAACAAAAAATTGATCCACTACTTGTTGATGTTTCAGTTCTTCTATTCTTCCCAAAACAGTGGCCATTGATGTCTTCAAGGAACTAAACAAAAAGAATGAATTACAGGTATTAAGTAGGGTGCCTCTAGCCAATGTACAGGTATGGTCGGGTTCTTTTCCATAAATCTTTTCCTCTAGACAAGATCAGCACCATTAAAATACTCTTGTGTATAATTAAATGTAGTATTCTTGAAGTTAAACTCATTGTTCAGATCCTCCTAGGTTGTTCTTTTGATATACCTACCAATCTGTTCTTTCATTAAACATCTTATGGAATATTGAACAAATTAATTATTTTTTCTACATCTTTGCTTTTGATTTTTTGCTTTTTTCATAAGGCATTAATAGATAATCAATCTCTTCCATCCTTTGCTAATGAATAGGATAATAAACAATGGGGGGAGAAAGAGGATGTACCTTAGTATCTGTGGTAGCCATATCAGGGTTTGGCATTACTAGTGCCCCCATGTTTCTTGTTTGTGTCTTCTTATTTTGTAGCTCTACAATCTATTATTGCAGTTAAGCTATGATTTGATCTCTTTCTTGCACTTGGATCTTTATTTCAGTTAGTTCTTTCTCTACCTTCATTTTTCTTTCATATATATCCTTAACTTGTTTGGAATCTTGACTACAATGCTCTAGGTTAATAGAAGCATCCTAATTCTTCTTCATTTATCTTTTCTCTACTGAGTAGTTTCCTTCTGATTTGACTCGTTGCTCTTTCCCAGCATCTAATTGTGCCAAATACTCATCCAATTGCTTCTTTAATATTTGAATTTTTTCATTTTCATGTACCATACGTTCCACTGGTTGATTCAATAGTAGTGAGGTCATAAGTTCTTTATTTCTATTCTTGAGTGAATCTGCTTTTGATGGAGAGTGTTAATCTCCAAAAGAACAAGCTATCCTTGATGTTAGACCACCTCTATATCAAGAATAACTTTAAACTCCAACCAATTTTGGAAGACAAGCACCAAATTATCAAGAAATTAGCTAACTGTGAAGAAAGTCATTTCTTAGAAAAGTCTGCTGCACCTTAATCACTCATTGACTAATCATTCGTGTAAAGTTTTTTATAAAACTTTGTAGAATGTTTTGGCTAGAGATTGTGCACCTTCTCCAAGTTAAAACACTTAAAAAGCTTGAGTAGATTATGATTAATGATTCAAACAATCTACCTATGTCTGAAACTATCTCTCTGTATAGTCGACTTTGACACCTATAACTTCTAAGACATGGTTCTCCAAAACTAGAACCCGTTTAAGCAAATGCTTTTAGCCATAGATGGCTTACCTCTCAACTTAGATTTTGGGTCCTGATTCATGCAAAACTTTAATCTGTGCAATGAGAAATGATCAAATCATTGACCATAAAAAATGCACCTATTTCAGAAAACTATGAACACTCTTTTACATATGAATGTTCCTACTCATAATACTCACAGCCTGTTTACAATTAGGCTCTCAAACTTTAACCATAGACTCATTAACTATGGACTTAGACATCTACAAAAGGATTCTTGAAATGATTAAGCACAGAAGGAGAATGCACAGAAATATCGGGACCAACTTCTCTTCATTTCTGACAAAAATTACATCTGAGTGATGAGAGAGTCTTGACTCACTTCTAAGATGTCTAATGACTCTTAAAACTCCTGATTACTCTATTCTCATGCTCTCTCATACTTGTCTCGACATTTTCCAAGTATATATATAGATAAAAATTAAAAACAAGCTTATGACTACTCAAAGATATAAGTGAACTATCTCTGACATAATGTACATATGTGTACACATCTTCCAAATTCTGAATGTATCCTTCTTTCATGCTTCAAAACTTGTTCTCTTCTCAAATCCTTGACTTCATTTCCATGTCAAAACATCAATTGGTGATTGTCCTGCACCAACAGCTCCCCCTCAATCATCAATTGAGGTTTTCTCTATCTTCTTTATGCCTGCCATGTCTTTGAATTTCTGTAGCTTTGGTCTATCCAAGCTTTTGGTAAGCATATCAGCTATCTGATCTTTTGTTGAAGTATGTATGACTTCAATCTATTTATCCATCACCTTCTCTCTCAGAAAGTGATACTCAATCTCAATGTGTTTAGTCCTTGCATGAAACACAGGATTAGCAGCTAAATACAATGAACTCATGTTATCTCCATAAATGATAGGTGTACTCTGTATGGTGTCAAAACTCTTTATGAGAGTCTTAAGCCATATCACTTCCTTTGCAGCTTCAACCATACCTTTGTACTCAGCTTCTATAGATGATAAAGCAATTGTGTGTTGCTTCTTTGAACACCAAGAGATTAACTTATCTCCCACATAACACAAGTATACATATGTTGATCTCCTATCATCAGGATTACCTGCCCAATCTGCATCACTATATATTTTGATGTTTGTATCTGATGTAAAACCATAATACAAACCCTCTTTGAGTGTACCCTTAATGTACCTCAACACTCTTTGTCCTGCAATCCAATGTTCTTTCCTAGGACAATGCATGAACTGAGACAAAACTCCAACTGCATATGATAAATCAGGCCTAGTTAATGTAGCATAGATAAGACTACCAACCAAACTCTGATATAGCTTCATATCCTTGAATTCTTCTCCACCATATCTGCTAAATTTGTGATTCACCTCCATTGGAGTAGGTGCTACCTTGCAATCATTCATTTTAAACTTGATTAACAAGTTTCTCAAATACCTTTCTTGAGTCACATACACTCCATGTTGAGTGTATGAAATCTCCATGCCCAAGAAATATGACAAGTCTCCCAAATCACTGATTTTGAACTCTTTCTCCATTTGCTTCCTTAGGCTTTGAATGCCTTTCTCATCTGTACTTGTAAGAATTATATCATCAACATATATGCACATGTAAATAAACCCATCATCACTTGCTTTAACAAGCAAGCTACTATCTGCCTTAGATACTTGAAATCCAAGTTCTTTCAAGAACTTCACAAGTCTATAATTCCATGCCCTTGGGGCCTGCTTTAACCCATACAAAGCTCTCTTGAGCTTACATACATGATCTGGATACCTTCTATCTCTGAATCCTTGCAGTTGCTCCATGAAAACATCATCTGAAATGTAACCATTTAAAAAAGCATTCTTCACATCTAATTGACATAATTTCCAACCTTTACATGCAGCAATAGCTATGAGTGTCCTGATGGTTGTCATCTTTGCCACATGACTATAGGTCTCGTCATAATCAATACCATATGTTTGAGCAAACCCTTTCACAACAAGTCTAGCTTTATACCTAGACACACTTCCATCTGCAAACCTCTTAGTCTGTAGACCCATTTGCATCCATTGATCTTCTGACTATTTGGTTTAGGAACCAAATCCCATGTCTGATTCTCCATTAATGCATCATATTCTTCCTGCATAGCTTTCTCCCAATTTTCCTTACCTTTTTCCTCTTCATATGTGGAAGGGTATTCATCTGCCTTTATCATGTAAGCATAATCTTTGGTAGCCAAAAAAGAAGTGTCATAGCTATACCTTGTAGGTTGCCACTTGTGTCTTGATGACCTTCTGAGTTCTCCACTCCTTGAGGTTTCTGGTTCTTCACACTCATGATCAAATCTTGGCATTTCTTCAACTTCAACCTGCACTTCATTATTCTCCTCTTCATCAAATATCTGAACCTTTGATTTACCTTTCTTTTGACTCACAACTTCTTCATCACCTGTATTAATATTGATTGTACCTGCATACCAAGTACCTTGCTCATCAAATGTAACATCCTTGGACACAATGAATTTCTTTGTGGATGGACTCCACAATCTATAACCCATCTGCTTGTCATCATAACCAATGAATACATACTTTTCAGCTTTAGGTTCTAACTTGTGTCTTAATTGTGATGGCACATATGCATATGCCAAACATCCAAATACTTTGCAATGATCCAAGGTAGGTCTCTTACCCCACCATGCCTCATATGGTGTCATACCCTGCAAAGCTTTACATGGTAGCCTATTGACCAAATAAGTAGCTGTATTTATAGCCTCAGCCCACAAATAATTTGGGCAATTCTTCTCCTTCATCATTGACCTTGCAAACTCAACAAGAGTTCTATTTCTTCTCTCTGCTACACCATTTTGTTGAGGAGAGTACCTGCAAGTGATTTCCCTTTTTATACCTACATTCCACAAGTAATCACTAAACTCATTAGAGAAATACTCTCCCCCTCCATCTGACCTTAGTCTCTTCAATTATGACCTGTAATTCTTTCTGCATACACATGATAATGTTTGAATGTATTGAATACTTCTGACTTATCTTTGATCACATAAATAGTGATCCATCTGGTAGCATCATCAACATAAATCACATAGTACCTTGAACCATTGATACTGAAATCCTTTGATGGTCCCCACACATCTGTGTGTACCAACTCAAGCTTCTCTGAATACATGAAACCACGCTTGGAGTAAGATTGCTTATGAGCCTTACCTAATTGACATGCCTCACATCTATATGTCATATGTTGACCTGCAACATTAGGCAATCCAAGCACTGAACCATTGTTAATCATATCTTTGATACCTCTTTCATTGAAGTGTCCAAGCCTCTTGTGCCAAAGATCTAACTCAGAGATCTTATGTCCTCCATAAGTGAACAAGGCATGACCAACATTACCTTGAATCTTCAATGTGAACAACCTTCCTTCTTTCTTCCCTGAAACAATTTGTTTATACCCATTGCTAGGGTCTTCCACAAACACTCCTTCATTAGCGAATCTAACTTCATAACCTTTTTCAACAATTTGTCCTACACTTATTAGATTCTTAGGAATTGTAGGAACATACAAGACCTTACTCAAGAGAGTACTTCCATCCTTGGCCTTCACTGATCCAATTGACGTCACATTATGCTTTGTATTGTCACGTGTTTGAACAACATGATTAGATACCTTATTTTCCAAATCAGTCATCAATGCTATGTTACCACTCAGGTGATTGGTACATCCTGAGTCAATGTAGAAGACTCTTTGGTCTTCACTTTGCCTTTCACAAGTTGCATTCATTATCAATGTTGAATCCTCCTTCTGATCTGAAGCATAATTGTAGTAGGTATTATTGTATTGTTGACTTTGGAATCATCTACCTGCATTTCTTCCAAAGTAACCCCTACTACCTCTTCCTCTGAAGTTACCTCTTTGATTTCTGCCGCCTCTTCCTCTTGAATTAAAGTTCTGATTATATCCACCATTACTCTGAGTATTATGCCAACAATCATTAGCTAAGTGATTTTTCTTACCACAAATCCAGCAAGATTTGACTCCATCTTTATTATTCCTGCCTCTTCCTCTACCTTTGCAACCTCCTCTTCCTCTTAGGAAGTTGGCTTGACTAGTTGTGCCTTCATCTTCATTTGCTTGTTGTTTTCCTTTGCTATTTTTCTTCTTATCCTTTGAGCACATTGCATGACCTTTACTCTTGTCACCTTCACCTTTGACATCCTGCTCAAAGGTTAGCATATGTCCTAGCAACTGATTTAATTCAGGAGTAAAATGATCAAGTGGTAATTCAGTAGATAGAATGAATGGCTTCCATTTGTCATCACCTCTCAAACCTGTGAGGATTTGCCTGTTGGTGCATGTCAATCATCAATTGAAGGATTATGAAGAAATGAAGTCAAGGAGTCAAGAAGAGAACAAATTCAGAAGGTTGAAGGAAGGACATATTCAGAAACCCAAAGATATGAACACATATGTACATTAGCTGACTCATACTTTTGATTAGTCATAAGATTGTATATATTTGCCTATAAATGTTTGTTAAAAAGTCGGGGCAAGTAGGATAGAATGCGAATAGAGAATAGGAAGAGAGAAAGGAGTAGTAGAGAGTGTCATTAGACATATGAGAAGTGAGTTGATTTCATCAATTTCACTCAATTGTAATTTTCTGAGAAATCAAGAAAACTTGCGCCCGATGTTTTGCTGTCTGCTCCTTCTTTGTTTAATCTTTTGAGAAATCCTTCTACACGTATCTAGGTCCATAGCTAATCTATCTATGGCTAGAATTTGAGAGGCTAATTGTAATCAGGTTGAGAGAATTTGGTTTAGGAACATTCATATGTAATGATGTTCTGAGAGTCGACAAAACTGGCACAGATTTCATGTTCAGAGAAATGAACATTACTCAGTGTGTGATGTAAAGTTTTACACAAGTGAGGGCTTAAAATCTAAGTTGGAAGGTAAGCCATCTATGGCTAAAAGATCTTGATCAAACGGGTTCGACATTGTGAGAGCTGTAGCTAAGAAGTTGCCGGTGTCAAAGTCGCTACTACAGAGAAGGTGTTTTACACATAGGTAACTTGTTTGTATGATTTCTCTGAGTATACTAAACCATTTGCAGAGATTTAAGTTGCAAAAGGTGCGCAACCTTAAGGCAAAGTAGTCTACAAAGTTCTATCAAAAACTTTACACAAATGATTAGTCAATTAAGGATTAATCTGCAACAGACTTTTCTGAGAAGTTGAATTTTTCAGAATAATCAATTTTCTGATAAATTGGTGAATGATCTCTAAATTTGGTGGAGTCTAAAGTTGATCTTGATATAGAGGTGGTCTAAATTCAAGATTAACTTGTTCTTTTGGAGATTAACACTCTCCATCAGTGGTATCAGAGTAGGATGTGTCGAAATTGAAGTGAAGAAGACTCCGACTACTGCAGAAATACAAATCTTTACATCTTGAAGGTGCAAAAGGATAAAGGTTGAAGAAAACTTGAAGGTAGACACATTGAAGCTATCAAAAGGATCAGAAGGAGCGAGATTCAAAGTCAAGGTACATTTATTTCTCATAAAGATTAAAGAGTTGACAATACAGGTAAAGAAATAATGGGAGATAGTCTCCAAATTGAGAAGCTGGATAGAGAGAACTATCCTGCATGGTCAATGAGGATGGAAGCTCATCTTATGAGCAAAGATCTGATGGGATACATCACAGGAGATGAAGAAAAGCCAGAATTTAGAGACTCTAGTGTTCCAACTAGAGAGGAGCTTGCAGACTTGAAGAATTGGATGAAGAAGGATGCTCAAGCAAGGAGCATAATCTACATGGCAGTCAATGACTATTTGTTTCCTCACATTAGAGGACTTGAAAGTGCATGTGACATTTGGAATGCTTTGGAGGAGCATTTCCAAAACACAACCAAATCAAGGCAGGCTTCACTATGGGCAGAATTTACTACCTTCAAGAAGAAGGCCTCACAATCAATCTCTGATTATGTGACAAAGATGAAGGACATTGCAGATTCTCTAGGTGCAGTGGATGAAGATATTGAAGAAGACAAATTGGTAAGACAAATTCTCACAGGGCTAAGAGGAGATGAGAAGTGGAAGCCTTTCATTTTATCTACAAAACTTTCATTAGATCATTTTACTCCTGATTTGAATCAATTGTTAGGTCATATGCTAACTTTTGAGAATGATATCAAAGGAGATGTTGATAAGAGTGCAGGTCATGCAATGTACTCTAAAGACAAGAAGAAAGCTAACAAAGGGAAGCAACAATCAGGTGAAGAAGAAGGTACTTCAAACCAAGCAAATTTCATAAGAGGAAAAGGAAATGGCAGAAGTAGAGGAAGAGGCAGAAACAACAAAGATAATGCAAGAGCTTGTTGGATATGTGGTAAGACCAATCATCTATCTCATGATTGTTGGCACAATAATCAGAATAATAGTAATTATCAGAACTTTAATCAAAGAGCAAGAGGTGGTAGATTTCAGAGAGGAAACTTCAGAGGTAGAGGTGGTAGGAATTCTTTTGGAAGAGGTGGAGGAAGAAGCTTCCAAAATCAATCCTATAATAACACCTACTATAACTATGCATCAGATCAGAAGGAGGATTCGACTCTCATTATGAATGCAACATATGAAACCTCACATGAGGACATGAGAGTGTTTTACATTGATTCAGGATGTAGTAATCATTTAAGTGGAAATATTGCTTTGATGACTGACCTAGATCATAATGCAATTAATCATACAGTTCAGACAGGTGATAATACAAAGCATAAGGTAAAGTCAATTGGTTCAGTCAAGGCTAAAGATGGGAGCACTCTTCTGAGTAAGGTTCTTTATGTTCCCACAATTCCAAAGAATTTGATCAGTGTAGGTCAAATTGTGGAAAAAAGATATGAGGTAAGATTCACTAATGATGGAGTATATGTTGAAGACCCTAGTCAAGGGTATAAACAGGTTGTTACAGGAAAGAAAGAAGGAAGGCTCTTCACATTGAAGGTACAAGGAAATGTTGGACATGCTATGTTCACATATGGAGAGCAGAAGGTGTCAGAATTGGATCTTTGGCATAAAAGACTTGGACACTTCAATGAGAGAGGTATTAAAGAAATGATTAACAATGATTCAGTGCTTGGGTTGCCTAACATTGCAGGTCAACACATGACATACAGATGTGAGGCATGTCAATTAGGTAAGGCTCATAAGCAATCCTATTCCAAGCATGGGTTTATGTATTCAGAAAGACTTGAGTTAGTGCATACAGATGTGTGGGGTCCTTCAAAGGACTTTAGTATAAATGGTTCAAGATATTATGTCATTTATGTTGATGATGCTACCAGATGGATCACAATTTATGTGATTAAAGAAAAGTCAGAAGTGTTTAATACATTTAAACATTATCATGCATATGCAGAAAGGATTACAGGTCAAAAATTGAAGAGACTAAGGTCAGATGGAGGGGGAGAGTATTTTTCAAATGAATTCAATGATTACTTGTGGAATGCAGGTATAAAGAGAGAAGTTACTTGCAGGTACTCTCCTCAACAAAATGGGGTAGCAGAAAGAAGAAATAGGACTCTTGTTGAGTTTGCAAGGTCCATGATGAAAGAGAAGAATTGCCCAAATTATTTGTGGGCAGAGGCTGTAAATACAGCTACATATTTGGTCAATAGATTGCCTTGTAAAGCTTTGCAAGGTATGACACCATATGAAGCTTGGTGGGGTAAGAAACCTACCTTGGATCATTGCAGAATATTTGGATGCTTGGCATATGCATATGTGCCATCTCAATTGAGGCATAAGTTGGAGCCTAAGGCAGAAAAGTATGTATTCATTGGTTATGATGATAAACAAATGGGATACAGGTTGTGGAGTCCATCCACAAAGCAATTCCTTGTATCCAAGGATGTTACATTTGATGAGCAAGGTACTTGGTATGCAGGTAAATATAATGTACATGCAGATGTTGAAGAAGTAGTGGATCAAAGGAAAGCTAAAGCAAAGATTCACTTACTTGATGAAAGTGAGAATAATGAAGTACAGGATGAAGTTGAAGAGAGGCCAAGATTTGATCCAGAATGTGATGAACCAGAGACTTCAAGAAGTGCAGAAGTTAGGAGGTCATCTAGGCACAAATGGCAACCTACAAGGTATAGCTATGACACCTCATTCTTGACTACTAAAGATTATGCTTATTTGATAAAAGTAGATGAAGATCCATCTACATATGATGAAGCCAAAGGCAAGAGAAATTGGGAAGAAGCCATGCAAGAGGAGTATGATGCATTGATAGAGAATCAGACTTGGGATCTGGTTCCTAAACCTAATAGCCAGAAAATTATTGGATGTAAGTGGGTTTACAAAACAAAAAGATTTGCAGATGGAAGTGTGTCTAGGTACAAAGCTAGACTTGTTGTGAAAGGGTATGCACAGACATATGGAGTGGACTATGATGAGACTTATAGTCCTGTGGCAAAGATGACAACAATCAGAACTCTCATAGCAATTGCTGCTTGCAAAGGTTGGAAGTTATCTCAATTAGATGTTAAAAATGCTCTTTTGAATGGTTACATTTCAGATGAAGTTTACATGGAGCAACCAGATGGATTCAAAGATCAAGTGAATCTAAATTATGTGTGTAAGCTCAAGAGAGCTTTGTATGGATTAAAGCAGGCCCCAAGGGCATGGAATTATAGGGTTGTAAAGTTCTTGAATGATCTTGGATTTCAAGCATCAAAGGCAGATAGTAGCTTGCTAGTCAAAGCAAGTGAAGATGGATTCATTTATGTCTGTATTTATGTTGATGACATAATACTTACAGGAACAGATGATAAGGGAATACAAATGATCAAGAAGCAGATGGAGAAAGAGTTCAAAATCAGTGATTTGGGGAACTTATCATTTTTCTTGGGAATGGAGATTTCTTATACTCAACATGGAGTATATGTGACCCAAGAAAGGTATCTTAAAAATTTGCTAACCAAATTTAAAATGGAAGATTGCAGGGTTGCACCTACACCTTTGGAAGTGAACCATAAATTGTCTAGATTTGGAGGAGAAGAATTCAGAGACATGAAGCTCTATCAAAGTTTGGTTGGTAGCTTGATTTATGCTACATTAACAAGGGCTGATTTGTCATATGCAGTTGGTGTGCTTTCACAATTTATGCATTGTCCTAGAAAGGAACATTGGATTGCAGGACAAAGAGTACTTAGGTACATCAAGGGTACACTCAGAGAAGGGTTGTACTATGGATTTACTTCTGATACAAGAGTGAAAATTTATAGTGATGCAGATTGGGCAGGTAATGTGGATGATAGAAGATCAACACATGGATATTTGTGCTATGTAGGAGACAAATTGATTTCATGGTGTTCTAAGAAGCAACATACAGTTGCTTTGTCATCTACAGAAGCAGAATATAAAGGTATGGTGGAAGCTGCAAAGGAGGTAATATGGCTAAAGACACTTATGAAGGTGTTTGATGTGATTCAAAGTATTCCTATTGTTTGTGGAGACAATATGAGTTCTCTATACTTGGCAGCTAATCCTGTGTTTCATGCTAGAACTAAGCATATTGAAATACAATATCATTTTCTGAGAGAGAAGGTCATTCATAAAGAAATTGAGGTTATGCATACACCTACAAAAGATCAACTTGCAGATATGATGACAAAAAGTCTAGATGGACCAAAGCTACAAAGATTCAAGGATATGGCAGGAATCAAGAAGATAGAGAAGAACCTCAATTAATGATTGAGGGGGAGCTGTTGGTGCATGTCAATCATCAATTAAAGGATTATGAAGAAATGAAGTCAAGGAGTCAAGAAGAGAACAAATTCAGAAGGTTGAAGGAAGGACATATTCAGAAACCCAAAGATATGTACACATATGTACATTAGCTGACTCATACTTTTGATTAGTCATAAGATTGTATATATTTGCCTATAAATGTTTGTTAAAAAGTCGGGGCAAGTAGGATAGAATGCGAATAGAGAATAGGAAGAGAGAAAGGAGTAGTAGAGAGTGTCATTAGACATATGAGAAGTGAGTTGATTTCATCAATTTCACTCAATTGTAATTTTCTGAGAAATCAAGAAAACTTGTGCCCGATGTTTTGCTGTCTGCTCCTTCTGTGTTTAATCTTTTGAGAAATCCTTCTGCACGTATCTAAGTCCATAGCTAATCTATCTATGGCTAGAATTTGAGAGGCTAATTGTAATCAGGTTTAGAGAATTTGGTTTAGGAACATTCATATGTAATGATGTTCTGAGAGTCGACAAAACTGGCGCAGATTTCATGTTCAGAGAAATGAACATTACTCAGTGTGTGATGTAAAGTTTTACACAAGTGAGGGCTTAAAATCTAAGTTTGAAGGTAAGCCATCTATGGCTAAAAGATCTTGATCAAACGGGTTCGACATTGTGAGAGCTGTAGCTAAGAAGTTGCAGGTGTCAAAGTCGCTACTACAGAGAAGGTGTTTTACACATAGGTAACTTGTTTGTATGATTTCTCAGAGTATACTAAAACATTTGCAGAGATTTAAGTTGGAGAAGGTGCGCAACCTTAAGGCGAAGTAGTCTACAAAGTTTTATCAAAAACTTTACACAAATGATTAGTCAATTAAGGATTAATCTGCAGTAGACTTTTCTGAGAAGTTGAATTTTTCAGAATAATCAATTTTCTGATAAATTGGTGAATGATCTCTAAATTTGGTGGAGTCTAAAGTTGAACTTGATATAGAGGTGGTCTAAATTCAAGATTAACTTGTTCTTTTGGAGATTAACACTCTCCATCATTGCCTTACCAATTTATCCTCCTCAATGTCTTCATCAACAGCTCCTAATGCATCTGCAATGTCCTTCATTTTGGTTACATAATCTGAGATGGATTGAGAGGCCTTCTTCTTGAATGTAGTAAATTCTGCCCACAAGGATGCCTTCCTAGACTTTGTGGTATTTTGGAAATGCTCCTCCAAAGCATTCCATATATCACTTGTACTTTCAAGACCTCTAATGTGAGGTAGCAAGTAATCGTTGACTGCCAGGCAACCCATACCTTTTCGACCTCGATTTGAGCACACTTTCTTCTCAAACCAGCATTTTCCACTTTCTTGTTCTTCAATTCCTAAGTAAATTAATTTACTTTAGTTAGCCATCTTGCATTATGAGACATGAGTGAATCTAAATTTATCATTGCATCTTCTAGTTCTCTCTTTTCGTTTTCTAATTTTCTCTATGATCATTAATTGGTCAGAAAGATCTTTCCTCGACACTTTGAACATGTTCTTTTCAATATGCACTCACCCATATTCCTTATTGACCTCCATCAACTCTTGTTGCATGTCTATTGCACTTTGTATCATAGAAGATGCTTGACTATTGGTTTGAGTTGTGCCACATTGACGTTTAACCATGTTTTTGGAATAATGGGTGGTTCTCCTGTATCCACCTACTTCATTGAACTATATGTAAAGTTTCATTAAATGGCTATCAAATATGAATATTTACATTTTCTTGATCATATCTTGCACTAGAGCCACCTTTGAACTACTTTATGCAATGTTGATATTAATAAGAGATGGTTCTGCAACAAGCCTAATAGGTAGAATTGGTTCTTCCTTATGTCTTCTTGTTGAGACTCCTCTTGAGCTTTGTTGTCTTCAGGTCTAGTGTCTAAAGAAACTAATTCTTTAATTTTTAGCTTTGGTTGGGTTGATTCTTCTTCTTCTTCATATTCTTTTCCTTGTTGCTAGCTCACATGCTCATGTTCATTGATGATCTGATTAAGATCTTCCCATAGACCATCACCATTATTATTGTTTTGCAATTCAAAGTTGGATATTGATTTTTCCTCTTTGTCTTGTGATCCTAAATAAGAGCTGGAGTTACCTAATCCCAACTCTACATATCTAGATACTCTAGAGAGTCTTTTGCCTGATCTGTGCTTTTCCTTAAATTTACTACCTTGTCTATAATAGTGGACTTATAAATTAAGATTTACTTGGCCCTCAGTGAGTGAATAAGTGACATGTAGAGCCTATTCTCGTTCTTCTTCCATGATGGGAGGTGGTTGGGCCAGGGTGGAAGTTGCAATTATGAGCTCTCTGAGTGAGTGATGTAGTTTTTGCTTAATCGTCTTCTCTTGATTTGTTCATTCCTCTCATTCATGGCATTGTACTTGTCCCAAACTCTTTCATAGAGCTTATCATCTTCTTTTTCTTGGGGATTGATGCAAACTTAACATACTTTGCCATTTTCAATGTAGTAGGCATGAGTTGTAATTGATATCGATCTTTAGTGCATGATAAATCAGAATGGTTAAAGCAGTGCTACTATTCACGAAGTTCTTTATTCCCCATCGTTGCTTAGATTTGAAGAGTTTTTCCTCGATATATGGGGTCAAGTTGATTTGGTTCCCCATTTCTTTGACAGTATGAGATAATAATTGTACCATGATTTTCTGAGGAGTTTTATATCTATTCATACTTGGGAAACAAAAGTGTCGGTGTATCAGTGGCACTTCTTGTTTGATGTCAATCCAATTGATATCCAAAAAGCTCCTCTTCTTTGCATCATGATTCTCATCCTTCAAATCTATCACAATATCCTTTATCCATCCAAGGCAGCTTTGATGAGCTCATGAGTGAATCATATTGTTCATAGTCTTTCATGCAAATATGTGACTTTAGCTTCTACTACATAATGTTTTTCAGTAGCTAGATGTAGTGTGTTCATTACTTGTGTCCATCTCTTAAACTTTGGCTTGTGAATTGGTAACCTTAAATATGCATCAATGCGTTCTTTTTTCCATGTTTCTATAGTCAAGAGCATGTTGTGGACAATATGGGAGTATTGACTTAGAACCGGGAATCGATGATCTCACTCCACGATTCAAATATTTCTCAAGGGAGCACTAGATTCTGCCATCTGACTAGACTAGACAAGATTTTAGAATTATGCTTTAGATTACAATATCACCCATGTAGGGAAAATAATACAAGAATATGTAATTGATACAAGAAGTCCCACAACCTGAGACTAATAGGTGCGGATAACTAGACTAGAGATTATACAGGAGATCCCACAACCTGAGACCATAAGTATGAAACAGGATATTACAAGAACTCCCTTGAGGGAGATGGACTAGATATAAGAAATAACTAGACAAGATCTCGTACTAAAAGATTATAAGAGGACAAGACTAGATGTCCACCAACTAGACTAATTAGGACTAGAACAAGGAACAAGAAAAGAACTAGAACTAAAACTTCAAAGTACTTACTTGGAGATCAGGACTCCTTGAGGTCCCAATTCTGGCATTGGCAAGATTGAGAATATATGTGGCCAAACCCTCCTTATATAGGTTTTCAAGGGTGGTTCATCAATGGTGGTTACAAATTGATAATGTCATCAATGATGTCAACAATTCAAAAAAGCACCTTCAAGCATCAGAGTCAAGCAAATAGACAATCGATTTTAGGGTTTTGTCGAATTTCAAATGCAATGGAAGAATTAGTTTCTCCATAATATGATCCTAACATGAGATATGAAAAGTTACATGGAATTTGAGGTTTAAGATGGTTTCCTTTGTCCATGACATCACCTCCCCATCAAGCGATGAGTTCCATGAGGAGTGGTTGTGTGACCGTGAGATCTTCTAGAACTTGAATCTTCATAGCTCTTGATCTTTATAGAGTTCTTGATACGTGGTACTCAAACATAATAATGATGGATATCCATGATCAAAATGGGAAGGTTTTGTACTATATCTAGATATATAATAAGGATTATGATTCTCATGATGGACTATATTCCTCTTTTCACTCTAATGATGATCCTTTTGATGTTGGATGGTGATTGTGGAAGTCATAATTCCAACTTGTTTCTTCTTCTTAGGATAGTTGAATACCATGTGATCATAATCTCCACAATAAAAACATAATCCATTATCCTTTTGATGTTTTCTTTCCTTTGGTGTAAGTCATTTGAACTTGATGTTATCTAATTGCATGGGTTCTAGTTGAGTTTCTTCCAACATATGTTGTTGTGAAATAGAGCTAAACTTGTATTCTCGATCTCTAATATAATTTTTCTTCCCTTGCCTTCTCTGGAACAACCTATTATGACAATCAATTTCTTGATTCATGAACTCCTTCAAAGAGTCTACCTTAGGCATGATTAGCATAGGATCCTTGACATCACCACATAGGCCCCATTGAAATTGGTTGATAATAATCCTCGTGCCACATGAGATCAAAAATGATTTTTTTTGAATTCTGATGCATAGGTAGATGTAGACGTATTTCTTTGATGTAGATTTCTTAGCTTTGTTTCGGAAACGTGAACAATTTGTATCTCCAAAAAAAGATGTGGAATCTCAAATAAAGGCCTTGAAATACAAAATATCCATATCCTTTTCAAGGATAGGTGCAAACCATGAAAGAGTAGGGCCACATAATAAAGTTCCTATGCGTCCTACTTGAGAAGCATCATATAGATACCTATCTGGTTGCGTCCTTATGAATAGTTTTACTTGTTCCAAAATTCCTTGAAACTTTGATCTTATCCCATCAAGTTTCTAAGGCATGCTCACTTTTGGACTTTTCTTCATGTTACTTGTCATGGAGGTACTTGAAGAAGATTGCTTTATAATGATTTGCATCTCTTGGATCTTCCTTTGAAGTTTTTTTATTACATCTTGAATATTCTACTTTTGAATCCTTTGTTGATTTTCTCGCATCTCTTAGACTTGTTGTTGAATAACTTTAAGTGAAAAAAATATTTCTTCATGAATAATCTCCATGGTGTCCATCTTGATGAAGGTAGTCTTCCCAAAATGTCAAGGGAGCACTAGATTATGCCCTCTAACTAGACTAGACAAGATTTGATAATTATACTTTCGATTACAAGATCACCCATGTAGGGAAAATATACAAGATAATGTAATTGATACAAGAAGTCCCACAACCTGAGACTGATAGGTGTGGATAATTGGGCTAGAGATGATACAAGAGATCCCACAACCCAAGACCATAGGTATGAAACACGATATCTGAATTACAAGATCTCCCTTGAGTGACATGGACTAGATATAAGAAATAACTTGACAAGATCTCATAGTACAAGATTATAAGAGGACAAGACTAGATGTCCATGAACCAGACTAATTAGGACTAGAACAAGGAACAAGACAAGAACACTATGTAAAAAGTTAGGATGGACAAAAATTGAGCCTGTCTAGTTTTTTGTAAGGATGGTTGATCAGTCCAGAGGCCACCCAGTAGGACTAGTACGAGATATTCCCATAACTCTGCAAGGTACAACATTTAAGATGAATTCAATCGTCTTAGAACTACCAGAGTCTAGCTTGGATTATAATCTGCTTTTCGGCCGTCCTTGGTTGAAACAAGCCAACGTGATACAAGATTGGTCCGCACAGGAACTCACTTTCAAGGACAATAATCGTAAATATGTTGTCAAGTTAGATGCTATCCAGCCTTGTGAATTACATGCTAGACCTTATTTTGCAGAACCACTTCATATGTTAGATGGTTTGTCAGATGATGAAGAAGAATAGTTTTTGAAGAATAATATTGATTTGATTTCCGTAGGAACTATTGATCTACAATCTGTTGTAGATAATTGGAATCCGGCAGTCTGTATAGTGATGCCTCTGATTGAAGAAGACAAGAAAGAAGATACTGCTGCTATAGATGACGCTGATCTACAACAATTGTTAAAATCATCTGATGTTACAGAGAAGTCCCAACAATTCTATGTTCTAGAAGATCAGTTGATCACCTATAATTTAGGAGATGAAGAAAATCCGCGTCTTGTCAAGATAAAGGAAAGCTTACCTGAAGTATTTCAAGTAGATCTGATCCAGTTACTTCGTGAGTTCGCTGATGTTTTTGCATGGGATTACAAAGATATGAAGGGTCTGGACCCCTGCATTTATCAACATAGGGTCATGTTGAAGCCAGAAGCAAAACCAATCAAACAACCCAGCTACCAGATGAATTCGAATTATGCAGCACAGGTAAAGGCAGAGCTGGATAGGTTATTAAAAGTTGGATTCATTGTACCAGTAGAGCATGCGGAGTGGATATCACCCATTGTTATCGTCCCTAAAAAGAATAAGTAGCTATGCATATGTGTGGATTACCGGAAGCTAAATGCAGCTACGGTGCTAGATCCGTTTCCCCTTCCATTTCTGGACACCATGCTTGACAGAGTAGCAGGGCACGAAATGTATTCATTTCTAGACGGATACACTGGGTATAATGAGGTCAGAATGGCTGAGGAAGATATACCAAAAACAATGTTCATCACCAATTGGGGTGTCTTTGCTTGTACTGTTATGTGGTTTGGATTAAGAAATGCCCCCAGTACTTTCCAAAGGTGTATGCAAGAAATATTCTCCCCCTATCTTACCTCTTTCATGCAAGTATATCTTGATGATTTCTCTACGTTCGGTAGGATGGTAGCACACTTGTTCCATTTACGGTGCTGCTTTGAGAAATGTAGAGAATACAGATTCTGTCTGAACACAAACAAATCTGTGTTTGCGGTTTCATGTGGAAAGTTGCTTGGCCATATTGTATCTGCACAGGGCATACAAGTCGACCCAGATAAGGTAGCAGTTGTGTTAGAAGCACCTGTACCTACCACACCAAAGGAAGTAATGTGTTTCATGGGTCAAGTGAGATGGCATGGTCGTCATTTACGGTGGCTCGCTCATTTAGCCATTCCACTCAATTGTTTAATCACGAGTACTCCTAAATAGTTTGATTGGACTCAAGAATGTCAAATAGCATTTGATCGTCTAAAGTGTTTATTAACGCAGGTCCCAATTTTACAACCACCTGATTGGGAACGCCCATTTCATGTTTTTGTAGATGCATAAGATATCGCCATCCGCAGTGTGTTAATGCAACAAACTGATAAGTGGTTCCGGCCTGTTTACTATGCGAGTAGAAGACTTGCTCGTGCAGAAAAGAATTACTCTGTAACTGAAAGAGAATGTCTGGGTTTAGTGTATTCTGTAAAGAAATTCAAACACTATTTACTTGGCCGCAGATTTACTTTTCATGTAGATCATGCTGCACTTGTCTATTTGGTACGACAACAGCATTTAGGTGGTCGATTAGCGCGTTGGGTTCTACTTTTACAAGAGTTTGATTTTGAAGTAGTCCATCGGCCCGACAGCTCACATGCCTTAGCATATTTCCTTTCTCGCTTAGATTTCGGTGAAGCTCCGGTCGGTGTAGATGACACCACACCAGCGATTTATGTTACTGAACCAACTAATGATGAATTTGTAGAACCTCCTATGCCATCTACATATTATGATCAGATATTAACTTTTCTTACTGATGGATGTATTCCTGCGCAAACCTCTCCTACAATGCGTAGAAAGATTGCAGTGTACAGTCTCAGATTTCGGTTAATTGCTGGAGAATTATACTATATGGATCACACTGGAATTTTACTTCGTTGTATTCCTCCACACAAAGTTAACTCAGTCATTACTCTGGCTCACTCAATTCCTTCCGGTGGACACTTTGCAGCAGATCTAACGCACCGAAAAATTTTGCAAAGTGGACTTTGGTGGCCTACTATGTACAGGGATATATCTTAGTTTGTCAAACAATGCGATACTTGTCAATGGTATGGACAGCCTCTACAACGCCATTTTTTCCCTCTCCAACCTGTCTTGCCGTTGGAGCCTTTTCAGAAGTGGGGCCTAGATTTTGTTGGACCTATTACACCTCCTGCCATACTCAGTAATAATCGTTATATTCTAAGGTGTACAGATTATGCTACCAGATGGGCAGAAGCATGGGCTTTAAGGTCCGCCACAGCTGTTTCGGTGGAAAAGTGTCTAATGAAAGATGTTTTCCCGCGTTCGAAAACAGATTTTGGAATCACCGGAAAGGTGGGATCAACTGTTACCTGCAGTATTATGGGCGTACCGGACTACGTACAAGGTAGCAACAGGACTAACACCTTTCAAATTGGCTTATGGACTGGAAGCCATAGCACCAATGGAGATTGTTGTGCCAAGTTTACGTGTAGCCATCACTCAGAAACTACTACCTGAAGAATCTCTGTCATTTTGGTTGGATATACTCAGAGAACTGGATGAGCATCGATGGCAAAGTTTTCTGACTATTCAGGAAGTACAGTTAAGACAAGCTCGAACACATGACCGGTATCTGAAAACTCCAGTTTTTTCGGTGGGGCAACTTGTACTCTTTTACAATGCAAAATCAAATCGCTCTGCTAGAAAATTCAAGTTACGATGGTTTGGTCCCTACCGGATTTCTGAACAAGTAGGCCCAGCTACGTTTTGGTTGACTACTTTGACCGGAAGTCCTCTACCGAAGGTGAGAAATGGTTCAAAGCTGTAGCCATATCAACAAGCATCCGAACCACAATGAACGTTCCGCGGATTGGCCGCATATTTTACGTTTCCTTTTCTTTTCTTTCCTTTTCTTTTGTTTTTGCGTACTTAATAAAATAAGTCTGTAAATATCCACGTTTTGATATATAATTATGACTAACAGCCGCCCTGCCTTGTCGATTCCACTCCTGCATGCCCACCAAAGTTATGAGGTTATCAACTCAATATCACGCGATGATTCACAAATTTAATTGCTTCTTGGTACCAAGTATCCACTTAACCTTTTTCCTTTCGCTGTTAATCGCTATTGCGTTTGCATGATTTATGTGTGTGTGCTCTCTGTCTACCCTGCGCTTGTGTTCTTGTGCTTGCGTTTAGTGGGTGCACCATGGAAGCTCTGGCAAACTTCGCCGCTTTCCGTGATGGACTCCCTACTGATGTAGGTGAGTTCCTGCGCAACCGTGGGCTGGCCAATTTCGCTGAACTACCTTGGCATTCAATGGATTGCCACCCGCTCTATGCTCAGATAATCGCCGCAATCGCTGCCACACCTGCCACCGAGTAGAGTTGGCCTATCACTGGCCTACCATCCCGCACCGTAATCACTTTCCAGGCCTTTTGCTGATGCGTTTCGACTCCCTTGGCAAGGTTGGGAAAATGGCCCCAATCTACCAATAGCAACCATGATCCAGCTATTCCCTAGATACTCCTCAAATGAATACGCAATCCTCTGTCACCCTGAACCTGAGAGATCCACGCTACAGTTCTTAGTAGCCATTCTTAATCTGCAGAAACAAACCTATGGCATCTCTCGGCCTTTCTATTCGGCAATAGATTTGGTTGCGAGAGAGATTGTAAACTTTGCATCCTACTTCTTCCGCCGCATTCACAAAGAATGCGTATCAATTATCAAGCAGGTTAATAAGGGTGATATGCCAAGGTCCAGACTACCGCACATCATATCCTTTCTATTTCCGACTATTCTAGCAGCACAACCACCACCCCGAGGACCCATCCTACGCCATGAGGAATCTGCACAAATATTAGAAGAGGATGAAGAAGAAGACGAAGAGATTTTCCACCTTCTCCGCCAGAAAAGGATTAGAATCAGTTCATCCGATAGTGAAGTACAGGGGTCAGCCGCAAATGATAAGGCAGACGACAAAGAAGAAGAAGCGAACGAAGAAGAAACCTTTCACGATACCACAACCTCCATGCATCACGAGTCATTAGCGAAGTCCTCTTCAGAGCAGCAACAAGAGCAGGATAGCACTGCTGGTTCGGCCGCCAGTTCTTCTAAAAACGAATCTCAACAACAAGACAAACAGGACAAATCAGCAGAGGAGCAAACTATCATTAAGGAAGTTTTCGAAGAATTGCTTAGAGCAGTCGAGTCGACAACTGCCAGTCCTGATGACACTACACAACCCACCGAAAAGGTAATCAACGAAACTACTATTCTTCCTATTCATCCACCCGAACCTCCAGCCGAACCCATTATCCCTAGTCGACCCATTGTCCCCGACGAACCCACTGCTTCTTCATCCTCATCAACAAATTACTCCCCACCGAATTCCCAGCAGCTCCTCGCCGCATCTTCATCCCAACCTCGCTCTCAAGCTCCAATTCCTTCGATTCCCGTATTTTCTCAGTTAGCATCTATGGGTCAAATGTTGATCCAACTATCACAACAATTACCTGTACAAATAAAGCAAGTAACAGAGAATATCCGAGACGAATTTAAACACAAAGTGGGCATGCTGGAGGCAGACATTAGTCCTCTCCAGGAAGAATTAGTAGTGGCCAAAGCAGAAAATCAAGCATTACATGAACAACTTAAGGAGTTACAGGCAAGAATTGACGAATAGATAGCAGTTTCCAGTTAAAGAGATGAGGCACTGGCTGAGCTCAGAAAGAAGGAAGAATTATTAAATGATGCAAATACCAAAATCATTCAGTTGAAGCAAGAGCTACAGGATAAAGAAGATGCGCGAGTCGCTTTAGGGAATCTGTTAGAAGAAACATGACAGCAGCTACATGAAGTAGTACAGCGAGGCCAAGAACAGCATGATCTGGCTATGAAAACAGCTGAAGAACTCCAGAAATGCAAAATAGATTTTGCAGAAGTAAACAACATTCTAAAACGTAAATTGACAGTGGAAGCTCAACTACAGAAGGTAATAACAGATCTCCGAAGAGAAAGAGATGCCTACTCCAGGACAATCCAGTTTCAAAATCAAGAAATAGAAAGAAGGGAAAACCGGCTGGACGCTCAAAAAGATAGATTAGCCAGAATGGAGAAGCAAGTTGTAGAAATAAAAGTATCCAGGGATGCAGCACTAGCAAACAATTTTTATCTCCAAGAAGCTTTTTTGCAGACACAGGCAAAAGTTTTGCTGACCGAAGCCATTTCCTTAAGTTCTGTACGAACAGATGCCCAATTAGTAGAACCAAATACTTTAAAACATATGTTAGAAGCTTTAAAGAATAAAATAGCCCGAACTTTTAGATTAGCAAGATCCATGTACTTAGAAGGTATAGTCGATGAACCATGAGTTCTTCCTTTTGATATACCTGCGGGTTCGAGTCCACCGTGCGTGCCAGTGTTAGTCGGCCGCCGGATTGGAAGTTGTAAAGACAAGATCCTTTCAGTTTCCACACGTACGAAAGGTTGTTACCAAGATTATTGTAATCTTTATAAAGCAATGAAAAAGAGACACTTCGGGACGGTTAGTGGAATCACCAGGCTATCTGTCTGGGTGATTGTCTGTGACGTGCCGTTGTGTCTATTCTGATAACTCTAAGTACTCTTGTGCCCTTTTGTTGTGATGTTCTGTAAGTTGTTAGTCTCCGTGCTCCAGTAATGACAGTTTCAACATTGTGCGTTGAGGTAATGTTGAGTATTCTAATCTCGTCTCGGTCTTGCATGGTTATCAATACATGTTCAGTTGGTGAATCTCTATCTAGACGGTGAAGTCGGTGTAGTAACTGTAGTGTGTTTGAGAACTCTAAGTCGTATTGTGGTTGTCTTCGGTGTTAACAATCCGCTATTGCACGGTAAGGATTAAGTTACAGTAAGGCTCGCCTTAAGTTGGGTACGGAATCTGCATTCAGTACTGTGTGTTGAGAGTTTTGAGTCTTCTGTGTCTTTCGGTTTTGGTTTATTGTCTGCACCTATTCGGTAAAGGTTGAATCAGTGTTATTATCTCTGTTGCTACAATGTTTTGTATTCGGAGCAGTTCTTGAGTTAATCAAGTAATTCTGCATTACGGTGCTGACTAGTTCCTGCACTGTACGCTAAAGAGAGCATTAGCTAGTGTGTGTTCGGTAAACTTTGGAAGAGTTTGATTGCGTACTGTAAGAGTGTAAGTGTAGTAGATTCTTGATCGAGTTCTTGAGCATTAGTATATTGCTATGTGTGAAGTGGTTAGTTTGGGAAAACCAAGAACATGGCCTCTGTCTAACAGACCCCTTCCACTCCCAAGAACCCAAGTAGATGTTTAAACGCGTCTTTGACGGTTAGTACCGTGTTTAACACGTGTTAGCATCTAGAAGTGGAAGTGGAAATGGAGTTGATGCAATGGAGTTGGAAATGCAAACACTATAGGTTCATTCACCAATATTCAATGATGGCACGTTAGATGATACTCCCTTGAGAAAAAGAGATATAAATGCTACAACCCATGTACATGAGAGATGAAGGTAAGGAGAGATGTGGTGTTTGATGAAATGTCAAGATTCTACGTAGATGCCAAAGAAGGAATTAATCTTGACTCAAATGACATAGGAAATGCTGAAAACTCAAGTGGAAAATCTCAAGTAGTCGGAAAATCTCAAGTACTAAGTGGACTGCATGTGTCACCAAGCAATAGTTCCAACTCAAACCCATGGAGTGGAAGATTGTGTGTAAATTTTAGTCTAGTGATTTCATTTAATATGTCCAAGAAAGGTAAACAAAAGGCTTCGACTGGTAAGAAAACATGTACAGGTTATGAAGACATTGATGGAGAATCAAGCAGTTCAAAAAAGAGCCTTGATGAGAAACTTGGATTGCCCTTTCTGAAGACTCCAGGAGTAAAAAAGGCATATGGAGATGATCCAACAAGAGGAATTGACCTAGGACCAAGAAGATCAAGAGGGATGTGTAATTCAATTAGTTGTTAACACATGATAGCTACATGGATCATCATTGTGCTTACATGACCAAGGTAATGCAAGATGAGAACTTTCTTGTTTTGAGGATGCAATTGGACATGCAGATTGGGATAAAGCTATGGACGAGGAGATGGCTTCGCTTTATGGAAATGAAACATGAAAGTTGGGTCCAGTGTTGCAAGGAAAGAAACCCATAGAGTGCAAGTGGGTTAACAAGGTGATGCACAATGCTCATGGTAGCATAAGCACATATAAAGAATGATTGGTAGCAAAAGTATATGCACTCGCATATGGCATTGAGTTTGAAGAAACACTCACCCTATAGCTAAACTAGTTACTATCACAACACTTGTTGCATTGGCTACAACAAAAGGATGGATTTTGTATCACATGGATGTGAAGAATGCTTTCTTACATGGTGAGTTGTATGAATAAGTATACATGGACCAGACACAAGGATATGAGGATTCAAAGCACCCAAAATATGTTTGCATGTTGTAAAAGGCTTTGTATGGTCTAAAACAAGCCTCTCATGCTTGTCATGCAAGGATTCCAAATTATTTAACAACAATTGGTTGTTCTATGTGTGATGTAGATCACTCATTATACATGAGGAAGGGTGATGATTGCATCATGATTGTGGCTATTTATGTTGATGGCATGATTGTAGGTGGCGATAATGAAGAAAGCATTAAAGAGGTAAAGTAACTCCTTATGCAAGAATTCGATATGAAAGATCTTGGTGTGCTATGATAGTTTTTGGGCATAGAGTTTATATCACAGATATAGGTATCTGTATTCGGGCAATTACTCCAGTCCTAAATGCTTGATCTCTTCTTCTAAATTTCATATATTCATTCTCTCATTAGCACATGAATGATCTCTTGTAAAAGATTGATTTTTACTCCTTGTAAAAGTGCATATGTGGAAACACATCCAATTACGAGTTCATAGGAGAATCTTTCCTCGAATTATTTGGTGAGGATTTATAGCAAATCAAGTCCTAAAACTTTGGAACAATTTTAGGTAAAGATTCAAATTCAAGATTAAATCTTGTCTCCAAAAAAAGGCTATAAAAGGGGACTATCTAGTTGCATGGATAGAGCATGATATAGTAGAGATTTCAGAGGAATTTGTGTGGCATATTGAGCTTACATTATAGCTCTTCTATTAAGCTCACATTGTGCAATCATTCATTGCCAATGTCAATGTAACTTATGTGCATTAATACATATATCATTCCCATGTCGCATCTCTTCTACTCTATCATATACTACTCATAATAGTGAGCTTCTATTATCTATTTCTCAGTCTGTACTTAATCATTCTGAATGATTTAAGTTGGTATAGATTCATTGGATAGTCTATTTGTATGCTAGAAAGTTTCATGTCAATTGACTATGTCATTCATGAGATATCTTCAAAACAATGCTCTCTTGTTTGCATACTGTTAACTCCCTAAAATGTTGGGATGCATCTCAGTTTTGCTAAGCATCATTCTCTACGCATAGTTGATCATTTCTAGTGAAATAACTTGTGAAAGCTAGCTATCTTAGTCAATTAGATAGTCCCAAAAGGATTTTATCCAATTGTTACCACGGAAGGAGTACTGTTCATTTCTCTAAACAGATGTGGTGACCAAAATAGCAAGTTTTTGGTTCACAGTGAAACTTCAAGTTATCTGTTTTTATCCAATGATTTGAGGATAATCTTACAAAGTACTTGGGTGATTATTTTTGCTTCCTATGTGTGATTATTTGTGCTTGCTAGAAAGCTCAAGAGTTATACTTTGCACTCCTGAACTTAGTTTTGGCTGATGTGAAGCAAGAATTTGCATCACCATCTCATCTCTGAAAGGTGTCCACCATCTCCTCCAATAGTGGTATCAGATCAACATCAATGTAAAATGAGAGATGGATTTCCATCATTCATTGATAAATTTGACAGGGGCAATTATCCAAGTTGGTCCCTAAGGATGATGGCTTACCTCCAAGGAAGAAGCTTGTATGGATACACATCTAGAGATGAAGAAATGCCAACCTTTAGAAGCAAAAACCAACCTACAAGAGAGGAGCAATTCAATATCTAATTTTTTATTACCTCATATTAGGAATTTTAAGACTTCCCATGAGACTTGGGAAGTACTATCTTCATACTTTTCATCAAATACAAGGGCGAGAATGAACCAGCTTTGGATGGATTTTACAACATTGAAGAAGCAACCAAAGCAAAGTGTAGCTGACTATGTGACCAAGATGAAGGATGTAGCTAATCAACTTTGAAGCATTGGAGAAGAAATAGAAGAGGAGCAGATAGTACGGTAGATCATAAATGGCATCAAGGCTGATGACAAATGGGAGTCTTTTACCACAACAATGGACCTATATATGGACATGCAGTTACCTGACCTTAATACATTGATGGGGCAACTCTTCACACATGAGGCAAATCTCAACAATAATGGAGATAATTCTGGAGATAATCAATCTTTTGCCCTTTACATAGATAAAAATAATAGTAAAGATAAAGACAAAGGTATGAAGAATGAAGAAGATGCAAGGACCTCTCAAGTGATTTTCACAGGTAAAGGAAGAGGTACTAGAGGAAGGGGTAGAGGAGGAAAGCAAGGTAGGGGGAGACCATACAACTCTTCACCTTGTAACATTTTTGGCTTGACCAATCATACCATAGATGAATGCTTTAGTAACACAAAGAATTAGAAAGAAGGAAGAGGTTTTCATTGAGGAGGCTATGGACAATCAAGAGACAGGTTCAATAATGGAGGAAACAATAATCATCAAAATAACAACCAACTCTACAACAAGTATCAAGAAGGCTTCAAAGGAAGGAGAGACTAAAACAACTATACATATGATCAAGATGATTCCCTATTTCTCATGAATATGACAACCAAGCAAGTTAAAGATGATGAGTACCTATTCTATCTTGATTTTGGTTGCTCCAATCATGTAGCAAGCAATGTAGCATTATTGTCTGACCTTGAAGAACCCAAAGGAAAGCATGAAGTTCACACAAGTGATGACACTAGGCACTCAATAAAGAAGATTGGAAATGTTAAAGCATCTGATGGTAACATGAATCTTCTAAAGTAGGGTATTGTATGTGCCAACAATAACCAAGAATCTAATCATTGTTGGACAAACTGTTGAGAATGGTTTATAGATTAGATTCACAAGGCATGGAGCATATGTGGAGGACCCTCAACAAGGTTTCAAGAGGATTGCAAAATGTGAGAAATCTGGTAGACGTCTTACCTTTGAAGTTGAAGATACAAGAAATATTTCTCTTTTCAATCATAAGGACCAAAACCTATCTGAATTGGAGATATGGCATAAGAGACTAGGACATATAGGTGAAAGGAGATTGAAGCAAATATGGAGGATCAAAGTGTGCTTGGCATCCCAAATGTGTCCAAGCAATGTTGGTGCAATTTACCCAAGCCTTCACATTTGACATAGTGTAGAGAAATTCTATGGACTTAGCTTAATTCACTAATTGGTTCATGTGAACAACATTGTGTAATAGCTAGTCATTTATCCTTGGTAAAAGTCAATTACTTGAATAATCTTTGTAAAAGCCACAACTTGTGGAAGTTAGGAGAAAGCATAGCTACGAGTTCCTAATGAGAGAATATTGCCTACATCATAGGAGTCACTTTATGGAGAGAGCCAAGAATTTGAATTTGAATCCAAACTCTGAAGCAAATTATAAAAGGACTTTGGAAAAGTCACGGGACAACACTTCGTCATTGAGCCATTTGACTAATCATTTTGTAAGCTCGAGTAAGCACACTCCATAGCTACTTAGCTATTATCATTGTGCATCATTCTTTGTGCCAATGATCTTGTACAACATTCTGTTATGATACAAACTCTTCATTGATAAACTCTATCTATTCTCTTGTTATGATCTCTCAGAATAGTCAACTTTGACTGAGAATATCTCATTGATTACTCCATCATTTTGCAAGATCTTAAGCTTCTTAGAATCAGCTCGAGATCTTCTATATGCTGATAAATTTTGAGGTCAATTGGATGTATCATCTGGGAGAAATCATGATCAAATTAGCCACTCATATTTCTCTAAGCAGTCCCTAAAAAGTCGGAGGTGAGCCTAAGATTGCTAAAGTGATTCCTTTGAGTATAGTTTTTTATTTTGAATGATTCCACTTGCAAACATTAACTTGCAAAGCTAATTTTATTTCTCTAGAAGGAATTTTCCTAATTGCTACTGTGACAGAAGCACTGAGCTTAAGAATCGATAGGTGTGTGAACCAAAATAGCAAGTTTTTGAGAACTTGTGATCTCTAAAGTTATCTGTTTAGGATCAATCATTACATTCATCAACACCAAAGTACATTAGTGCTTTATTGGTGTCATTTGGAAGCTAAGAGGGCCTACTACTCAACTCTGAAGTGTATATGGGCTGGTACCAAGCAGATTTAGCAAGTACCACTTCATTTCTTAAAGTATCCATATCCATCCTTTCCAACAGGGGTATCAGAGCAAATTGAGGTAAAATAGGAGATGGTTTCCCTTATTTTATTGATAAATTGGACAGGAACAATTACCAAGCATGGTCCTTGAGGATGAAGACATACTTACAAGGAAGGAGTCTCTATGGATACATATCAAGAGATGAGGAGATGCCCATTTTCAGAAGCAAAGGACAACCTACAAGAGAGGAGCATGAAAGACTTAACTCATGGTGTGCCAAAGATGCATTAGCAAGGTCATATCTTCTTAACTCTATCTCTGACTTCCTTCTTCCACATATTTGGAATCGTAAAACATCCTAAGAGACTTGGGATACATTATCTTCATGCTTTTCTTCCAACACAAGAGCTAGGAAGAATCAATTGTGGATTGAGTTTACCACTCAAAGGAAGCAATCTAAGCAAAGTATTTCAGAGTATGTGTCCAAAGTCAAGGATGTGGCTGAACAATTGGCAAGCATAGGAGAGGAGATTGAAGAGGAGCAAATTGTGAGACAAGTAATCAATGGCATCAAGGCAGATGACAAATGGGAAGCCTTCACAAATGCTATGGACTTATACATGGACATGCAAATTCGAGATCTTACCACACTGATGGGACAACTCTTTAACCATGAATCCAAGCTCAACAAGAATGGAGATTCATCAAGAGGTAAAAACTCTTCTGCTCTATACACAAATAAAGGAAAGTCTAAAGAGAAAGGGAAAAGCAAAAAGGTTGAAGATGAAGGTACTACCTCTCAAGCTAACTATGCAGGGAGAGGTAGGAACTCAAGAGGAAGGAGAAAATGAGGTAAGAAAGGTAGGGGAAGACCTTTCAACTCTTCCACATGCAATATTTGTGGACTATCAGATCACACCACAGATGAGTGTTACAGGAACTTCAAGAATCAGAGAGGTAGAGGGTTCCAAAGAGGTGTCCACACACAATCAAGAGTAAGATTCAATCATACTCAAGGCTACAACAACAACTACATCAATAATTACAACAACAACTACCAAGGAGGCTACAAATCAAGGAAAGACTACAACAATTACACAGAGGATCAAGAGCATTCCCTTGTGATTATGAACATGACTTCAAATCAAGGTATGAATGATGCCCATCTCTTCTATATTGACTCAGGATGTTCTTACCATGTGGCATGCAATGTAGCTCTTCTCTTTGATCTTGAGGAACCCAAGGGAAAGCACCAAGTGCAAACAGGTGATGACACTAAGCATTCAGTGCTCAAGGTAGGAAATGTCAAAACCTCTGATGGGAATAGAAATCTATTGAGTAGGGTTCTATATGTACCTACAATCACCAAGAACTTGATGAGTGTTGGACAGATTGTGAAAAAGGGTTTGCAAGTTAGGTTCAACAACTATGGAGCATTTGTGGAGGATCCCCAACATGGATTCAAGACAATTGCCAAGGGAGAAAAAATAGGTAGACTTTTCACATTTGAGCTTGAAGATACCAGAAATATTGCTTTGTCTAATTATAAGGATCAAAACTTATTTGAGCTTGAGATTTGGCACAAGAGACTTGGACACATAGGTGAAAGAACATTAAAACAGATATGTAGAGATCAATGTGTGCTTGGGATACCTAATGTATCCAAGCAACACATGATCTATAAATGTGGTGCTTGTCAGTTTGGTAAATCACACAAGTTACCCTTGTCAAAGAAAGGCTACATGCATGAAAACTACTTGGAACTTGTCCACACAGATGTGTGGGAACCAAGCAAGGACCCTTCTATTTCAGGCTCAAGGTATTATGTATCTTTCATTGATGATTTCAGTAGGTGGACAATATTATATTTTATGAAGCACAAAGATGAAGTGTTCAGTTGCTTTAAGAAGTATCTTGCACTTGTGGAAAACCAAAAAGGAAGAAGTCTAAAGAGACTAAGGTCAGATGGAGGAGGTGAGTACTTCTCAAATGAATTTGATGCATTCTTGCAAGATAGAGGAATCAAAAGGGAAATTACAACAAGGTATACCCCTTAGAAAAATGGTGTAGTAGAGAGAAGAAATAGGTTGATTGTTGAAATATCTAGGTCAATGCTTAACGAGAAAACATTACCTAATTATTTGTGGACAGAGACTGTATCTACTGCCACTTATCTTATTAATAGGTTGCCATCCAAATCACTTGATGGGATGACCCTATATGAAGCATGGCATGGTAGAAGGCCATCACTTGATCATTGCAGGATCTTTGGATGTCAATTGGATCTATCATCTAGGGGAAATCATGAAGCAGTCATTGGTATTTCTTTGAGCAGTCTCTAAAAAGTCGGGGGTGAGTCTAAGATTGCTAAAGTGATTTCTTTGAGCATAGTTTGTTATTTTGAATGATTCCACTTGAAAAAATTAGCTTACAAAGCTAATTTAATTCCTATAAAAGGAATTTTCCATAGAGAAGATTCTAATGATCGATATAATTGTATCATTTGAAAAGTTGTTTCGATGTGCTAAATTTCATATTCTCTTGATCCTCAAGTACTCCCTATGATTCCCCATGTTATGATCCTACTTCACTCTTCTTTTCCCCTCCTTTGCACGAACTCCACAACAACATAGTGTCTAAGGCATAAGGGAAAATCTCTTCTTTGAGTATGGAGTTGAGTCCGTCAATGAACCAACATGGATCACAAGTTCTAGAGGACATTCTCTTTTAACAATCGCTCTCAAGATGTTTTGAAACAAACAAGTGTGAACAACAATAGTCTGATTGGGTTGTTGAAACATATATGACAAAGTAGCAAATAGTTGTCATACAGGCTTGAACTTCTCAAATTTGTGTAGAAAAGCATCCCAAAGGCATCATAAGTAGCAAAATGATTCAAAGGTACCTCCATTTTTAGATGTAGGCAAAGATCCAATGGTGTCTTTTGAATCTAAAGAAGAAATCTATGCATATCTCTCCTCCGTTGGATGGAACAAAAAAGGAATAGCTAGGATATAATTTTTTGAGTTTTGGGTCATTTCAAATTCCATCCATTGGATCCTTTGTGGATCTAATGGTTGTACTTCTTTCCTCTTCTCAGGCCATTCGATCATTGCCAAATCCGACGGAGGACAATGAATCCCGCCACGGAACTGTGCCAGCCTTTTTGTCTTTTTATGCCAGTCCACTCACTCTCTCACCTCATTTATTGCTGCCTATTTTGTCCTTTTTTTTACAGACACACCCGCTTCAATCATGACCATCCATGAGGATCGCATCTAACGGATGCGAACACCCACGACTGTGCACACTTTGGAGGAAATTTTGTCCTCTTGTGATACACACACAAGGCTCAATCGTAGGCGTCTGTGACATCTTATCCAAGGGACACAAATGCTCACGTCTTCATTTCGATTGAGTAGAAGTTTTAGAGCAAATATTTTATTGTGAAAACCACTAGTGGTTTTTTTTGCCTTAATCCCCTTTTTGTTAATCTTAATCTGACATTCAAATGCCTAAAAGAGAGGTGGTCGATGGAAAAGCATACAATGACAAAAAAAATGGACAAAGAAAGTGCTGGTGACTAAGGACGAAGAGGAGGATAGATGCACTTTCATAGGAAAATATGTGTCGCTAGAAGATGAAAACAATGGATTGAGTTGATACAAGAGTATAGGGATGTCTTTTCCTAGTCATACAAGAACATGAAGAGAGTAGATTCAAAGATTTGTTCACATAGGATTCCTATGAACCTAGAAGCCAAACCTTCTAAAGGAGGACAGTGACTATACATATAATGATGTCTACTCAACCAAAATCAAGAAAGATATATACATCTTACATGGAATGGGATTCATATATGAAATAGAGCACACTAAGTGGGGGTCTCCCATAATGCTAGCATAAAAAAAGAGTGGAAAATGTAGATTCTACATCAGCTTGAAGAAAGTTATTCGGTCACTATCCGAGATAGTTATTCATTCCCTACTACTGACCATTTATTCGAATGACTCACAAGCAAGGAAGTGCATGTATTCCTTGATGGGTTTACAAGTTATAATTAGGTAGTCATTTGTCATAAAGACTAGCATAAGGCAAACTTTGCTACTGAATGGGGCATCTATGCTTTCAAGCTCATGGCTTTTGGTTCAACAAATGCTCTTAAAACTTTACAAAGATTAATGTTTCATGTATTCAAGGAGTTCTTGCTGAGGAATATAGAAGTATATGTTAATTTTGTGTACCTTCTCTTCTGAAAGAGTGGATCATATTCTTGAACTTTGAATAATATTTGACAAATTTAGAAAATATAGAGTGTCCTTAGGTCTCAACAAGTATGTATTTGTAGTGAGACAGGGAATAATTACAGGCCATATTGTCTCTAAATATGGGATCTTAACTAATGAAGATAAGATCAAGGTGATCTTTGACCTTCCTATGCCAAAGAATGTAAAAGAAGTGAAGGCCTTTATGAAACACTATGGATACTATTGATGATTTATCCACATGTATGCCATAATTTCAAAGAAATTATATGGCTTATTGAATCACTTTAAGTGGATAGAAGATTGTGAGCATGCATTCAAAAAAAGTGAGGAAAACTTGTGTTGAGCTCCATACTTAAGGTGCTTGATCAGAATAAGTCACTCCACATTCATGTGGATACTTTCAATTTCGCAATTGGCTATATACTTGAACGACCTATAGATGAAGGAAAGTTAGATCACACAAGGCATATGCACGTAGGCAATCAAATCAGGCACACACAAATTACATGACATTAGAAAGAGAAGGGCTATAGATGGTTTATGTCATCAAAAATTTTAAACATTATCTTGTAGCCAATAAACTCAACCTCTTTGTAGATCATTAATCATTGCTATATCTAGTTAATAAAATTTGTAATACATAGAGATGTGTTAGGTAGTTCTTACTATTGGCGGATTTTGACTTTGGGGTAGTGGTGACAAAAGGAAATACTTACATAGGTCCAAACCAACTCTAAAGGATGATTCATGGAGTTCCTCATATGGGAGCAACTAATGAACCTATAGATATGCCTCTTACACGTGGTCCCAATCACCTGATTAATCAACTCTCCTTTGGGTGAATAGATATCTCTATTGACGATAAACTGAATTGAAGTAAGAGCTCAATAATATCCCTAAGTGCAAAGTACCACCACATATGAGTTAATCATTTATGTGATAACATGGGGAAGAAACCTCTAGCCAACAGTAGAGTAAAAAGTGACCATGTATAGGGAAAAGGTTCACATCAAAGCTACTCAAGGAACACATAAGTGTAACATTATCATCCTTCTCTTGGTTGTAATCTGCTTGTACCTTAGCTTAAAATGGGTAAAGAGCTTTTGGAAATCTCGAACAACCTTATCCCAAGAGGAGGATGGAGAAGCATTACCATTGAAGTGATGAATAAAGATTTTCTTAGTCTGATCAATAACGCAAGGGAACTTGAGAAGGGAGGAATCCAAATGGGGCCAGCTAGCTCTATAAGTAGAGCAATTCTTGAACAACTTAATAATTAAGGGAAAATGGTGAGAGATACGTAAGACTTGTCTAAGTCACACTTAACATGCCAAAGCTCATGCAACTTGTTCTTTTTGTTTTGTAAAGATTGGTCACTGATTTTCAATCGCGTTTTTCTTTCATTTATGAGTCATCGATGTTTCTAGCTATTCATTCGTGAGCAGTGTTCGGGAAAATATTGCCTCAGCTTATATTGGTGCCGTTTGGCAATCTCAAATCCCCTATTTTTCTAAATCCTAAAGGGAACACTTAAAAATCCAAAAAATGATGAAAAAGGAAATTTGCCCATTAGCTTAAAGCTATTGAGGAAAATTTCCTATTTCATGTAGGCCACAAGGGGAAGCCTTCCGTTTCATATATAAATTAAAAGGGTTTTAATGCTTATTATCCAATTATAGGGTATACCACCAACTTCCAAGTATAGAGGTTATAAGTTATCCCATTATCATCATTGGTTAGGTGATAGGTGGCACAGTGGCAGTGCCAAGAGTATAGTCACGAGTGTCTAGTGTACACTACATTTTTTAAGTTCTAAAGTGATTATATATATTATTTTTAGATTTACAATTTTCATATCCGTAATCAACGATCAGGTTCGAACTCTAGATGTAGACTGTAGTATACTCTTGAGTCTTGAGTCTTTGTACAAGAGTTCTAATGCCCACTTTTGCATGCATGATGCTCCCGAGTTGCGAGTCGCAACTTGTGAGTCGTGAGTCGAGTCGTGAGTCATAGGTCGCCCTTTGGAGCTACCGCTTGTGGCCTACGGAATCACCATTTCCCATTGCCAATGCTGAAGGCCATGGATCGTGGATGATGGACCGGTCACGAGATCATGAACTGATGGTCTGATAGCCAATGGCCATGGATCATGGACGATGGAAGGGTCATGGGCTTCTAAGTCCTCAAGAGTTAGTGCTCACTGGCATAATGCATTGCTCGTTGCTCAACGAGCTGATTCAAAGCATAGCAGCAGGCTTCTAAGTTGAAACTTCTCACTGCCATTGCTCAATGGCAAATGTGTAGAGTCCAGATTTGCATTTAACTAAATCTGGCATTCTCATTGCTGTCGCGAGTTTCAAAGTTTCATGCATCTTGAAAGTTGGGAGTCGAGACACGTGAGCTTCAGCCTTCAAGAAGTCTTTGCGCCTTGAGGCTTCCGAGAAGGGGAACCTACTGCTTCGTTTGTGGTGTAAACTACCAGGTCATTGTAGCCTGGGCATGAACTTTGAAGATGGTAGTCACAGTTATATGAATGATGTATGAACCTATACCTTGTCCATGCAATGAATCTACGTTTCTAAAGTCTTCTTGTTTCACTAAATGTGTGTCTAAGTTACTATTTATCCTACCGATTGACATCATGATTGTTTTTGCAGGTTCTCGGAATTTGAGACAGTGAGACGTCATCAATAGAGATGCAAGTATTTACTATAACAACAAGTATAGAGGTATGCGAATGCATGCATTTTCGCATGACTTCTATTGAGCTTGAATAGGTTACGTTATTGGAAACACCAACTATACATGCATATGGGTGTTTTTCTATCATGGAGACAGTGAGACGTCATCAATAGAGATGCAAGTATTTACTATAACAACAAGTATAGAGGTATGCGAATGCATGCATTTTCGCATGACTTCTATTGAGCTTGAATAGGTTACGTTATTGGAAACACCAACTATACATGCATATGGGTGTTTTTCTATCATGGAAGATGCACAGACACTTCTTATTGGCTTGTTAGATCTTCATGTTGCACCATGAAAAGCATGCATTTCCGATCATACTGGGGAAGGAAATCACATGTTAACCTTTTACTTTTTTGAGATGCTTAAACTAGTTGGGCTTATGCCCAATGAGGTAACTCTCACTTCCATCCTAGTAGCATGTAGTCATAGCGTCCTTCTTATTGAAGCCTTTGAGATATTCAAGTCTACAAATGTAGACTTTGGACTACTCCTAGAAACCAAGCACATGGGCATTACTGTTGATCATGTGGGTCGGTTGGGTAATTTTGCAAGAATATATGATATGTTTAGGTGATAAAGGAATAGATCGCTTCATCAACCTTTTTATGTTTACTTGATATATATCTTAATACTTGTAATATCGTGGCTCCAATTGTAACTGTTCTTGTCTGATGGTTTGCAGAATAACAAGATAATAATGTGAATTGATTGGATTATTTTGATTGGGTAGCTGCTTCTAGTAAATGTTACATAATGGCAAATTTTATACTTCAACAACACTCTTAAATGGATTGTCAGATTAAGATATGGCATTATATGTAAGAGTTTATTAGGGATCATCTATCTCAAACCTATACATACGATGCTAGAGGGGATGTTATAGTATCGATTCGATGTTCTACATAATGGAGTTGATATGCTATATAGTGTTTTGGTTCGAATCATGAACTTATAGTTGCATTTCAGCATGGTAGATGCACAGACACTCCTTCAGGCTTGATGGCATGTCAGATCTTCATGTTGCACCATGGAATGCATGCGCTTTGGTTCATAACTAATCCACATGTTAAGGTTCTAATTTTTTGAGATGCTTAAACTAGGTAGGCTTATGCCCAATGAGATAACTTTCACTTCCATCTTATCAGCATCGAGTCATAGTGACTTCCTTATTGAAGTCCTGGAGTTGTTAAATTCTATGAATGTAGACTTTGAACTATTCCTGGACACCAAGAACATGGCCATTATGGTTGATATTTTGGGTTGGTTGGGTAATTTTGCAACAATATGGTATGTCTGGGTGGATAAAGGCACAAGTTGTCTTATCCACACTTTTATGTTTATTTGGTGTGTGTAGACTACATGGACATGTGAATTTTGTTGATCAAGTGTTCGATGTTGCACTGCAATTTTATTTTGAGGTGCCACCACTTTAGTTGTGAGTAAGCAAATGAGCTTGAGTATAGGTAAAAGGTTTGTCGTGAATCCATATTTGATATATATCTTACTACTTGCAATCTCATGGCTCAAGTTGTAATTATTCTTATCTGGCACTTTTTCAGATCAACAAGATACTAATGTGAATTGGTTGGATTATTTTGATTGGGTAGTTGCTTATAGTAGATATTACATGATGGAAAGATTTATACTTTCAGCACCATCCTTAAAAGGACTGTAAGATTAAACCATGACATTATATGTAAGAGTTTATTAGGGCTCATCTATCTCAAACATATAGGTAAGATGTTAGTGGGGATGTCATAGTATTGAGTAGATATTGTGCATAATGGAGCTGATATGTCATATAGTCTTGTGGTCTATGATCATGAGCTTATAGTTGCACATTCATTGAGCATGAATTTGGGGTTTTCTTGGATTCATTTTCGTATATGTATACATGCTTGTTTTTTTGCGATGGGGCTTGGACATCATATCAGAGTCAACTCAAGAACCCCATATGAAACCTAAATATCATGGGATCCTTGTACTTATTTTCTTTGCATTTTTTGTGAATACATTTGGAACTTCATGTCCAATGTGTAATACTTTTTCATGACTAAAAAATGATTAATATTGTCAAAAAGCATAATCTTTCATGTTGATGACTATCCTTATCACAATTTTTTATTTTGCAAATTATTCATTTACAGTTTCATATTGATAGTAGAATTAACATGGAGGGAATTGTTGTATCCTCTTTGTGCACACTGCATTCATTAGTAACCTTACTCACTTCAAGTTTCTCTCTCTTCAATTCAAATCAAAGATCCATATGCAAAAGCTTCATAGAAGATACAGATGAATAGTCATCCAGATCAATATCCACAATTGTGAGGACGAACTTGGATAACTCAATGTGCTTAGTGGTGCTGTCGATTGGTATATGCAAATTGTTGTGTGTGAAAGCATCTAGAGAGTTCAATGACAACATAGGGCTTGCTCTAAGAGTTCATTTGCAAATGTATGATTTCCAAAATTTTTTACATTTTTTTTGAAGATGTTTTCTGTTCATGCATAGTGACTAGTCTCTGGTTCTTGTTCTCAATAATTAACACACATAAGAATAGATATATGGAAGCCCATGTGAAAGTGGAAGATATATCTTGCGCATCCATGTGAAGAATGAAAGGAGTTAGGCTTCGGGAATGCCAAGTATGGCAAGAGGAATATACCACTTTGGGGGGAAGTGTCTCAAAGGAAGAGAGGATGTGATGTGAAAGGTAGAAATGTATTTTTCCTCCTTATGCTTCATTTTGGTTGTTGGGATGGCTATGCTTCTATAGGACGGAGACCAAGAAGGGCAAAATTATGATCAACTTCACAGTTCATTTCCGAATTTGGAGTATGGGAGTGATAGAGCGAGGAGGTAACTGGATTGGGAGGAAGCAAAGGTAATTTGCATAGGAGATGAAGGTGATTTCTACTTTATGGACCATGGGGAATGCTCATTTATTCGAACAGCAAGTGAGCAGCACCTTAAAGGAGAAGATAGAATGACTCTTCAACTATTGTGAATATTTAGAAGGAAAGTTGATTGGGACTCTCTTCTCTAGATGCTTTGACACACAACAGTCTGGAAAACTCTCACTTGTCTCTTTTTCCTGCATGCTATTACAAATTCAATGTCAAGGCTTTTCTAAGTGTAAAAATCACGGATGATGAAAGTCTGACAAATTGAATGAGATAGGAAATTCAGAACGTTTTGTGATTTGTTCATGTCTTTGAAATTGCAAAATCCTCCAAGTCAAGGCCAATGAACAACAGTAATACAATATTGCAAGATATTCTTGGACATGTGTCCAACATAGATAATGTGGAGTTGTCTTTGATGCCTGATGCTAGTAAGTTGATTGAAAGAAGACATGTTGGATCAACTTCACTTGTTGGGGACTTCAATGCAATGAATGATGAGCTTGTGAATTCTGAAGTAGCACCCGAGCTACTCCACCAACAAGCACACGATCAAAAGCAGCAATGGCTGGAGCCTTGCATTGACGAAAGAGGGAAACCGTGATGAAGCTTTGCGATCATTTAAGCAAAGTAAGGAACTAAAGTGGATGCTCTAAAGAACTAGGAAGGAATGATTATGAAGCATCAGATGTTAGGGACAATGGAAACAAGTCAAAAAC